>BFEA01000531.1:433683-449548 GCA_003427395.1 Chara braunii | reverse complement strand
CTCTCTCTCTCTCTCTCTCTCTCTCTCTCTCTCTCTCTCTCTCTCTCTCTCTCTCTTTCTCTCTCTCTCTCTCTCTCTCACCGTGCGCGAAGGCGCTTCTGACAGTCAAGAAAGTGGCGCTTCTGACAGGCAGTGACAGCCGAGAATGTGGCGCGGCCAAGAAAGTGGAAAAATAAGAAAGCCCCTCACCAAGGTCTCGCTGCACTACCGTGGTCACCGAGACAAAAAAGGAAGGGGTTGTATTTGTCCACGTTCTAGTGGAAGATTCATTCACATTTTGAGGAGTGGAGCAAGGGCCCAAGTAGGGGAAAGGAATGAAACTCAACCCAGAACAGGGAAAGGAATGTCACTACTTTACTTTTACCTTTTTGCCACGGCTCTGAGGCCCCAGCCGTGGTCCAGAGCTGAGCCTACTTAGCGTGGACCCGACTCCCTTGTGCAGGCAAAGTTGGTCTTGTTCACTCGAACATAACGCATATGCTTTGTAAACGAATACAACGCACGGTATGTGTTGTATTCGTTTACAACGCATATGCGTTATGTTCGGGGGAAGACGGTAGAGATCCGCACGGGATGGGCTGAAGACAGGCGTCTTCACTGTGGGAGGCCTGTGGTTGGGAATGGGACTGGCCGGAAGTGCCTCTCCCAGCCTGGTTTGGCTACGGAATTCATGTGAGGGATGTCGGGCCCGCTTTTCGGTTTTATAATTCGATTTTCAAGGGCAAAAACAAAACAAAACCCCTCAACATTTAAGGCACACTTGATTCTGAGAAGCTACTTTTGCGCTTAGCGCACGCGCGACCACACATTGACGCTAGGCCACAGCGCGTCACGGGCTGACGTGATTAGTGGCCTGACCCCCCGTAAGGGGGTTCCACGTGGAACTCTGCAGCCGCAACGTTGTCGTCACGTGGCATCTCGGGATGACACAGGCGGAGAAGAAGTGGAGTGAGCCTCTGCTATGGCCGAAGTGTGAGAGGGTTATTCGCACGACATGGAAGCTGAAGCATCTAGGAGTGATCGTCTCGGCAGGGCATCGAAGCATCTAGGAGTGATCGTCTCGGCAGGGCATCGAAGCATCTAGGAGTGATCGTCTCGGCAGGGCATCGAGAATCACAAGGGAGGAACAGGGGAGCATCAAGGTAAGTGGCACGACACTGTTTCCGCTATGTAGAACTGGGGGGGATACGCAGAAAGGTTGGAGAAAGGTTGAGATGGGGGGCTAATCGGAGGAAGGAAGGGCTGAGGAAGGGTGTGCGACGTGGTGGACACGTGGCGGGAGAAAGCGAAACGAGGGAGGGTGGAAGACAGACACCCTTGACCGAATTAAGGGTAGGGGCTGATCGGTCGACGGGGAACATGTGCACCCCTCACAACGTCAAACACACGAAACTGCCAGATCTGCGGGGAGGAAAGAAGCCCCGCCGCGCTGTTAGCACATGGCTGGCGGGGTATGGCGAAAAGCATCCTCGATTATACTAAGGGTAGATAGGGGGTGGAAGAGCTGTGACTGGTGATTATAGTGAGGGTCGATTGGGGGGGGAGAAGGTGTGAGGGTGGCGATGTACACGCAAGGCGAGACGAATGGGGGAGGGTGACTGATGCGAGGAAGGACAGGGAAGTGAGGCACGTTCTGCGTCCTGGACACAAGGCGGGAGAAGAGAGGTGAGGAAGGCGAGACGAAGGAGGCCAGGAAACAGGGAAGAAGAGGAGCCCGACCGCACTATCGTCACGAGGTCGATAAGGAAAGGCGAGAAGCACCCCGAAGGCAGATTGGGCAGGAGGAGGAAGGTCGCCACAGGACAGAAGGAGACGGGGGAAGACTGAGCGGCTGACGGGGAATCGTCCATAAGCGGCAAGGCACGAAATAGGCGGATCCGACGGAAAAGAAGAAAGAAAGGAGAGTATCAGCTTCGACCATATTTGACGACACGCATGGAGGTTGGAGGTAGGAGGTTGACCGGCGGAAACTCGACACGAGATAAAAAGAGAAGGGTGAGAACTAATTGGCAAACGAATCAACCACAGTGACAAGGGGTAGGGAGGGGCGGTGCTGTCCGATCTTGAAAAAGACACAAAGCAACGATGACGAGCTGGAGGCCGGTGGATTGATACACAAGGAACAAAGGAGGATAAGCAGTGAGGAGAAAGGAAGGAGGACAAGCAGAGACGACACAAAATAGCCCCAGTAAAATCTCCTCCCCCCCCCCCGAGTGTTTTTCTCTCTCCCCTACCTGCCATCCTATCCCCACCCCCGGGCATCCCCGAGCCAGCAATAGCAATTCCTGGAAGGAGCACTAAGTTCTAAAAAAAAAAAAAAGAATTAAAGAATTAGAAAGAAGAAGATAGACATATATAAAGATAAAACAACAATAATAGCTCCAAAAGAGAAGTAACACTTGATTGCCTCAAACAAATTCACGCACAACACTTGGGCGCGGTAGAAAAGCCGCACGATGGAGCTAGGCAATTGAAGAATGCGGGGGTCAGGGCCCCTCATTTTTTACCGAGGGGCCATGAGGCACAACCCTGACAGACAGTCAGCGGCATCCCCCTATAGAAGGCCGCTCCCCCGACCGGGTCGCCCCCCGCACCCGGAACAGGAACAGACGTATCAGCAGCAGTGGCCAAGCCTGGCTGAAGCCACGACTCGCGGAAAGACACCGCCTATCTCTGAAGGGCTGCAGGAGGGTGCTGGTTCATCATCACAAACATTTTCCCCGGAACAGGAACAAAACATAGGGGCAAAGGGGGAGGGGGGAGGCGAAGAGGCGGAGATGGAGGAAGAAAGTGGAAGCGAGGAAGAGGAAGACGAAGAAATGGGAACGGAGGAGGAGAAAAACTCAGAACAAGGCAAACAAAAACAGACCGCTGGGGTGGAACGAGGGGGAAAAGAAGGGGGGTTAAAACCCTCATGGGCGCAACGTGTCAAAAACACAATTCAAGAGAAATCCCTTGACATTAAACGTGACGCCCAGGGCATACAACAAGGAATGGAAGAGATCTTAAAAGTACCCCTCCGCAACTTTTCCTCGGCGAGGGCATATTTTCTCACCCTCTTTCTCCTCCCCTCAAAAAATCAAGTAGTGGATCAAGAAGGGAGAAAGACAGTGATGAAAACATACCCAGGCGACAAACTGGAGGCAAGGGATAAGGCCTACATTAAACACGCTAGCAACTGGCTCTTCCGGGGTGACGTCATACATAAATCGGTCAACGATAAAGTCAAACGAATACGCAAACGGCTGGAGGAAATGAAAGGTAATCCAGAGGCGGTTCAGGAATTCTTCCTAATTCAGCCCCTCTCCTCCCCAGTCTTCACAGTCCTCAGTCTCTTCATGGAAGACAAACAGAAGATGGACGGGTGGAAGAAGATAAAATGGGAGAGATCGGAAGTGCGCATCTACCCGTGGCAACCCAAAAAGGTGAGCCCAGAGGAGAAGAGAGAACAACTAATGAAGGACTACTTCTGGGTGGAGCTGAGACACATCCCGGTGGAGGTGCAAGCTGCCTTCGTCTACGACTTCAGACAGCAGTATGACATAGTAGACTTTATTGATCCGCTCCCGTCCTACGTTGCGAAACGGGATGATTATTTGATGTTAGCACTGGATCTCCCAAGAGATCAACCTTTCTCAATAGATGACATCATGCCCTACAGAATGGGAGGAAGAGTCTTTCAGACTCACACTGCACATAAGTTCCGACCGTGGTGCTTTAAATGTCGAGCCTATGGCCACCTGAGCACAGAATTAGCCTGTCTTCTCCACCCCAACAAGAGGGGCCCGATGGCAGGCTGGCTCCAGCGAGGCAGAGTCTTTCAGATTCACACTGCACATAAGTTCCGACCGTGGTGCTTTAAATGTCGAGCCTACGACCACCTGAGCACAGAATCGGCCTGTCTCCTCCACCCCAACAAGAGGGGCCCGATGGCAGGCTGGCTCCAGCGAGACCCACGTAGATCCAATAGATGGTGTGTAGTGGATCAAGGCCACAAAGGATGGGTATACCTGAAGGACCTAGACCCCACTGGGCAGGCTAAGGGTTGGACCTGGGAAGGGCGAGGAGACCCCTGCAGGACCACCAGACCTCCAAACGACTGGACCCCGCCCCCATTCAAAACACTTAAAGCCCCGACGAAAACCCTGCAACCCACGAAGCCCCTGAAAATCGAAAGGCAAGACCCCAAGATGCCTCCTTCGCAAGAGAGAGAGAGACAAATAAAACAGCAACCCGGTCAGCCCCAGGAGAAACAAAAGTAGCAGGCTTGGGGCCCACCAGCAATGCGCTACCTGCCATTTGGGAAGATACTATCAGACGAAGGACAACAGGAGGGTCTGAGGCGCGAGAGTAAAACATCTGATGGAGGAGACACACCCCGACAATCTATAGAAAAGACGCAAACACCTCAAGGAACCGAAACATTAGAGGCCCACAGCCCAAAAGATCTGTTTGAGGATGCTCTCGGCCCTGAGCCAATGGAAATTGAAACCGTTTCGGGAGCTTCCCCTCCACCAGATGTGGATATGGCAGAGGCCCAGGAACCGGAAGCCACCCAGACTGCACAAGCAGCAGCAATAGAGGCAGGGGAAAACAACAATACACGGGGGATGGCCCTGCACGAAGTAGCGGAATGGCTGATGGAAAACCTTCGCTTGAAATATGGAGACGTAAACGAGGAATTCTGGGATGAGGTTTATAGAGATCTGGTGCCTCTGCTGGAAAGTAACACAAGTTTACATAAGGCTTTGACTCAGGGCTTGCCGGAGGGGGTATGTTGGCCGAATATCTGTCACAAACTGTTACACATCGTACTCACCCGTTTCCACCCCCCAATTCCTGAATAGGCCCCTGGGAGAAAGGACGTCCACACAGATATATGCCAAAAAGACGTTCACCATCGAAGATCCTCACAGTCCAGCAATAGCACAAGTGAGGAGAGAGTACAAACAGATAGGCACAACCACACACCTATTGAAGAATGAACGGACCAGCCAGGTAAACTAGACGGTCATGACGAGGAACAACAACAAAGAAACGAAAAGGAGAAGCAAAGTATGGGACTAGGAAAGGAAGAACAACAGGGTAGACAGTCAGACGAGACAGAAAGAACGGTTGAAGAAAGGGAGACTAACCAGAACCAGGACCTGGCCCCTCGAACTAGGGATGCAGACTCGCCAGAAGGACTATGTCTGGCGCTGGCGGCCTGGGATCCAGCGGCACCAAAGCTCCAGCCTGTCTCCCATGAGCCCCCTCCCCCACCAAAACCTCCGGAGGCTGCCCTCACCAGCAGAAGACAAAAAATCCGCCAGCTTCTAGAGAAAGCCCCCCTCGTGGCACCCTCAGATAAGGGCATAGCTTTTCTTCCAGTAAGGCAAAAAGATGGGGCATGGGAAGTGGGACTGTCGGTACCTCCAGAAGCGGCGCACGGGGAAGTTTTCCTCCAAGGGCGTTCATCTTTCTTCATCTCACTAACGTCCTGGGCCGACAGCCCGGTCCTTCGAAATCAAGAGATTTCCCAATTGATCCAGGGCCATCTCCCGGGAGGAGCCTCCTCCGCCCTGGTGATCTCTCATGGACATGACAGATTTGGAACCAGGGACATCTACTTGTGCTATGACCACTCAAGAACGGAAGAGCTGCGCTGGTTGGATAGGGAGACCCTGTTGGATCTGCAGATCCTAAAGAGCAAACCCAGTGACCTCTGGTCAGCAACGGAGATTGAGGCCTTCTTGGTGAAACTACTCAGGAAGGACATACTACAAAAAGGCAGCATTTTGGACACTGAGAAGTGGCTCCCACTGTGAAAAAAAAAAAAAAAAAAAAAAAAAAAAATCAAACTCTTGCGAGACAAAAAGACATACAAGACAACTGGTTAACAATAAGAATGAATGTAGTAGACGCGCTATACGGCAAGGATAAAACCTGGAAACTCTGTAAACAGCAAGCAGACCTCGACCTGTGCTCACTCAATGTAAACGGACTTGCCTCAACAAAGTTCCCCTAAAGACAAGCAATTTTTTACCAGTTAAAAGGAGAAGAAGGGAGAGACTGGCCGGATGTCGTATGCTTGCAAGAAACTCACCTCATGAACAATCCAGAACACAATCATACACATAAAGAGATCTGGCCACATCATGCCTTCCGCGCCCACGCCCCACAACCCGGAAGTGGTGGAGTCGCCATATGGCTCCCGCCCGGATCAAAAGTGGAGATGCTCAACTGAGCGGCATACCAGGAAGAAGGCAGATGAGTCTATTTACTGGCAATGTTGGAATTGGAAGTGGTAAGCATCCTGAATATTTATGCCCCCAACGACCCGGCGGCGAGACAAACCTTCTTTGAGTCTTTAAAATGACAAACTGTCGGTTGGCATCCCCATGATTCTGGTCGGGGACTTCAATGCGGCTCCGGACCGCTGGCTGGATAGATGGAAAACCCCATCACCCTGCCCAACTTACATGGAAAATGACGAGAGAATACTCGTGGAACTTTCACAATCTCTCAACCTCTTCGATACCTTTCGAAGGAGCTACCCCAGTGCGCGCCGTTTCACGTGTTATCGCAAGAACACCACGGAGAGAGCATCGAAGTCACGCATAGATTTAATCTTGATTTCAAAAGAATTACAAGAGGCCCTTCAAATGTCAGAGATATTCCCCAGCAGCCCCGACCCGGGTCTGGACCATGCGCTGTGTCTCGCCACCTTCTCGTTCAGGAAAAAACCTGATCAAGGGAGGGGTTTTTACAAGCTCAATACATCCCTCTTTTCCAACGATCGCTTCATTACCTACCTTAAGGATGTGTGGTCCTTCTGGAAGGAACAAAGAGGTCAGATCAACGACGATATATTGTGGTTCAACAACGGTCTTGCTTTTTTGGGCCGCAAGTGCAATAAGTACTCAAAGTTACTCGCGGCGTGCCATCACGCCGACGAGGTAAATCTACAACATCAACTACAACAACTGCAATCACATGAAGATAAAACCGACGACCTTGAACAACAAGCGGAGATAGATAAGACCATCCAGACTCTAGAAGACCAACTCATGAATCACATGAAACATAGGTGGCAAGGATTCAGGATCCGGGGTAAACTTTCTAAACATAATACGGAAGGAGGAATCATGGATGCAAGATTCTTTCCAATGGCCAAGGCTAAGACAGGGAGGTCAATAATTGAGGCATTGGAAGACCCAAAATGCCACCAAGGGCCCCTCCACATATCTACCGCCGTCTGCATGAAGATAGCGAGAGATTTTTATCAAACATTATTCACTTCAGGATGCCAGGACCAAGACAGAGCAGAACGAGCCGGGGAGATAGATGTATTCCTGCGTCCATTAAATAAAACCCTCTCAGAACAACAAAAGGAAGCCCTCGACATGCCCGCATCAAAGGAGGAGATATGGACGACACTGAAACAAATGGGTTTCCTAAAGAATTTTGGAAGGCCATGTGGGGGAGTATCTCACAAGACCTCATGGATTATTACGATGCGGTGTGGAGGACGGGACAAACAAGCAAATTAGTGGGGCAGGGAGTGTTGACGCTCCTCTACAAGAAGGGGGCAAGGACCAACATCAGGAACTACAGACTTGTCACCTTGCTCACAGTGGTCTACAAGCTGGTAGCGAAAGCGTTAGCCAACCGTATGATACCAATAATGACGGACATCATCCACCTGGACCAAACTGGTTTTATCCAGGGCAGAAATATTCAAGATAACATCCTCCTCGTTAATGAGATGATCAAACTAACAAGGCAGTCCAAAAACAATGCAGCAATCATCTTTATTGACTTCGAGAAAACATACGACCATGTAGATTGGTTCTTTCTTGACAAATGCTTGGAAAAACTTAATTTTGGGATATGCTTTAGACGCTGGATTGAGATTCTCCATGCAAATGCGACGACCAGGGTCATGGTGAACGACAATCTGGCCCCCCTTATATGCCTCCAGAGATAGGTCAGACAAGGAGACCCTATATCTCCTTATCTCTTCGTCATAGTCATGGAGGCACTAGCTGCTAACTTAAGGACTCACAAAGACATCCAAAGAATTCAAGTTGCAGCAATACCTAGAGAGGCAATCCCAATGTGTTCCTTGTTTGTTGATGACGTGACACTGATGGTGGACGCATCAAGAAAGTCAATGGAAGAGGTACAACACATGATGGATCGCTTCTGTAAACTATCAGATATGACAGTCAACTGGGGAAACAAAACCATGGGATGGTGGATACACCACCAAGGAGGGAGACCCCCCGAACAACCCAGAATCAATTGGATCCCCAAGGAAGCCCCCATCAGAGTGTTGGGTATATCCATCATAGCAGAGGGCAGACCGCCAACAAACAATGATTGGATTTCTACGCCGCCCCTGGCCAAAATGACCCTTTGGAGAGATAAGCACACCTCACTGTTTGGATGTGCGATGATTATCAACAACGTGGTTCTAGCCTCAATGTGGTACAAATCTGCTATTTGGGGTTTGGATAAGAATGCCCTACGGGCCTATGCCCCCTGAATCGTCAGATAGCCACCTTTCTTTGGCACGGAGACCATGAGAAACACAATGTAATCAGTCGGGTAGCATGACATTCCATAATCCAACCTAAAACGAAAGGAGGCTTGGGCATTATTGACCCCCTGATACAAACTAAAGCGCTGGCACTACAATGGCTTAAAAACCTTCTCTTTAAGCCTGACGTTCCCTGGAGAGGATTAGCCCTGTAACAAATCTCCAGATTAGCACCACAAACACCGGCCGGAACCGACCCACTGACGTGGTTGGAAAACAGGGGATGGCCCATTCCAGGACCGAGATCGTGACAAAGGGACCCCCGGCCTGACTGCCCTAGGCAAGCAATCAGAGCGGACATACGCAATGATCCCTTCTGGCCCACCCTCCTCAAAACATGGAGAAGTCTCCCCCTTCCAGACAGGACAGCGCCGGAAAAATGGGAGGAGGTAGCCCGCCAACCCCTTTTTGGAAACAGATGAGTGGTGAACTCGAAGAGCCAGATGCTCCCTTGCACAGATCCCCCCTGGCAGAGTTGGGTCAAGAGAGGGATAATAAGGATAAAGGATATATGAGACATTGATAAAAAGGACTGGATAGGACCCGACCAGCTACGAGCGAGACTGCCGAGCTACCACCGACCATACGAAGCCCTGGAAACGCTGGTAGAAATGATACCACTAGCATGGTTGAGGATACTCCGTAGGGGCCAAACCTTGCAAGAATCAGACTGGGTGGCTATTAGAAACCGACAAGGATGTGTGGGCAGGGTAGTCCGCTGCCCCCCGGATGGAATGGTAGTGGTGCATCTCTCTCCACTAAGGCAAGACAATGTTATACAAGAATGCTCACCAGAAGAAGCGTTGACATGCCAAATAGAAGAGGTATATAGAATCAGAGTACTCCATGAACGTGAGCAAAGGATAGCCTACTACCCCGGTACCCCCATTCACCATCTAGCCCTGGACGGGTTGGAGTGGTCATGGTCAGCACAAGGAAGGCAGGGCAAGAAATTCACCAAGTCCATATACGCCCTAACAGTCAAATTTGCCTACAGGCTCCTAAGACCAAAAGCTGCTCTGCGGGACCAGGTGGAGGTGCGGTGGAAAGACCACTTGAACATTGGCAAAAAGGAGTTGAGATCAATTAGATGGTTCAGGATGGCCAAGGCAAAGCCTGCCAAACTGGCCTCACTTCAATGGCAGTTGGAGCACCGCTGCCTTCCAACAAACAACTGGTTGATAGACAGAACATCTCTGGAACAAAAAGGGCGAGCTCTCCCATGGTGCAGGTTGTGCACAAACGCGTTCCGTTCCCGGAGGTGACCTGAAACAATTGAACACATATTCCTCCAATGCCCTGGCTATGGAGCTGGTGGGACAGGGTGTGGGAACAACTAGGAACGAAGGCCCAGTGGCCCTGGGACTGGAAAGCCTTATTGTGTGAAGCCTGGCCCAAGGACCAGCTAGACCCGATAGACGAATTTACCAGAAATATGTTCAGGATGGGACGACGGGCGATTCTCTGGGCACTTCAGAGACGACGCTGCACCTTTGAGATGGAGGGGGTGAGACTGGAAGGACCCGAATTCACGGAAAGTGTCCAGTAACAGATCCAGACAGAAATAACTACAAAATGGAATGGTGTCAAAGCACAAATCCAACTTCTCAATAGACGTGAAGAGATCAAACAAAAAATCCAGGAATTTAGCTCAAGTTGGCTTGGGGGTGCAAACGGAGGAAGGATAGAAATGGTGGAATGGAATGCAGAATACACAACACCAGGGGAGGACCAACAAGGAATGGAGTTAGTAAGAGACTATCATTTGAGGTTCCAAGAATGGACCAAAGTGGATACAGCGATTCCATTGAAACCTCCTGAGGCATTTCCGGACTTCTTCCCCCCCCATCTAATTGTCTAGTGGAAACGAAGTGGTACGGAATGGACTCTACATAACTCTAGTTCAAAAAAGAAGGTTTGGGTACTTAACGGGTGGGAGGGGAAGGGGAGGGACTAGTTTTGGAATAGCAGATATCTGGCGCCCGCTTCAGGGCGAAGAGGTTTACTCCGCTTTCACAATAGCCTGCTCAGTCAATCCCCTGGACTCCAGGGTAATCAATGCTGGCAGGAACCCCGTATTTTTCTTCCTTGGACACTCTAAACTCTTTCTGTATATGGGACGCTGGACCCGGTTTCCAGCAGGTGATGCTCCCCACCAATAGATGGAGCCTCTCCCCAGGTGCTAGTGGTGTCTGCTCTTATCAGCACCACTAACAATAGGGGGGGAAGTTGTCAAAAAAAAAAAAAAAAAAAGTCAGATCAAATTAGAAAAACGGATTGTCTAGAAAGAGCGCCAAAGGTCATCACTCCGATAGAAAGAAATTAAAATGAGCAAGTGAAAAAAAAAAAAAAAAAAAAAAAAAAAAAAAAAGGCACACTTGATTTTCTTTTTTTCTTTTTCTTTTTATTTTCTGTTTCTTTCTTGCTCAACATTTGATAGACTTGGGATTTTATCATGTAAAACAAGCACAGCTGCCACAACCTGTCCGGATTCGTTGTTCTGGATTATCAACCACTCGCCTGCATTCGTTGTTTGGGACTCAGGGGCTCGTTCGACACTCCTCGGGCGCATAAATCCCCCGAGGAATTCATTGTTCCACTTATCCTCGGGGAAGAAATTGAAAAAAAAAAGTGAAAACATTTCCTCGGGGATTCATCGGGCTACAGCCATTTCGATGCGTTCCCCAAGGGACCTCCCGAGGTCCCTCGGAGGTCGAGCATCCGGAAGAATCGAGGCATCGACGGCAGCTCTCTCAACGACAATTTTCGACGCAGCTGGTCCATTACTGTTCCTGGCGGCACGTCGACGGACATCTTCGGTCGGCAACGGTTGGTACGGACACACCTTGCCAACTTTCGAATTTGCGACGCCCACCCGAGCTCGACCAACGACGTCGGCACGGACACACCTTGCTGGACCAACCTTGCCACCCCCCGCGTTCACTTGTCGATAAATGAAACTGGCCGCGGAAGCCCTCAAGGAGTCGTCCTGGGGAAACAATTCCGAGGATGAGTGGAACGACAACGCGAACTTCCTTGGGCGACGATGGGAGAATTTTCTCGGGCCCCGAGGACGGCCCAAGGAGTGTCGAACGAGCCCCTCAGTCTGTAGATTACAAGGATCGGAAGATAGGCAGAGCACAGAGATCAAGTAACTGGGGCCTCAGCCCCTGACGTCTGTTTCCCTTTTTTTTTTTTTTTTTCGAAAACAAGTGTTCCAATCTATTCGTGGGGAGCAGCACGCGCTGGGAACCGGGCCCAACGTCCCATATCAAATTGTAGTATTATACAGATCATTTGAGATCATTTGAGATACCAGGGCCATTACCCGGCTTCGGCTGAGAACATGACCTGACGTCTGTTTCCTTGCACTTACTGTGCAAGCAATTTCTTCGTCGAGAATTCCTAATGCGCAAGGATGACACACATGAATTGAGAAATGGTCTGAAAAAAAAAAAAGAAAGAAGAAGAAGAAATAACGGCAGATGTGGCATGTTTTGAAACCCTAAAGGCAAAAAAAACTTGCGCCCGAAAAGAAACCACGTGCCAACTCGAAATGTGAGAGTTTTCGGTCCAAAAGTATCCGTTGGGCACTTTTTTTTTTCTTTTTTTTTCACCTCAGACACCACTTTTTTTTTTTTGTTTTCACTTCGGAGACCACGGCCGCCGGTACTTCCGTTGCCTTTTCGAACTCGGCGTGGTTTTTTCTTTGCCTACGCGTGTTTTTTTTGCCCATTCGATACTCAAAGGTGACATGAATGTACTTACCTCAAAAAAGAATCATACCTTTCTCGGCTTTTTGGTTAAGATCAAGTGTAGTGTGTATTCTGATCATTGAAAAAAAAAAAAAAAATCATCTTGTGAGGCAGGGAAGCTGAACATTTGGTAATGTCACCTTCTATGACCCAAGTCACACTCTTGAATCTTCGGTCTACCTGAAGTATTATTGCACGCTTCGCGCCTCTCAGGGAGGATCAACCAGGAGAACAGTCCAGAAATTCAGCCGGATCGTATACACTGTCCAGCACCACGGTGCGGGCTTTTTTTCCGTACGATTTCCTCTCTCGGACCTCTGGCATTATAGCTGTGAATCTGCGAGCTGGCCTGAAGAAGGCTGTGTTGTTCTGCAGGCCTTGCCAGTGAGCTGAAGTAACAGCCCACTGAGCTTATGCACCTGGCCAGTGTCCTTGGAGCCAAACCAGGCTACTACTGAGTCTTCTTGAGCGCGCATCCCAAGGCTTGCTTTACTGCGGAGTCTCCTTGAAGGTGCAGCCTTACTACCCATTCGTCATGAGGGTGCCTCGTTGATTACATCCCCAATCTCTTCTCCATGTCCTCAGCTATGTTCTGCCCATTTGTATATTTCTGCCTTTTCTCAGTGCACTCTACATGCCAATGGCGACTCTGTGCTGCGCCTTCCCGCGCGCTGTTCTCCCCCGTGCAGCTCCTCCCCGTGGCAGTTTTTCCCCGCGCGGCTTCCCGCGCAACAGCTTTCTCGGGCGCGGCACCTCCCCGTAGGACCGGCTTTCCCCACAACTTCTTCTTTCCCGCGTGGGCTCCTCTACTTCATGCAGCTTCGCTACTTCATGCGGCTTCCCCTCTGCGCCGCAGCTCTTTCTCTCTCGCGCAGCTTCCATCTCCTTTTCTCGTGATTTCGTTCCTTCTCCGACCCCACTCACCACTGCGCGTCCCCATGATTGCTTGATTATGGGTGTACCAGGCGCGATTCAGTGATTCACACCAGATACGTCTCAATGGTTGCTCACACCGCAGAACCTCCCGGTGCCTCCTTCCTGCCGTGGTAACCTGTCTCTCCCTCTCTGTCTGTACCTCACCTTCTCTCTCTCTCTCTCTCACACACACACAACTCCTGTTTGGTTCCCGCACCACTCTACGAAGTACCGTAGCAGATGAACCTGGCCACTTTTGTGATCAGGAGCATTCAAGGCTGCATGCAGACTAAGTTGGCACACTCGCGCAGCCAATTGCAGCAGGAACTAGCAGCACCCACCTTTCCCACTCTATCTCTCTCTTTCTCTCTTGTGTGCAGATTTGTGCACCCGCAGCTCCCCTATCTCGCGTGCGGCTTCCCCAACCTCATACGCAGCCTGTTTCCATCTTCGTGCAGCCAGGATCGCTCCGCGTGGCTCTTCTAGTCCTAGTGCAGCTTCATATCCTTTGCGCAGCAGCTCCGCCCAGCGGAGAGCCTTTCTTCAGCCGCACGCAGCTCTCCCATGTGCAGCTTCAAGTCCTCGCTGGTGCGCAGCTTCGTGCCCCCTGCGCAACAGCTCCTCCCGTATGCGATTGGTTGCAGTGCGGGATTAGATACTACGCTTGACTTGATCGGCACTCAAAGATACCCGCTCGCTCGCTGATTTGCTTCCCCATGCGTACCCGTCCGGAAGAGAATCCCTGTTCGTGCGTGATTGGAGCGCTAGCTCCGTGCCTGTATCACGCCCGCTCCCGCATCCAGGTGTGTGCGTTGCAGGCGAAGCACCTTGTGCTGCCAGTAATTTACTAATTAGTTCTCCCGCTTCGTTTGGCTCTCGCCGCTTCGGGAATGCAGTCCGCTGTCGTATGCCCCTAGACAGTCCCCTGTGCTTCCGTCCTCGTTCTCGTGATTAGAAAATCCGTCGATTGGATTAACTCTGTAGATCTCGTCCACTGTGCGTAACTAGCAGGGAGAGAATCCCCCTCTTGCGCCTGCCTTTCCGCAATTGGAGCTTAAGCTCCCGTACATGAATGAAGCCCGGTTCCTGGTCCGGGTGCGCTGACCAGATCGTGTGTCCCCTCCTACTTGATTCGTGCTCCCCCGATTAGAGCTTGGGGCTCCCCCACGTGTCTTCCGCCCCGTCCCTTGTGCGCCACCCTACTCGCGCGCTCCTGTACCTTCGTGAACTAGCTCGCCGCGGGCTCGACAGTGCGCCGGTTCCCACCGTGCGCAAGCCTCGTGCGCAAGTCCCGACTGTCTTCCCGGCTAGCACGCCTGTGCCTGCTTCGTGCGTATCCCGGAAGTGCCCCGATCTCAGGCCCGGTTGCGGCGGTTGGGGTTTTATAGTTTGTCGGGCCCTTCTCGGAGTGAGCCTCAGCATCTTCCCGCCTCGAGGCTGCCGACAAGATGCAGCACCCCGGTAATGTGGCTCTCTCAGGCCCGGTTGCGGCGGTTGGGGTTTTATAGTTTGTCGGGCCCTTCTGGGAGTGAGCCTCAGCATCTTCCCGCCTCGAGGCTGCCGACAAGATGCAGCACCCCGGTAATGTGGCTCTCTCAGGCCCGGTTGCGGCGGTTGGGGTTTTATAGTTTGTCGGGCCCTTCTGGGAGTGAGCCTCAGCATCTTCCCGCCTCGAGGCTGCCGACAAGTTGCAGCACCCCGGTAATGTGGCTCTCTCCGTGCCTACGCCCGGGCCTGTTTGGGCCCTCAAAAGGTTTCCAGTGAAGGGGGCCTTTTTGTCGGGTACCGGGCCTTTTGCAGCGGCCCAGTACCGGGGCCCTTTCCGAACCTAAGCCCGAGCCTGCCCAAGCTTTAGTGGTCCCCACGCGAACGTACCGTAGCCCCACCAAATTCCGCAAGGCTCGGATCCCGGAATTAATAATTTTATGGCCTTTTCTCAGCTTTAGGCCCTGCAGCCTCCCTTTAGGTCTTACTTACGGCCCGAATGTCAAGGCCCAAAGCGTGCCTGCACAGCGGTTTCCCTTTATATTGAACCCGTAGTGAACTTTGGGTGTTACCGCCCCTTAGTCTGCCTGAAGGCTCATCTCAAGAGCCCAGCGCTCTCTCTTGTCAGTCACATTGCCCTGCACCAGTGTAAATTTGGCCCTCTCGTTCTTGTTCCTCGTCCGGAGCCTCTGGCGTTTCCTCTGTCGTTGTCGTGCTTTACGTCCTGACAGCGATAGGCCCTCATCGTGTCCATAGAAGAATCCTCACTCAGAGTTCGTGGCCCCACTTTTTCCCGACGCCTCGCCCTGACACCCGTGGCGTGGATCTAATATCACAAATTCTTCGAGGCCGGCTGTGATCTCGTCAGGTTAAACAGCTAGATCCGGTTCTCACCAAGTGTTATCATCAAGGAAGTAAAGGGCGGCGTGAGGCTTCAGCTGCCCGACAACGGCCCCAGCCTTGCTGAAACGAAGACTCGACACCTACAAAATTTTGGAGGCCCAGCGCCGTAGATAAATTGAATCGGAAGTGGGTGGCGTCGAAAAGGGCCTGCGGCCTATAGCTGGATGTACTGGTGGTTTAACTTGTCCGTAATCTTCTTCTTCTTTTTTTTTTTTTTTTTTTT
>BFEA01000531.1:365082-381304 GCA_003427395.1 Chara braunii | reverse complement strand
GGGGGGGGAAAAAAGTATAAAAAAAAAAAGAGGAAGAAAAAAAGGGAAAAATCATCCACGCCCTTGCGAGTACACACAATCGAACACATACGAATGAGGTGCAAATACACAGCAGTATACACATCATCAATCGACGTACAGATGGACGGACGGATCAAACAACAGATGAACGGAAGATTGGAGGAGCGAATAGGTGAGTGAACAGGAGACCAAATGCGTGAGTGAACAGATGACGGAATGGGTGTAGATTCACTCAGTGCAGAAAAGACAAATTGATGAACAAACAGATGAATGAATGAATGAATGGATGACTGAAAGAGCGAGTCCCTTGTCCAAGATGCCGAGGTCTGGACCACGTGAAATGAATCTTGCCGAGAGGAATGAAGTTCAATGAACATGGGGCGAAAGCACAGAGTAAGAGGCTCGCCACACAGGCTGTCGAATGTCGAAAATTTTCGACAGGTGTCAGAAAATTTTCGACAGTCGGGCGGTCGACAGTTTTCCCCCTCTTTGCCACACAGGCTGTCAAGGGGCAAGGTTTTTGGTCATGGACAGGCAGACTCCATCTTACGACAGGGCACGAGTGTCACCGAACAGTCCCTGACAATGCAAAATCGAACGCAATTTTCGACAGCCCGACGGGCCACTGTCGAATTTCGGTCACCCGCAGGCTGGAGGAAACAAGTGCCGGAGGGCGGCTGTCGAAAGTGTCATTCTGACACTTGTCGAAATTTTTTTGAACCGCAATTCGTCGAAAGTCTGTGTGGCGATGCAAAACTGTCGAAAACTCGGTTTTCGACAGCCTGTGTGGCGAGCCCCTAAGGTATATGAGCAGCACATGCAACCACGTCTTCAGAGTGGAGGTCTGTAACTATGGGCCTCGCTGCACTACTCTAGAAATGCACAAAAGACAAAAATCTTGGCAGTGTATCTTTCCATATTCTAGCGGAAGATTCACTCTCGTTTTGCACATTTCGAGAGTAGTGCAGCGAGGCCCTGTGAGGCTCGCCACACAGGCTGTCGAAAACCGGGTTTTCGACAATTTTGCATCGCCACACAGACTTTCGAAGAATTGCGGCTCAAAAAACTTTCGACAGGTGTCAGAATGGTCCTTTCGACAGCCGCCCTCCAGCAACGGTTTCCTCCCGCCTGCAGGTGATGGAAATTCGACAGTGCCCCGCCGGGCTTTCGAAAATTGCTATCGAATTTGCGTTGCCAGAGACTGCTCCCTGACAGCCGTGGCCTGTTTGTCTGTCTGTGTTCAACAGTTGCTGTCGAAAACGGCGTCCGCATCTGGTCTGCTTGGGCGCACAAATTCGTCCATGCAACAACTCCCCACAGGCGACCGCCTTCGCCACACAGCACCTGTAGAAAGGCCGTGTCGACTTGCATACTTTCGCCAATTTCGCCTCTCGACAGGCTGTGTGGCGATAAGGGGCAAAATTGTCGAGCGCCGGGCTGTCGAAAAATTACTGACACCTGTCGAAAATTTTCGACATTCGACAGCCTGTGTGGCGAGCCTCTATGTCTGCCTATGGGGCTCGCCACACAGGCTTTCGAAAGAAGGCATTTTTTGAAAGGTGTCAGACTTTTTTCGAAAGTCTGCTCGTCGAAAGGAATCCCCCCCCTCGCCACACAGACTTTCGAAACACCCAGGCCTTTCGATATATGCACATTGGGGCCTGGCTCCACCGCTCACTACGTGTGTAAAACGAGAGTCTGAATTTTGCCTAGAACATGGAAAGATACTTCGCCATAATTTTTGTCGTTTGTGCATGTCGAGAGTAGTGGAGCCAGGCCCTTGGAATAGCCCTTTTTTTTCTTTTTGCGAAGGGATCAACCGTTTTGAGGTGAGTCTGTCTCTTATACACATCTAGATGTGTATAAGAGACAGCTCCTCTTCGAAATGACTTTCGACGCCGGCCTATCTGACACCTTTCAAAACTTTTTCGAAAGAACTGGTTTCGAAAGGCTGTGTGGTGAAGACACGGCCTCGATTTTGCGCGTTTCGAACGCCTGTGTGGCAAGCCCCTATGTAGGCAGTGAGAATCACACACTGTCAGGAGGAGAAAACGCATGAAGGAGTGTCCATTCATGGGAAAAGCTAACCTTAAAAAAAAAAAAAAAAAAAAAAAAAAAAAAAAACTCAGATGAGTAATTATCTGATTGGTTTACTGATACCTTCTTAAGAGTATACTCACACTTGGTAGGCCCTCAAAATCACAAGGACTCAATCTGGCTGCTCATTTTGAGCTTCTGCGAGTTTTTTTGAGGGCCTACTGGTAGTGTGAGTATGCCCTTATTTGCTTTGACATCCATCCAAGAGGAAAAATAAACATACCTGAAAAAACACACTCAAAAAGGAAGAAGAAAGAAAATGCACCAACCAACCTGGAGACCTTTCATGAACTCGGCTCGACTTGATAGCAAAGCCTCGATTTCCTCCAGTGTCTGCTTTCGATCCTGGAAAATGAAAAATACGACATCAGTTACATCACCCACCCAACATTTGAAAAGTCCATTCCAACGTTTCATTGATTTTTGTTTTTTTTCATTTTTGAAATTATCAAAAACCTACCAACTGGCCTCGGAAAAAAAAAAAAAAAAAAAAAAAAAAATCAGTTGGTACAGCTATGAATTGTTGAAATACAGACCTGCGCTCTTGAGCCGAAATGTCAACTGCCCTACCTTGAACGTGTACAACTTCCAAAAAAAAAAAACAAAAAAAAAACACACAGACCTGAGTTTGAATCCTGGTGGTGGGCGCAGATGAATGACATCAACTAGTAATTATTTTTTTCCGATGGATTATGGATATGTGTAATCCTTGCGCAGGGTCCATGCTAATAATCTTCTCGGGAGCGGCGGTACCGGGCGACTAGCGTAGCGCTCCGGGTCCGTCGTCGCCACGCGCGTGGCGCTACTGGGCCGTTCACCTCGCCATCGTGACGAGGCACCAAAGACGCACCGTCTCCTCCCTTTCGGAGGTGGGGCTATGCCGGCAAACGGTGGCTGTCACTCCGGTAGTCCAGTAGAGTAGGTCGGGGAGACGGTGTTACACTAGGAGGAGGCGAAAGCTACCGCAGTTCAAACATTGAGGTAACAGCGAAGTGAGAGATGGAAAGTGTGATCCCGGCGGTGCTACGACCGGAGGGAGTAACTGCTAAGGATGAGAAGGGCATGGTGTAACTGAGCGGAGAGCAACTCACAGAGGGTGATTAACGGTAGATAAGGTACATCAGTACAGGATCTTCACCACACAAGTAGGATCCTTGTTCACTGATCCTCCCGGCAGCTACCTCATCACAGGGTGGAAGCGGTTATGGTTCTTTCCAGGGATTTGGTATGATGCTGCTGGTCCGCAACGATCGAAGACTAAGGTGGATAACCTACATTTGTACACCGGTTGGGTAATTCCTGGAGGAAGATCTTTGAACCCAAATTGCCAATTACTGAGGGACAAAGACAGTAACTAGGGTAGTCACCGCGGTAAAATTGTCTCCACCTGTTTGGGTAATGCAGGGCGAGTGCATTGTCTTAGTAAAAACGGAGAAGGTGGAAGAATCGACAGGGGAAGGGCAGATGCGCTGTAACAACATATAAGGCCGAATTCCTAGGTCGTTTTCGGAGAGAGAAGTAAGTAAGAGAGGATGGCACGCAGGAAAGCGCGCAGCAAGTAAGAGGCGGGTAGCAAGTAAGGGAAGCGCTTGTGCCCTAGATACACTTGAAGAGAGGATGGCACGCAGGGAAGCGGGCAACAAGTAAGAGGCGGTTAAAACTGGCCAGGAATCGGGTGAAGAACTCGCTTCCTAGTAGTGGGGTAAATTACGGTGGTTAAAGATCCGTCGGACTACTCGGGTACAGGCGGAGGATTATCACTTTAGTAATTTGCAGCCTCTATGCAGAAAACAAGGATCGAGTAAGAAAGACTTCAATTCGGTAATTATGGATGGAGGGAAACAATAAGTAATTACTCAGATTAGTACGAGTGAGTTTTTCAGTGCGCCAAGTCCTCTCCTAAGCATAAAACAAGGTGATAGCAGAGTATCCCCGAATTCCCGGGCGAGTGCTAGATGCTACGGTGGCTAGTGCTCGGTCGTACCACACGGGGGTTAAACGAGAAGTTGTAGCGCTGTATCAGGTCATAGCCTCTGGGCAAATTCTTAGTCGGACACAGTTGGCTTTAGGACGATTACTCTGGACCGATTGTAACAGTGAACAGTTTTCTCGGATTCGCACGGGAAGGGATACCAATTGCACCAAGGAACCCCCGCATTTTAACACAAGGCGGCATCAATATATATCCTCAACCACGCTTGCATCCCACCGCTGCCCAGCATCTAGGTGCCATGTAATCGCTGTCCAAGGCCCGGGGTCGCTGCGCCTGCCTTCACGATTATTCTACGATGTACTTGACCTTTATTTCTGCATTATCCTTCGGCCCGTATATATATCCTCAATCACGCTTGCATCCCACCGCTGCCCAGCATCTAGGTGCAATGTAATCGCTGTCCAAGGCCCGGGGTCGCTGCGCCTGCCTTCACGATTATCTTACGATGTACTTGACCTTTATTTCTACATTATCCATCGGCCTTTGATCGCGCTGCGGGAATTGCCGTGTATACTCCGAGTTCTTCTCAAGACTTCGTCTTCTTCTTCTCCCATACTGGCCCTCTCCCTCCACCTGCCTTCTTTGTCGCTGTGTGTTGAATATCTGCCTCCTTGCATGATTGGACGTAGACCCGGGGCTCATGTCGCACCCTCACACGCAGCTGTTGCCTCTTCCTGTCCAGAGCAGGAGGCGACACGGAATCCTCCTCCGTAATTTCGTTTTTGTACCAACTCGTACGATGCATTTGCAAGACGACTTCGCTCAGAGGTTGAAGTGAAATATCAGCGGGGCATTCTCGGAAGGCCGCGCGGGACCCCCACTGTGCGTGACGAATTAATAGTAACCTCCGGAGGGCTTACCATTAGAGTCACGACCAGTCCGTCTTCCTGTTTAGCTTCTAAAGCAGTCTCCTTTGGTCCGGGGTTTTTGTTAACACGTCCTGAGTGCCGCTGTTAGCTCAACTTAGGGAACATGATGAACGATATGGCCAGAGTGAAGGAGTCTATAGGCCGATGCTATGACGAAGGAGTATGCCCCGAGGACATCAACTTGGGAAAAGTGGTAGAAGACGAGGAGGGTAAGAGATTTGTGGTTGATGAAGTGGTGGATGAGGTTAAAGAGCAGTGGCTGAAGGAGAGATCGGTAGTAGTTATATTCCAAGGGGAAGCAAGAAAACTGGCACAATCGGTGAGGGAGGATTTGATCCGTGCATATGAGGATGGTTGGACTGCAAAGAGATTGTTTGCACCAGAAGCCAGGAGAGGCAGGGTAAAATTCGAAGGACAGAACGTGGCCTCCTATGTGGCCAGAGCTAATGCTGACTGGTTGGTGAAGCAAAAGGAACTGAAGATTACGCTGGGGAAGGACGAGTACCTGGTCCAATTCAAACCGAGATTATCCAAACAAGAGATGCAGAATGTCCGGATGCAGGAAGCAGAGACGAAGTTTTGGATCATGGCCTTAAGTGTCCCATTGGACGCTTACTACTTCCTCCTAAGCGCTGTGAAGAATATGTTTGAGGATGTGTTGGCAGTTCATCCCCCAGAGTACAACAGCGATCGCCCGAAGCTCATGAATGCGAAGTTCGGCATGACACCGGAGGCTCGGGCCAAAGTCAACGATGACCTGGTGATTCAGTCGCCGAAGGGAGCGAGGTGGAAAGTGGAGATTGTCTCCCCATACACCGACTGGTGCCGCAAATGCAGATGGTATTACCACACGGAGGATAACTGTCCAATGGCGGAAGGCAAGGAGGGCACAGGGCCCGGTTTCGCCAACACTTGCAGAATCTGGAGCAAGCCTCCAGAGCGGAACCAGGGCGTGGCGAGAGGGCAGAAGAAAACTCGCAGCGGCAGAGCAGAACGGCGCAGGATCCGGGTCCAGTCGGCACGTCCAGCCAGGCGCAGTACGGGTACCAGGGGAACGAAGGCCAGAGAACGGAAATGCGGGACCAGCAGTCCCATCGAGAGCCGATCCTCCCAGCACATGCAGAGGCGGCAATTGGTCCAGAAACTCAGTATCCAACGCATCCCTGGTCGGCCCAGCCACAAGGTGGGGCAGTGGACTTTTGGTATCAAGGAAGGGATAATTTGAGAGGGAACCGGGGTTGGGGCTGTAACCCTGCATCGGGAACGGGTCTCCCTCTGACATCGCAATGGGGGCCCAGAGATGAGTGGCCAGGCAGCAACATGGAACTAGCCCGTAGCGGAGGGACTGCAATAGGCAACTTCGGCCCAGGTCCGCCCAATGGCATGCACTGCCAGGACCAACAGTATGCTCCAGGATACCGTAACAATCTGCAACGAGCATGCAGTAAACAGCAACACTGGATTCCGGCCCGTGTTGAGCAGCCGCAGCCTCTATACCCGTCAGCAGCCTACGACTGGAGAAGCTTGGCACCAGGCAGATTTTCCTCCCCACGAAACGCTACAAGGGGGGAAGAGAGAGAGGGTACGAGTAGAGGGATGCACAGGAGCAGCGGCAGGAGGTGGGACTCATGATGGCCAAAGGAGCAGAGAAGGTGGAACACAGGACTCGCGCCAGCATGCACAGGAACGCTTCAGCAGGATCAGAGAAGAGGAGGTGGTGGCAGGCAATAGGGAGACGGATGCTGCTCGTGCGGAGGGATCAGCAATTAGGGGAGAACTGTCCAAAACATCGGTGACGTCCAGATCCAGAGTGAGATGGGGAAGCGAATGTAGTGAGGACGAGCGCAGAGCATCCCACAACAGGCAAGTTCATCGTCGATGCAGAGTTCAGCGGCATCAGGCTCAAAAAAGCGGGAAGAGCAAGAAGTGGTGAGCAGACAGAGAGGCGACAAACAAGCGGACGCAGTGGAAAAGAATCAGATGGAGACGGTGCAGCGTTGCGTGATCCCTCTCCTGTGCACCAAAGCAAACGAGGGCATATACTTTTTGGCTATTACTGGTGAAAGGGGCACGCCTATTGTCCCATCCATGGTGGTTGACCAGACCCCAACCCCGTCCAAGATCCTGGAGATTACTAGAAGACTCTATGGAGAACATGTACCAGTCCGACTCATTCCGCACTCCGTTATGGCCAGTGTCCTCTGCGAAACAGTGCAGGGTTACTCCAAAACGTATTTTCCTCTGCTGGATGCCCGCATCCCAGAGGAAATTGCAGGTACCCTGGCACAGTCAGGCATCAGGTGGATGCCTATGAACCTGGTAAGGGAGAGGAATGTACCGGTGCCAGGCATCTCCGCTCTGGTGCTCTTGAATGTGAACGAGAAATTGTTGGCAGAAGAGAACCTACGCTCCGACTTCCTGGCAGCCAGCCTGACAGAGGAATGGAGGGCATCCTCAAGGACCAGCTCGTCCAGAAGCAGCGCACAACCAAGATCCAAGTCCACAGCAGCCACCCGCATCCAATCTAAAGCGGCAACAGTTCAGGACAATGAACAGACTTTGTATCATGGAATGTTCGGGGGCTGGGAGACATGAATGGGAGATCAAAGAGGAGAAGGCTGTGGAGCTGGATTCATGAATGGAAAGCTAACTGCATAATGCTGCAGGAATCCAAATTGGATGAGGAAAAAGTAAGGGAAATCGCAATGTGGTGGGATGGCCCTCAAGTTTGGGCCCCAGCCCAAGCCACACGAGGAGGCGTGGGAATCTTGCTCCATCGTGACTTGCAAGCGGTGGTAATAGATTCAGAAGTTGATATGTGGGGCCGGTGGGCCTGGCTCAAGGTAGAGGTGGGGAATGAAGAGTGGGTATTAATGACAGTGTACGCACCGACAGCGGTTGGGGCGAAGATCAGATTTTTTTCGAGATTAATGGCTCAGGTGCCCAAGGGAGGTAAACTGATTTTGGGAGGGGATTGGAATTTATCACTGGATGAGGCACTTCGGGTGGGTTCGCAGTCAGCAGACAGAAAAGATGTTCAGACGCTGTTGGAGTTCAGCACAGAGCTAGCTCTATCTGACCCGTTTCCGGTTCTCAACCCTGAGGACCCGGGCTATACCTGGTTCTCACATCGCTACAGGGATGGTCGGGTGGTAACCAAGCGCAGGTTGGATTTTTTCCTCACAAGTGAACAGTCCATGGAAAGAGTGACAGCAGTGCGCCACATCTGCAACCCAATCTCAGACCACAAACCGGTGGTCTTGGATCTGAGGTTGCACCCCGGAGCCGACAGGGGCAGGGTTTTTTTCCGCCTGAACAGCCAGGTGTTGGAGGAGCTTGGGATCGAGGACTGGGTAGAGAGACACATATCCTCATGGGAGGAGGCCAGGCCTCAATTTGAGTCAACGGCCGAGTGGCTAGATGGAGGGATTGCCATCACATCAGGGATTCTGGACGTCTGCTTGAGGATTCTGGCTAGAGCCAGGAACAAGAAAGAGGCAGACTGCCGCAAGAGGGTAGAAGAAGCAGAGGAAAGGATGGAGGGCCATCCAATCTCAGCGATGGTGTGGGCGGCAGAGCGGGAGAAGAGGATGGCGGAGTGGGACAACCTGCAGGCGAGCAAACAGAAAGTATGGAAAGAAATGTTAAAGGTGAAGGGGATCGAGACACATGATACAATGTCCAAGGAGACCTTTCAGAAGTTGCAGCCAAGGAGATCGCAGCAGCAAATGGTCATGTTAAAGCATCCATTCGATGAGTCAGCCCCCGCAGCCTGCTCTGCTTCAGGGATGCTTCAGTATGCAAGAATGTACTACTCGGACATCCTGACTACCAGAAGACCGCGAGAGGGGGTGAACACGGATTTGTCTATGACGTCCGACATGTGGAATGACACCTCAGTGCGTTTCCAGACCACGGCCAAGCTGGACCTGGACAGACCACTCACGTGGAAGAAGTGACCGAGACACTCAAGTCCATGGCCAAGGGCATATCCCCCGGCGTAGACGGCCTCACCGTTGAGTTCTACAGCGAGAACTGGAAGGCTTTCGGTCCTCCATTAATGGAGCTATACAATGAGGTCCTAGTAGGGGGTAGGCTAGGGAAGGGCATGACTCATGGCATCATAACGGTGCTGTTCAAGAAGGGAGACAAGTCGGAAGTGAGGAACTGGTGACCGATTTCGCTGCTGAATGTCTCGTACAAAATCCTCGCCAAGACTCTTGCACGGCGGTTGGGGAAGTACCTACCGGAGCTCGTGGAGAAAGATCAAGGAGCATTTGTACAAGGGCGGTCGATCTTCAACAACATAGTGACCGCCATCGAGACGCTGGAGGTTGTGCAAGCCGAGAACGCAGATATGGCAGTCCTCCTTCTCGACTTGGAGAAGGCCTATGACAAGGTGGGATGGACCTTCGTCCTAACCACCCTGCGGAAGATGGGTTTCGGAGACGATTTTTGTTCATGGGTCATCGCAATGTACACGCTTTCGACGTCCGCAGTGATGATAAATGGCCACCTCTCAGACTCCTTCACGCTGTCAAGGTCATTAAGGCAACGCTGCCCTCTTGCGCCACTCATCTTCGTACTACAAATGGAGGTACTCCTGAATAGAATCCGTCGTCACCCACACATCAAGGGCCTGCAGCTGCACTCCGGGGAGGAATGTCGGGTGAAAGCCCTGGCGGATGACCTGTTCGCAGTTTGTGAGAACTCTGTGGCCTCACTTACGGCGTTGAAATCCATCATGGTTGAATACTCAGCACTCTCCGAAGCCACTGTGAATTGGGGAAAATCGGCATACCTGCTCCATGGCCAGTTCGAACTCAAGGTGGAATGGGGAATGAAGAGAATAGAGAATGGGGAAGAGGAAAGGTTCCTTGGTGTCCTAATCAGTTTACAGATGGACGTCTGAGGGCAAGGACTGCTGCTGCAGCAGCATATGGCGGCAAGACTCAGAGTGTGGGGATCTGCATGGCACCTCTCAATATTGGGGCGCGCTCTAGTGGTAAATGCAGCTCTATTCTCAATACTGTGGTTCGTCACCACGGTACGGGAACTGGCAGAAGGCGTGGTGAAAGCCATTCGAAGGTTGGTGTCCAGGTTCCTCTGGAAACCAAAAGCGCAGAACTCGGAGGGTTTTATCTCCAAAGTGGCACTGGACACTCTGTCCTTCCCCAGGGAAAAAGGCGAACTTGGTATTGTAGATCCTGCTCGAAAGAACCAGGCCCAACTGCGAGGTTGGATTACCAAGGTAGCCAATGCAACGGAAAGGGAGCACTGGATCACGCTAGCCGAGCGTATTTTGGCAAGGGAATGGGGACTGAGTCACCCAGGGGACGCCTGGGCGTGTTTCTTTATCCCCTCCTTCACGAAGAAGCGCCTACGATCTGCCTTTTGAAAGCCTATCCGTAGAGCATGGCGGAAATTTCCGGCGGACATTCCACAACAGCCAGCCACTAAGGAGGAAGTACTGCGCCAGTTATTGTTCGAGAACACAGCAATTTTGAACCAGGCAGGAGTACCCTTCCTTGCAGATGGCTCCACGGGAACTTTTGGTCAAGCCTGGGTAAAGCACGGTGTGTTGAGAGTGGAGGACCTGTGGTGCCCATGGAGGGGGGATTGGAAACCGTTGAGAGAGGTTAAGGACAAACTGAGAGGGCTGCAACGGGTGGGGGACCACCTACATGATATATTGCTGGCAATCCCCCAACAGTGGCTGGAACTGCTGGGCCCTGGGCCCTGAGGGACAGGACCCAGCAGGAACTTGATACAAGTCGGAAACAGAGGCGGAGGGGAACGTGCTGTGGAAAGTGTTGGACCGTCTCCCAAGTGGGTTCAGGAAAGTCGAACGGTGGCGCTGTGTAGACTTCTCAAATACCCTTGTCCGGATCGAGGAAAACATCATCATGACATGGGACAACCCAGCCCAAGTGAGGGTGGTAGAGAGGCGTGAGAAAGAATCGAGTCGCTGCAGACAGATCTGGGTAGGGAGAGTACCGCTCAGAAAGCTGTGTATCGATCCGCAGGCCTGGAGCTGGCCGTCCAGAAGTGAAGGCGTACCGGACCTAAAAATACTGGATTATTCCGTAGCGCAGGGGTACCAGCTCGCGGCTAAGCCAGGCAGATCCCCAGCCCAGATTGCGTCACAAAGATGGCAGGCGGTTTACACACAAGACCTCGCTGGTGCAGAAGCAGAATTCGAGAGGTTGTGGAAAAGCTCCACCTGTATGCCTAACGGCAAGCAAGTAAACATTCTCTGGTTACTCTCTATGTTAGTGACCCCCTCAGCAGTCTGGTTAACGGGGAGAGTGATGGTGGTTGAGCTCGGGTGCTCGAGGTGCCGGTGACCTTTCGAGTCAACACGACACCTGTGGTGGGAGTGCCCGGCGTCTAAACGAGTCTGGAAGTGGTGGTCGCACCACTGGAGAGAGTTTGGAGGAGAGGGTGTCACTTGGGACGAGAGATGGGTTTTGCTGGGCTTTCTCCCTACAAGTGTGAAAGGTCACCGCGGCTGGGGTTACGTAGCGCACGTGACAAGAGGTCTGATCTGTGAAGTGCTGTGGAGGGACAGGAACAGAGCAAGGTTTCAGAAAAGACCCCTGTCGGACCTCGAGATCAAGAGCAGCATCAAGAGCGGTCTGAGGCAGGCAATCCGAGTGGACTGGAGGAGAAAAGCCAAATCAGGGAAAGGAAGCAGAAGGCAACTGCTGTGGTTTCTTCGAACATGGGCCAAGAACCGAAAGCTGGCAGCAGTACACTCCACGAGGGGTTTGGTCCTCTCACCTTGGATCCGCGAACCCTGACCAAGAGTGCGGGGGCAGAGTTCAAGTAGGATAGCCAGTGGTCTGATTGAAAGTAGTACACCTGTTGGGGACCAGGACACTCGGTCCCATTTAGGGCCGCGGTGGGCCATTAGGTGAGTGTCATTGGGTAGTGATTTACCCCACTGGGCCGTGTTAGTCCCAGGGGTAAATCAGGGTGGAAAGCTATCGAGTCTATCTACGGTCTTTGAATTGCATGGTTACGTCTACTAAATGCTGTTGAACTCCGTACAGTAGAAGGTTAAAACCCGTGAGAGTCTTCTATCGGCAGCCCAGTGAGCTGTAAGCGGCGGGACACCAAGCAGCCATGAGTATGCAATTTGGCTATCGGTCGTAAATAGTATTATCATCTCTTCAACTCTTGGAAAAGTTTCGAATTGAGGCGTTGGCTAGTGCTGTTGGTAGGAACCTGGAAGCTAGTAGCTTTGGACTTCCGCAGGCGTTCGGCTGTAAGCTAAGCTGGCTGATGCTGTCAGTATCCCGGGTTGAATTGTGAGGTCCCCGGCCTCGATGTTACATTTATAATGAATCATATGTTTTGAGTAAAAATAAATAAATAAATAAATAAATAATAATAATCTTCTCTCTGTCCGATGTACGTGACAGTGTGTCATCCTTGTGCAGGGGCCAAGGCTGCCAAGCTAATAATCTTCTCTGTATCCTTCCAATTTTAGCGTACAGAGCCGGATTGGAAACCATTTGAAAATCTGTCTGAGTCCTTCTCTGGGGTGTGGCATCAGAGGCAGCATTTACACCCAGCTGCAGCCGGCGATACTCCGGGAGTGGGTCGATGTCCTTAAGGAGGGTCTTGTCGTGGGACTAAAGGCCTTTTGCTGTACAAGAGGACACAAGACCAGACCCCTAAGTTAAACAGGGTATGGAAAGTCGAAGAATATTCTCAAGTGGTGGACATCCCTTCCTTTTTCATGTTGGGAAATGCAGGGGGGAGTGTCTTGTGTCCTTACTGGGGCGGACGTTGCAATTGCTGGCAGCTGAACCCGGACCATGTTCCTCCAGTAAACCAACTGCAACCGGTCTGCAATTTTGGAGTGTGAGGGTGGTTATAAACCATTTTGCCTTTCCGTGTGCGAGCTTACTCTTTGTCGGTGGATCCGAGAGACCGGGCTTGGAAGAACCCTAAGCAACCAGAACAGATGGTGTGCCGCTGCACAAATATTCCACGAAAACGGGATCATAATTCCCTTCTTCTCGCCAACCACTCTGAGACTCCTCCTCCTTTTCTCCTCCCCTCTTATTCAAACAATAAATAATAATAATAATGTTGAATGGCTGAACCAGAATGAATGTCCAAGCCCCCCTTGTCCTTCCTCTTCCTGAGGGTCGAGGCTATGGCGGACTGCTAGGGCCTTGCCCTGATGTGCAAAAGACAACTGAAAGCAGTTATGGCTGCTCTAGCTCAGGCCGCCATGCCTGACTCTGCCTCGAAGCTTCTTGGTGTAGCTCTACCCCAACTGGGGCCTTCCAGATGCAGCGCCCACCAAGGTGATGAAGATGGCATCCACCATAGCCATGTAAGTACATCTGGCGCTCCCCCCCTCCCTAGTCCTCGTCTTCCTCCTCCTCCAGCCTGTGCTCCTCCACCATAGCCGAGGCGGAGAGCTGGGCGCTCCCTCCTCCCCAACAGCACTGCTCCAGCCAGCGCTCCAAGCAGTGTGTCGCCAAACTTGCACACCGTAGAATGACGAGGAGCTCTTTGCTCCTCCAGGAGATATAGCAGCCTGCTTGCCTCTTGGGCGGTGACTTCCAGGCCGCGCGGCCTCCAAGCATCCGAGGGAAACACCATTGCAGAGTCTGATATTGCCCGTACAGGCCCTAGACTCAGACTACTTGGACTGGTACCCACCTAGACCTAGCGTACTACTGGGCCTCTAAAAATGCCAACTTTGTCTTCTTCTGCCCGACATCGAGTACCCGGCACATCTTCCTCTACTTTGTGTGGTATCGGCCTACTTGCTACTTGAGTGTTTTTCCGTTGGTCCAACTCTCTAGTTGTCTACTGTCTTCGTCTTGTTTTCTACGTTCCATTTGTCCAACTCACTACAATAGCTTATAAATCATTATCTTTACCAACTTTCAACCATGGAGGGGTCTCCTGTATAGGCTTATGAAGTTAGGAATAGTGGTAGGTAGGTTGTGACAGGTGAAATCGAGAGACAGATATAACCTTTTTTTTAAGTTTTGGAGAGAAGGTTATACGCAGGGTTGTCGGCGTTTGGGACGGGCTGAATGCCCAAACGTTCGGGACCCCCTCTCAACGCGTTCGACCATTCGGCCGAACGCGGACCCCAAAAACAAAACAAAAAAAAATCCAAAAAATCTAAAAAAAAAACGTTATGCAGAAGAATAAACTGGAAAACATTTGCCTGAACGTTACATCCAAATTCTTTACCAAATTTGAAATAAAAATCAAATACGAAAAATAAATAATAATAATAATAATGAAAATTAGAAAAAATAAAACGACAATTAAATTATTGAGTGGGCAAGCACGTTTTCAACATCGCCATCTTTCAAATTGGCGATTTTTCTTTTTTTTTCTGGCTTTGACAAATGCCCTGAAAATTTATACATGTGTATCTTACATAATAGAAAACCTACAAATAAGGTTTGAAAAAATAATAACTTTTTTCATGCCCCAAAATAAAGTGAAGACAAAAAGTGAAAAGAGAGAAAAAAACAAATTAGTGAGTGGGCAAGCAAGTTTTGACACCACCATCTTTGTCGATCGTTCTTTATTTTTTGGCTTAACAGAATGCCTTCAAAATTAAGAGGAAGATACCTTACATCACAAAGAACTCACCAAAAAACAATTCAGAAAGACATAATAATATTTAGGTGTACGAGGACCCGAACGCCCGAACGTTCGGGGGCCAGCTTAGGAGACTCCGTACATTCGGCCTAGCAACCCTGATTATACAGTTTTTTATACTTTTTTTTTTTTTTTTTTGAGATTTTGAAAGAAGAATATACCTTTTTGATGGCTTTTTTTTTTTCTTCTAAGTTTTCAACTGTGGAGTTGTAGCGTCATTGTCACCCACTCACCTTTGCAAAGAGAAACTTCCTAACCAAGAATTGTAGCAATGCCAGGGAGCCGATCACTTGCATTGTTGTCTCTACCTGTACCCACCACACACACACACACACACACACACACACACACACACACACNCACACACACACACACACACACACACACACACACACACACAGAGAGAGAGAGAGAGAGAGAGAGAGAGAGAGAGAGAGAGAGAGAGAGAGAGAAGTATGACATCATGGAATGAGAGACTTCGATACTGGTAATATGGGTGGCGGTAATGCGGAGGCTTAGTTGACTGGGACAATTAGTATCATGGCCAACCAAGTAAGATGGTTCTCAAATTCCACCAAAGAGAGAAAACGGAACAACAGTTGAATCTCATCATTTATGGTAACGTGCAAATGTCACATAATCACCATCCTCCTCGTTGTCATTATTGTCATCTATGACCTCGTTGTTGCCATCAATGCCAGCAGCAGCAGTGATGGCACCATTGTTGTCATTATCATCACAAATGCACCCAATTCGACTCCATCACCCACCCACAAACATCTCGACTGCAATCCTCATCATCACACTCACAACCATCATGAAAAATAATAACGACTACATTCCCTAATCCGCACTCCTCCTTGCAATTGCAACCAAGCACGTGAGACAATTGTCCTCTACATTGGAGTAGCTGGATATGAGGTTGATGGTATCAAAACCATACCCAAAAAGGAAAATTAACATAAGATAAATCTCAACCTTCAGCGCAATCTGCAAATGTCAATCATCATCATCTTCATCATTATCTTCATCATTGTCTTCATCATCATCATCATGGTCCATCAACATCAAAGGTGGTAGTGACACTTGTGGCATCATCTTCATCATCACAAATGCAACCCCCCATTCAACTCCAGCCACAGACATCTCCATCAAAAAGCTCATGGTCACCATCATCATCATCGCAATCACAATCATCATGCAAGTGGCAATCATAGCATCCCCTTTGCAATTGCAATTAACTATCACCGGCATCATTACCACCACCACCTCCACCACAATTTCCACCACCATCACTACCATGGCCATCATCATTGTCATCGTCATCCTTACACTTCATCTTCATCCGCATTATCATCCTTAGTCATTGTTACATGCTGAGAGCCTCCACACGGGCCCCTCACGGGACCCGAGGTTGGATAAGGGCCCCCAGGTCGCGTCACCGCAAGCTGGAGGCCCTACGGCCATTTTACTTAGGCCTGCATCGGAAAGACTTCAACTTTAAGTTGATTTCTTATTTATTTATTTACGGATGTGTTTTTACTAATGTGCTGTTGTCCGTTTTGTGGCCAGGTACACAGTTAGGACCAGG
>BFEA01000531.1:306077-328113 GCA_003427395.1 Chara braunii | reverse complement strand
CCCGGGGGGAGGCAATCTGAATAAATTTACAAGTTCGTGGTTGTAGATAAAATGAAGTTCTAGTTACGGAAAGGGGGTGGGGGGAGAGAGGGCAATCTGAATAAATTTACAAGTTCGGGGTTCTTGAAAAAGTGAAGTTCCAGCTAGGGAAGGGGGTTGGGGGTTGAGGGGGGAAGGGGGGAAGGGGGGAAGGGGAGAGTCCCGATAGTTACAAGTTCCAGCTATTATTAGAACACCCACCCTAACTGTCGAAGCGATTGGAAATTCAATTTGGGAAGTATTAAGATATTCCCGCTAGGGCGGGCTGTATCTGCATCGAGTCTTGATTTCGCTGAAGATGCATGCCCCGTGGAAATTTAATTCCCTAAGAACAACTGCGGGCCGACCTTAACGCGCCGGAGATAGAGCTATTTAAAAAAAGGACAAAAAACAATCTCAAGATAAGGCACCACTCGCCATCCGCCAATATTTTGAATGCATCTCGACAATACGCTTGTCAACATACGTTATACATTCCAAATCATGTTGGCGGATGGCCAGTGGGGTACAACTGGGCTCATAATAACGGGCGGGCAGCAGAAAAGATAAGGCCTCGCCCCACTCCTCTCCACATGCACAAAAGACAAAAAAATATGGAGTGCAGTGTACCTTTGCGTGTTCTAGCGCAAGATTCAGTCTAATTTTGCACATTTCGAACGGAGTGGAGCGAGGCCTTTACTATAGGATTGGAGATAGGTTTTATTTTATTTTTATTTTATTTTTATTTTTATTTTATTTTATTTTATTTTATTCTTATTTTATTCTTATTTTATTCTTATTTATTTTATTTTATTTTATTTTATTTTATTTTATTTTTACAATGGTCCGATGGACCACGGATCAGATATATTAAACTCGTCAGAACAGATACAGTGCACTTGATCTTAACCAAAAGGCCGAGAAAGGTATTGATTGGAGATTTAAGGATTAAAAATTATTTGAGCTTACGGTAATCACAGCACCTGGAGGAACAGGTTCATCCCCTCTGGACAAAATGTCATCAACGGAACCACTGTACTTGAGCAGGATTTGTTCTGTAGGTCAGTACATTCTTCCCTATTTACGAATACCCAAAAAAAAAAAAAAAAAAAAAAAAAAAAAAAGTTACCAACGAACGGATAATGAACGGATAAGCCCTTTTTTTAAGTTTTTTCTTATTTCTAAATTAGGAATAGTAGAACACGCGCATTCCGCACATGCAGACTTAGCCGTCCACGTTCTTGAGGAGGAATTCATCCACAATCAGTGACGTGGCCTCGTCGATGGCTGCCACGTGGATGTCGCCGTAATAATGCGGAAAAAGCGCAGAAGGGACAAATGCAGACCCCTCGTACTTCAATTTCGGTCCGTCGATTTTGTCGGTATTCACTTTCAGCAGGTAGAGATCAGAACGCCCAGCAAAGAAAAGCTTGAGAGTGCCAGCAAGTTGCTTGAAAGTACTAAGATGAATAAAGCCCGATTTGCGGTCAAGTTCAGTCGCACTGTCGCCGTCGAAACTAATCCTTCCCTCTGCCTGAATTTTTCCCCATTCCGTTGCTGTCGAGATCTTGTAAATGTGACCAGGTCCCTTTGCACCGACCTCTGAACCTGGACCAACAACAGGTCCTGATTCAGTTCCTGGGTCTGTTACTGGAACTGCGTCCTTTTCGCTGTCTGCAACGACGGTGGCGGTAGACAGGGACTCCATGATGCAGGCTTCTCTCTCTCTCTCTCTCTCTCTCTCTCTCTCTCTCTCTCTCTCTCTCTCTCTCTCTCTCTCTCTTGTTCTCTCTGTGGTATCCTTTTTGCTTGAATTTTTTGAGGCTCCTTGTTCGAGTTGAGTGACGTGGCACAAGGGTTCAACCCATGAACCGAAATCCGGACCAGATACGAAATTAGGACCAGGACCAAGAACGACGTCCCAGACAGCAACAATCTTCCAGGGGCTCTGATTAGGGCGCAGTCGCACTAGGACTTTCCAGCCATGTATCTGAACCAAAATAAGGCTACATTCAGTCCGAAAAGTCCACGTGTGAGTATGGTCTTAGCTGAATCAAACCCCCAGCGCCTGCACAATGAACAAAATGCGGGAACGCTACCCTTCGACTTACTGTACATCCCTTTTTTTTTCCAGCCATGTATCTGATCCGAAACAAGGCTCGATTCAGTCCGAAAACTCCTCGGGTGACGAATGCTGCACTCCCCACCTATACCCCTCCCCTCTACGTCCACCTCCATCCATCCGCATTTTCTCATTTCTCCTCCTTTTATCCCTCCCTCCCTCCCTCTCTCTCGCCCCCTTCCTCCCTTCCTCCCCCTCCCTCTCTCCTCTCCATTTTTTTTCCTCTTTTCTTCATTTTCATTTCTTTCTCTCTTCTCCCTCTCCTTCCTCTCCACCTTTCTTCATTTCTCGTGCTTTTTCTTTCCTCTTTATTATTTTCTTAAAAACAAACCAAAAAAAAAAGCACTCGAGCCCGGGCAGTCCTCAACACCTTTTTGTTTTTCTTCTTTTTTTGTGAGTACTTTTTTCTTCTTTTTTTTAGAACTGGGACCACCACTACCCAGCTCCGGTGTAGAGCCTGCGAATAATATCTCTAGGTGCAGAGATGGCCCAAACCGGCGGATCCCTCATCTTTTCTTTCCCTTCTTTCCCTTCTTGTCCTTCCTTTTCGTTCATTTTTCACCTTTGTCCTTCCCCTTTTTCCCTTCGTTTTCGTTTCTTCCTTTATCTAACTTTACCTCTTGCATTCAATTGCCACATAAACACGATGCTGGGCTCGATTTGCCGTCAACACTAGCTCAGAATAAACCTGGTCCTCTTCCTTGTTCAAGTGCAGAGCAGGATCTTGACTTGAAGAGCAGACCAGGACAGCTCAACCCTAAGAGGAGGAGGAGGAGGGGGGGAAGGAAGAGGAGAACGAAGACGATGAGAAGAGGATGAGATAGCATACCGACAAAGGTAACCCTGTCTAGCTATTCTTTCATCGGCGAGAGTCCTCTCTCTCTCTCTCTCTCTCTCTCTCTCTCTCTCTCTCTCTCTCTCTCTCTCTCTCTCTCTCTCTCTCTCTCTCTCTCTCTCTCTCTCNCCCAACCAATCGGGGTAAGGACTGACTGACAATTTTTCTTTTGTAAGTACTTAGTATGATCTCCACTCTATGAATTGGTGGCAATTTTGGTTAAAATGACCTTAAGCTTGGGTTTTGTTATAAATGGCATTAGAAGATATCTGAAAATTGAGGCCTCGGTTAACCGCCTCTCAACCAGTAGAAACCCGGTGAGGCCATCTGTTATAACGACACAAAATAAAATCCAACAAGTAAAAGAGGCCTCTCTCTCTCTCTCTCTCTCTCTCTCTCTCTCTCTCTCTCTCTCTCTCATCCATCTTCCCCGTCTTCTTCACTTGCTTAGGAAAAGGGGATCCGACTTGGCAGATGGAAAGTACACAAGGCCAAGGAAGCGTTTCGGCTATGGCGGTGGCTATGGTGGTGGCTGCCCGCAGGATGGGGACAAGGGTTTGGAATCAGGCTACGAATACCGAAGAGGAGTAAAAGCAATTATTGTTCAGAAGGAAACTCAATCAGACTTGGCAATTAGAGAACACACGGCGAAGGTAGCACTTTCTTGGGCATGGCTGTGGCTGGGATGGGGAGAAGGGTAGGGCAGAGTCGGGCTATGGATACACCAGGGTGCAATTGCTCAGAAAGAGACGCCGTCACACTCGGAAGTTGGAAAGAACACCCCTGAAAGGCAAGGCAACGTTCTGGCTATGGCTGTGGCTAAGATAGGGAGATGGCTATGGCTATGGCGTTTTGGCTATGGCGTTGGCATTTTGGCTATGGCTATGGTTATGGCTGTGGCTAGGATAGTGATATGGCTATGGGCTTATGGCGTTTTGGCTATTTGGCTATGGCTGTGGCTAAGATAGGGAGGTGGTCTTCCAATCGGGGGATGCACACTGCAGGGTGCAAATGCAGGCAGACAGGCCAAGTCGGGATCGGCACACTATATCAAAGACCAGGTCAGGCCAGCTCTTCTTCAGATCTGGCCTTAACCATCCGTCCCCCTGGTGGCTCGCAAGAGTGTGAGTCAAGTACAAAAAGTCCGTACATCCGTACCTCAGTCCATCTGTACACACGGGCAGAATTCTATATATCGAAAGGCCAGGTCTTTCAGGCGGATGTGCCTGCAATCTGTCCATCTGTCCATCTGTCCGTACAGATGTACGGACATCTCAGGAAAAACATTTATGCATCATAATTTCATGGAACATGAATGCAAGTCGAGACACGTGTCCGATCCAGATACAACGTGCATAATGCCCATGTGCTGTAATCGGGGGAAGTGGGTAGCCATATTATAAGGTGACAGGAGGCTTACAGTGGGAGCTAAAATAGAGAGCACGGGTAAGGAGAGATAGGAGGCTTCAGGACTTAATACATATTACATATATGGACAAATACATATATACATAACAGGAATGCAGCACGGGGTTAATATATAGGAGGCTTAAGCGTACGAATTAACGCCTCTACTATGCAACATTACGGCACATCAATTGGACACATACATATATGAGATCCTAAAGGAGCAATAGGACAAGCATGAGGTGGCAGACGTGAACTTTCGACGTCTTAGCTATGTGCGATACGCAGATGACTTTGCGATAGCATGGGTAGAGAGAATAGGAGGCTATAGGAAAAGAGCAGACAGCACCGGTAAGGAGAAAAAGGGAGGCTACATAAAAACTTAAAAAAACAAAAAAACAGGAGGCTAATCGGGGAGGCACAGCGACTACGGTAGCCACTCAGATGATGCTCGGTCCCTCTGCTACCGGCGGTCCTTCCCCCCTGGCCGGTGGGGGTTCCCTGAAGGCAATAAATAAAGGCCACCCTGGGCTGAAAAGGCCACCCGATGTCAGATTAGACAATATTGAATTTAACTGGGCTGGTTAGTCCGATGATAATACCTCAAGGCCATCATCCTTTAAAGAAAAAAAGGAAAAAAAAAAGAATACGGGTAGCAGGAGTAATCGGAGGCTATAGGAAAAGAGTAGTGAGCACGAGTAGGGAGAATAGGAGACTGTAGGACAAGAACAGACAGCACCGGTAAGGAGAAAAAGGGTGGCTATATAAAAACTCAAAAAAAAAAAAAAAAAAAAAAAAAGGAGGCCATTAAACAAGAATAGCATAACCAGGAGGCCATTAAACAAGAATAGCATACGGGTAGCAGGAGTAATTGGAGGCTATAGGACAAGAACAGAGAGCACAGGTAAGGAGAAAAAGTGACTATAGGACAAGAGCAGACAGCACCGGTAAGGAGGAAAAAGGATATAAAACTATGTATCAAAAAAGAGGCTATAGAACAAGAATTATATGGGTAACGTAGAATTGTACACGGGTAATAGGAGGCTATAGGACAAGAAATGCAGCGACTACCGTCTTCCCCCGAACATAACGCACCCTGGTAATGAATGTATGCAAGCTTTATTTCCGGTCAGGTGCAGCCGAAGTGGGGATGCGTTGTGTTCGGGGGAAGACGGTAGTGCTAAGAGGAGGTTGCAGAACACGGACAGAGGGAGGGCACGGGTGGGTGACAGGAGGGAGAGGATAAGAGCATACTCGCACTAGGGAGTGGAGAGTGATTGGTGGACGTGATTGCAGTCAGATGCATCCAGGTACGCCCGGAAATTTGGTCAGATACATTTTGAATATAGAGTAAGTGTGAGTACCCCCCCCCTAGGAGTGGAGAGCACGTTGTGATTTATCAACGAAAAAAAAAAAAAATAGACCAAAAAAATAGAGAGCACGGGTTGGGAGAAATAGAAGAAATAAAGGGCCTCGCTGTCCTTGCTTGGGGACATCCGTTAAAATTGGAACGATACAGAGAAGGGTAAATTAGCAAAATGGTCCAATTTCTTAAAGAAATAAGGCCACACTACACTACAGAACACTGTATATACATGTATCTGGACCTCATCATTCCCCATTTAAAAAAAAAAAAAAAGAAAAAGAGCTCATAATCGTCCCCGGGTAGCTCATAATTCCCCATTAAAAAAAAAAAAAAAAAAAAGCTCATAATCGTCCCCGGGTTCGGAGAAATAGGGCCTCGCTCCACCATAGAACACTGTATATGTATCTGGAGCTCATAATCGTCCCAAATCATTCCAAATGTTGGAGTCCTCGAAACGCACCTTGTTCAGAAAGGCGTCCAAATGCATGGCGAATGTTGAGCAGTGGAGCGAGGGCCATACTCCGGGTAAGACTGTAGGAAAGCAGTAGAGGGATAAGAAAAAAAATGAAACTGGGGACGGGCGTCAGGGATGTGTGGGGGGGGGAGGGAATGGTTTGATTTTATTATTATTATTATTATTATTATTATTATTATTATTATTATTATTATTATTATTTTGGGGAACGTGACAGAGGGGATGGTTTGGGCTTATACACTCAGGGCACGAACAGATAAGGGGTACGGATAGCGACAGGGAGTAGGGTCGGGATAGGAGAGAGGAGAATAAGGTAGGTAGGTATAGCATCCGGATAGAGTTAAGATAAGGCAAGGATTAGGGTAGGGATCGGGGTTCGAGTAGCTACCTGGGCTACGTCGGGACTAAAACCAGGATGTAGTTCCAGCTACCCCGCCTGCCTCCGAATAGAATGTACACATTCATTATCGCCGTATCTAGACTCAAAATGCGACAAATACAGACATAATGACCGTGCGTTCGCTTCGCGGGAAAGCAGGTCGGGAGCTGTCTCTTATACACATCTAGATGTGTATAAGAGACAGCTCTCTCTCTCTCTCTCTCTCTCTCTCAATGCCTCTCTCTCTCTCTCTCTCTCTCTCTCTCTCACACACACACACACACACACACACACATATGAGTGCACAGTTGCGTGCGCGCGCTCTTGCTCGCTAGCTTGCTGGCGTTCTCGCTGCCTCGATCACACCCTCTATCTTTCCAATGTAGGTTAGCTATCCTTGTCTGCCTATGCCCCTATGCCATCTATCTTCGTAATTATTGATCTTCGTACCTATATATTGTCACAAACATTCTATCATTCTACCTGTCCCACAAGTTATTCCCTCCCTCTCCCTCTTGCTCCCCCTATCTCTACCCTCTGTGAGTATACCTATATAGCTCCCTGGACTGGACGAGGGTCAGCCGACTGGCAGTTCTTCTGAAACAAGTCAATACGCAAGTTTATTACGTTCGGACTGCGCATGCAAAGTCCTTTCATAAATAAGATATTTATTTGCCACCACTGAAAAATCTCGTTGGAATGTATCTGGCCGCTATGCTGGTAAGCGGAAAATCCTGCAACAAAGAAAAACTGAACACACAAGACAGAAATGTCAACGCGAGGCCGTGCACGAGTACACGAACAGAGAAGACACAGTGTAAAAGAGAAGAAATAGACGGCAAAACAGGAGCAAGGATAGCGAGCAAGCGGAGGGGGGGGAGGGAGGAGGAGGAGGAGGAGGAGGAGAGGGAGAAAAATCCTCCTGCCTCAAAGAAAACCTGGAGCAACACGAGGAGGGGACGCCATTGCGAAGTCGTGCATGAGTAGACAAACAGAGAAGAGACGATTTTAAAACGAGCAGAACGAGAAGGAAAAACAGGAGGAAGGACGTTGAGGTAGAGAAGAGATACATGAAAGCAAGACTGAGTACACATGGAACGCAACGAGCACCAAAGAATAGCATAATGAGGAGGAGAGGTACAAGGATAGCAACAGCAGACGACTAAAGCAGTTATGGACAGAAGCAGTGAGTGGAGTAAAGAGGAGAGAGAGAAGTAGGAGGAGGAGGAGGGTGATGGAGACTGGGTGATTGTGAAACAGCGCAAGAGAACAAAAGCCAGAAATTGAACGAGGAAGAGGATAAGGGATGGGAAGACAAGGAGGGAGAAAACACGGTCCCGGCAGAGATGATGGGGTGCACTCCGCCAATGCTCATGTCAAAAACTGTACGCAGCATTGCCGACAAAAACTGCACGCAGCATTGCCCGCAGGCTAGAAAAGAAGAAATCGACGCTCTGCAACCAGCAGGCGCAGAAAGGCCTCAACCCAAAGTCGGAGAGCCCTCTGGGGAGAGAGACGTAATCTACCTCACTCACTGAGACAGACAGGGGACAGGTCAGCCTGCCCGGCCTGCAGGGGCAGAGATGCATTCTGCCTGACTGCATGGCCTGTGATGCGCTCCTGTACAAGTTAACCTGACGACCAATCTGGACAGGGCTTCCAGTCATCTCCACTTCTGTCTTCCTCTTGCCATCCATCCGAATCTGACCTGAAATGGCACTAAATACAGATCTCGAGTCGGTGAAACTCCGACGAAACAGTTCGTCACAGCCCCCCTCGTTTGTCGTCCTCTTCTCCCTCTTTACGATATATATGTATATTACAGAATATGTATATACTTGGATAAACACAAAACAATCATGAACCATCCTCGTTCTTTTTTTTTTTTCTTCTTCTTTTTTTTTTTTTTTTTTTTGAATCTATCACAGAACAAATTAAACATGGAACCATTTGAGACATTTGTGTGTGACATCAGATAAAAGCTGGCTGGGATCCGATGGACAGACTACATGAGAAATGCTACATGTAGTCCTTTGGGACATCCGTTAAAATTGGAACGATACAGAGAAAGAAGATTAGCATGGCCCCTGCGCCATCAAGGATGACACACATCAATCGAGAACTGGTCAAAAAAAAAAAAAAAAAAAAAAAAAACAACCTACACGTATGAAAGGCCCAGACGACCCTTATCTGATGCTGCATGGATTTATCGGATCCGAATCATCAGACAAATTGTGCACATGAAAAACGCACAGAAGAGACGCCCTATAGGAGTGTAGAAACTGAAGACGCCAGACTTCTACTCACAATTGGCCTGGAATCGTGTGCATGAAAAAGGCACAGAAGACAACCACCACATATTTCTGTCGTCACATTCTTGGGTTGATGTGATGGTCAAAGCCTCTGAAGACAAAAACAAGAAAAAGAAAAAAAAAAACGAAAAAAAAAAGCTTCTGAAGACATGGTGACGAAACAAAATCGACATGCCGTGTCGCTGCCAGAGAATCCTCGTACAAATCCCAACTCTCTTCTGTTACGATCCCTCTGCCTGAGCGGAAGCAAGCAAAGGGGGAGAAGGAGGTGGGGAGGCTGTGCAGCTCTCGTCCACTAACTGCCTTTTCATCACCCCCAGCGAACATTTTCGTCGCTCTCAGACTGCACCTTATCCCTGTCTCACCCCCAGCGAACATTTTCGTCGCTCTCAGACTGCACCTTACCCCTGCCTGCCTTCTCCTGACGTCGTAGGAGCAATGATTGCTTGGGACGGATCGACAACAGCATGTCAACGCATCAAGTGCGGCAAGATATGTACTGGAATGCCGCACGCATGACAACAATCTCGTCTCGCTTTAGAGGAATCCCCTGTCTCACTCCCAGTGAACATTTTCGTCTTTCTCAGACAGCAGCTTACCCCTGCCTTCTCCCGACGTTGTTGGCGCAATGATTGCTTGGGACGGATCGACAATAGCATGCCAACCCATCAAGTGCGGCAAGATGTACTGGAATGCCGCACGCATGACAGCAATCTCGTCTCGCTTCAGAGGAATCTGAATCTTTTCCTTCACATTCTCTATGTCGTTATTCACTTCCAAAGTGAAAAAGATTGCGCTGCCGTCCTGTGATAAACGAACGGTCAGCCTCTTATTCACCTGCCCTTGCTTGCTTTGCCCCATGTTCGGATCGTGGTAGAACTCACACTCGTCCGACACCAGCAGTCTCCCAATTTCCGTTGCCGAGAGGGCAAAGACCTGCTTTTTCTGCCAGTCATATTTCTGTGTGCCAATCGCTGGAGCGAACTCCAGAAAGACACAACCCTCTCTTGCGAGCGTGAGGGATCCACTCTCCAGTGATTTAAAGACGGGCAGAATAGGTCGGTAAGCCATCGCCGACTTCCCTTTGTACACGGTTTGATATACATATACCTGACGGCTCCGGCTCCGACCATTGGCCGCGGTAAGGTCTGAGCGAGGGAACAGGCTTGGTGGATATTTGGCAGCTTGTCTGTGAATGCTCCTCGCACAGCGGAACCCGGAAATCTGTGGAGGTCCACCTTGCAATACCCTTCTCCGTTGGAAAAACGCTCGATGAACCCAGGTCCAGTTGCTCTTGACGCCGGCTATGGCGCGAGTAAACATCGGGAGAGAAAACGACGTCCTCGCACACGCCTGCATCTCGACGAAACAGAAGAGTGATGGAGTGCTGCCGTCGCAAACAAGGGGCTCCCTTGTTTGCTTGTCGACTTGGCTGGGCTCGAGAAGCTGCAACTGTGTCCTCTCGTCTGCAGCCGGCCGTCTTCCACTTCCACTTCCGCTTTCCTCGGCTTCTGCGCCACTAAAGCTATGCCTCTGTTTTCCTCTTCTTCTTCTCCGTTAGGCTATGGCTGTGCCTTCCACTTACTCACCGGCCTGTGATTTTTTTTTTCTTTTTCTTTTCTGGGCACGCCCCGATGATCCAACGAAGACGGTACAGTTGTCGTCAGCGAAAACGTTCCAACATAGAGCGCACACAACTTACTCCGACACCAGGACTTCCGCTTTCACAACGTATCTATCTTGCAGTGTCCGATTCTGTCCAATTCTCATTACCCTTGGCTTTTTTGTCTTTAGGGTGTCGATTTACTGCTTAAACCCCTCAACTACAGTCATTAAGTTGAATAATGAATTAAGCAATTGAATAATGAATAAGAAGAGAAAAAACGAAATCGAAACAGGAGATCGATTGCAAAAAGGAGTTAGACCGCCAGTACACGGCCCCAGACTTGCTGAAAAGAAACTCCTCGCTTATCCGGAAAAGCCGGCACTGGCGCGCCCTCGATAAAAGAAATCGGTGGCCGACGGCGCTTTTCAGCCTCTGAAAACACGGCCCTGCGGTCGATGTGAGGCGTGTACCACCAGTTCACGCGTGCCAGTATCCGCGGTAAGACTGTTCCGCTTCGGGCTTGGGCCGGTTATGAAAGTGGGGCAGGCCACTTCGAAAAGGCGCAGTCGCAGGCTCGCGAGCCTTGACAAGTAGCCTCGACGACTTAGGCTCATGTGAATTGGCGGTTTATACAAATCTTTCAAGATGAAGATAAGACTCGTCCTTCCCCCCTGGAAAGAAAAAAAAAAAGAAAAAAAAAAGCTCAAGAAGATGGGCAAGGTTCAATCAGGAAAGAGCGAAGTAGGCTTGACAGGGTAGGCCGAGGCCGATCTGGGGATGCGCAAAGAGGAACAAGGAGACTGGAGGATGCATTCTAAAACATTTCATACATCTATACAATTTATGATAGAAAATTTCACCAAACTGGACAACATTATTCACTCTGTGGGACTAGAAGACTTCTGCAGGACAAAGAACTTCCCCTCACCCTCCATGGGACTCCCTTACGTTGAGTCCATGAAACTCCCACGAAACAGATTGTCACAGCCCCTCGTTTGTTTTCCTCTTCTCCCTCTCTGCCTACGGTTTACGGGACAGCTCTGCTTGACGATATATAGTGTCACAAGAATACCAGAGCGCAAAAGCAGAAAAAAAATAAACAGAAAGAAACAAGGAAAAAGTGAATTCGTTTTTTTATCTTCTTCCTTACAACTCCAGGCAGCTCTACTTGACGATATATATCGTCAAATAGAACTGCCCGGTAAACCGTAGGCAGAAAGAGAGAAGAGGACAACAAACGAGGGGCTGTGACAAACTGTTTCGTCGGAGTTTCACCGACTCATCAGGAGGCTGAACCCTCAACAGTCTGCAGAATCCCCTCACTGATTACACTGTAAATGATAATCTACCTTAACCAAAATCGAAGTAGACTATCACTCACCCACACCAGATGGAAAACTCTACAGACTGTCGGTTCACACCCCATCACAAACCAAAACATCCACGAAACAAAGAAAGGTCTGTCACAGCCAAAAAATACACTCCAGACACGCCGCTGGCACTAGAGACACAGCATGGCCGCCTAGTAACGGCCCCGACCACTGCCGCTCGACCTGACTGGAAAAAACCGTAGCAGGAAGCTAGCGAAGTCGTAGCATATATCGTCACAAACAGAACTGCCCGGTAAACCGTAGGCAGAGAGGGAGAAGAGGACAACAAACGAGGGGCTGTGACAAACTGTATATATATGTCAGAGCGCAAAAGCGAAAAAAAACAAGAAAAAACAATTCGTTTTTTTATCTTCTTTCTTACAACTCCCCCTGTTCAAAACCTCTTGCGTATCAAGGCCGCCCACGTGGATGTAGGTTGAGCGGCGGCTGCCCCCACACCCGTGTGTCATATCGACCCACTTGCACAGCCAAAGGGCAAAGAGGCAAATAAAAGAGGGAGGAAACGGCCGAACACAACAAAACAGGGGGAAACAAATCCTAGATGACAAGTCCCACATGCAAGCACCGCCCCCACCGTCACAGACCAAACGACGGGACAAGACCAACCAGGATATCAAAACACCTTGCCTGCGTCAAGCAGAGCTGCCTACGGTAAACCGCAGGGGCAGAGAGGGAGCGAGAGAAGAGGACAACAAACGAGGGGCTGTGACGAATTGTTTCGTCGGAGTTTCACCTACTTGTCAGGAAGCTGAACCCTGTATATATCATCACAAACAGAACTCTGTATATATATATATATATATATATCGTCACAAAGTTATCAGAGCGCAAAAACGAAAAGAAAACAAAGTTATCAGAGCGCAAAAACGAAAAGAAAACAAAGTTATCAGAGCGCAAAAGCGAAAAGAAAAAGTTATCAGAGCGCCAATCCTGTTTTTGCCGAGCCTGATTTTCACTGCGCACCGAGTTTTGCCGAGCGTGGGTCCCGTTGCATTTTCTTTTGTGGTACGCACAGCAGTTATATCCGAAAAAGACAAAAATGGAAAAAAGAAAAAGGAGATTAGAAACAGAAACTCCCCGAACGCGGTCATAGCCCTCGGATACATTCTACGACGTGCCGGAGAGGCCCCGTTCCCAGTGAGGGCATCTGTCCGTATGAAAACGAATGAACAACAAAACAAAAAAAAAAACTCGCCTTATGCTGCGATCATGGTCGGATACAGAACGCTACAGTGCTGATTTGAGTATGATGGGAGTGAGGCAGTTAGCTGCCCCCCGTGGAATCCACCCTGCCTCACTGGCAGGGCACAAAAAAAAAAAATGAAACAAGAAAAGCACTCACGTCCCTCACATAGAGTGTAATCCGAATACAAGACTCGAACACACAACCAACGGCTTGGCAGGCTAACACCTAACCATAAGGCTAAGTGGGCTGGGGCGAAAGCAAAGCCCCAAGATGAGCGCTTCACCCCATCCCAGCACGGAGAACCCACGATACGATGTGTACCCAACCACACTCACCCCTCGCATAGCGGCCAGATACATTCCTCAAAGCACTGGTGTGACTTCCACCTCCCTGACGGCCATCCCCGACATCGCTGGATTCAACGTTCTTAGGGTTTTTTTTTTTTTTTTTGTCACCCAGGGCCCTCGGGGTCCCAATATTTTCCTTTTTTTTTTCTTTGCATTTTCCTTTTTTTTTTCTTTGCTACCCACTGTACGCCTGACCCCCAAACTTTTCGGATGAATCATTTTCCCAAATGGAACTACAGCTTGGAAAGGAAGTGGTGGTTTAAAGCCAGATACACAGTATGGCCCCCAGGGAGGGGGGGGGGGGGGGGTCTTTAAACAAGTCATGATGGTCTTTAAAACATACGTCAATCAATTAGAATTTTTCACAAACCCTACACCTTAAACCCTAAGCCCTAAATTTTAGTCCAGGCCAGAAAAAAAGGAGAGGGGGCCCAGGAAGAGGAGGAGGAGGGGGAGGGGGGGAATGTAGTAATCGAACAACTCTTTCAATCATCCTTATTGACAAATCCTCACCCTTAACTCTGTCTCTTATACACATCTAGATGTGTATAAGAGACAGACTTTAGGAAGTACTAGACGCAACTTAATAGAGAAACGATCACCTCTGCTGCGAGCGGCGGACGTCATCAGATAACAAAAGCTCAAAACTTGTGGTTCAAAAACTGGGAATCAGTACTGTGGTCAGGACAGGGTACACACAACTCAGAAGTTGATGCAAGTGCCTAACAACTTGGCAATGAGTAGCACCATGGGACATTGGTACCACAGCCGTAAACGGTACCACAATTGGGAATAGCTACCATGAGAAATGGCACGATAACCAGGGGAGGATACCATAATTGGGAATGATACATGGATTGGGAGTGGGTACCACAACTAGGAATGACTTGGTACCATGATTTGGGACCAGTATGATGACTGGGAGAGGATACCACAATTGGGGAATGGGTACAATGATTGGGAGTGGGTACCACAACGGGCAACGAGTTGGTACCACGATTAGGGGCCAGTACAACGACTGGGAGACAGAGCTAAGTTTTTTCTTTTTTTAATTGGCACTTCACCCAACCCGCCCACATTCTTTTAAGCACACAGCCCGCAATCAAAAAACAACAACAACAAAAAAAAAATCATGCTGACCCAAACCACCAAGTGTTTTCTTGAAATCATTCTCCCACACCCAACCCGCCCGTCACCCCTAAAAAACCTCCACCCAGACCCGTGAAAACAACATTACCCGCCCGCATCCGGTACCTAATTATTTTCAACCTGCACCCACCTCTCAGTCCCTTCAAACATTTACATGGACCACAGCAACGTCCTTGGACAACAACGTGAAAATTTGAGGCATCTCAACTTTCGGTTGTCCCTAGACGACAGCGCAAAAACCCGAAGCGGTCCACAAGTTTGAAATTGGGGAACGAACCTTGCCACTTAACGTGGCAAGGTTCAAACATCCCGTTGTTTGGGCCGTGGTCCAGATGCCACTGGTAGAGTGTGACACATTTTTTTAAAGGAGGATCCCAAAGTTCAATTCGCCATTGGCGCATCTCTTTTTTTTTTGAGGACAACAAGGGTGGAGACTTCTCCGGTTCCCTGGGCCTCCAACTTTTGAAGTCCACAGGTGGACTGCAGCTGGGAAATATGTAGGAGGGGGGTGGGGGCGGGGGGGAGAGTTCTTATGGGTTGTCCTCGGTCTGTGGGTCGGGTGACCCAGGCTTAGGGCTCACCCGCCTGTCACCCACCTCTTCGCGTGACCCAGGCCTCGCATTGACCCGCCCGTCACCCACCCTCATGGGGTGGGTGCGGGTGGCTGTCGGTCTGGGTACCCACATTACTCATCTCTGCTGGAATGGGTAGAGCAATTGGGAGTGGGTACCACAACTGGGAATGAGTTGGTACCACAATTAGGGACCAGTTCCACTTCGGAGTTGGTAACACAGTCCGCCCATTCCACTTCGGGGTAAAAACAGCAGCATGTGCACCAAACAATGCAGACGAGCTGTGGAGCCGCCCTGGCTTATTCCACCAAACACGTCGGGGATTTCCACCACACATACACAACTCTGTAAGGACGCCATGCTGTACTGAGTACAACATAGGACCTGGCCACACACCACACTCGAAAGGAAAAAGACATATGTGGCAGGCGTATCTGGCCATGTTCTAGCGGGAAGTTCATTCTCATTGTCCACATTTTTGGAAAGCGTTATGGTGATGCCCATAGTGGCACAACCATACAGAGAGGGCAAGTTCTGACCTACATGTCCCCGCGCAAAACTGATTTGCCCCAAGTGATTCAGAAATTCACCCAACTAGTTTTCATCTAGCTCCGCACTTACATATCATCTGCATTTCAACAGCTCAAGGGTGTAACAACTGAGCTAGGGCCAAATTGGCCAATCGCCCATCGGTTGGGACTAACCCTCACTATAAAACCAAAGAAAGACAAAGAATGAAAGCCTCAATTGCGGAAGAAAAGATGGGAAAAAAAAGTTGAAAAAAAAAACATGAACATCAAACTTTGCATACATACATTGTTGACTGTAATGAATTTGAGATCTTCAATAAGAAAAAAAAAAATAAAAAAAATTTGCATACATCTGTAACAGCACACAATTTCACAAAGATCCCGACATTACAGTTAAGAATTTAATATTTATATATACGAGAGTTTTAAATTTTTAATTCATTACTCTTAATCAATCCCCTGATCTCCACACATAAGCGATGGAGGGGGAGGCCAACAACATTAAAATAACAACCCTGGACCCCCTTTACAAGGGTACCCCCAGGTCCCTGAATTCCATAACCCCCTGCCTTATCTAGTGGGTCACCTGTTGCCACGTAAGCCTGAATCGTCTCATCATCGAGCGCGGCAAACTCTACGGAACTCTTCTCCCAAAACAGGCGCACCAGCGGGGGAGTCCCAACAGCTGGGTCCGCAGCGGCGGGGACCACCAGTGCAACCCCGGTGTATACCTCATGCAACCTGCCACGTAACAATTGCAACATCTCCACAGCATCGGCCTCATCTGCCGGTTTCTCTAAGATGCGCCCCGCACATTCAACGACTGTGTCTGCTCCGATCACCAGATCAACGGCACTGGTGCTTCCGTCAGACCTCTCACTCGATGCGGTCATTATGACTTTTCTAGCGACATCAATTGCCTTGTGCATTGCAGTCTCTGCGGCATAATCTCCTGCAGTTGGGAAAGAGGATTTCACGAGGGTCTCCTCAAACGACGATGGCACAACATCAAACTTCAACCCAAGGCTTCTCAACAGTTCTGCTCGCCTCGGGGAGGCTGATGCTAAAACGATTTGCTTCTTTGCAAGCTGAGGCAGGTGCGAGAGCAACATTTTGACACCTACGCCCCCCTCCTCTCTGCTCTCTCTCTCTCTCTCTCTCTCTCTCTCTCTCTCTCTCTCTCTCTCTCTCTCTCTCTCTCTCTCTCTCTCTCTCTCTCTCTCTCAATNCCAAATTCATCCGACTAGAAACATTTCTACTCTTTTTTTTTGGCCGCGGCCGATATCTGGACCAAGTACTGGTGGTTTAAGCATTAGCCGAATTGATCGTCCAGAGGATTTTTCTGTACAGACCCCCTACGGGACTCCCTCCCACATTTACTCATTGTTACTGTTCCCGGCACTTTTTTTTTCTTTTTCTTTTTTCTCACCTTAGTGTTTTCAACTTTGAACCACCCACGATCATCAAGCCCTCATCCTAACCCTACCATCCCACTCTACCTTAGGCCGCAACGAGTGCCGGCTGCCCTTCCCATACCCTTTTTCTTAGCCCCCTATCCTTCCCATTCGTCTGATCCTTTTTTTTTTTTTTTTATCTGTTCTTTCTTTTCTCATTTTCCTTTACATCATGGGAAAGTTCCCAAAAAAAAATAATAATAAATAAATAAATAAAATTGGAGCCACTTTCCCAATCCCTTTCCCCTCCTCGCAGACCACCTTCTCACATCCAGGCGAGTCGAATGTCCAATCCGGTCCGGCGGGCTCGTCATCACAACCACCCACCCCACCCATCCTCTATCCTCGCCCGCCCCCATGATCACCATTCTCGTCATCGCATCCACCCACAAACCACACCCAACTCGTTCTCTCTTTTCATTTTCACCAAACAAGATTCCACAGTAATTCCAAAAAAACATTAAATCTACCACAAAATGTCATCCAACAAAAGTGCGAGCAACCCGCGAGCAGCCCAGGCCTGAAAAAAAAAAAACACCCAGACTGCAGAAAGGCGGCTCCGAGTGCCCGTCAGAGAAAGAAGCTGGCGACACCAGGCAAATCTCGCGCCACGACGGTTCAGATTATTTCTAGGCAGGGTGTCGTGCCAGTTCCAGATGCCGTCCAGCCGGTCAAAGAAGCGCACGGGAAAACGGTTCTCTCGCTCCCCTCCCATCTCAGAGAAGATCTCCATTGAAAGGCTGAACAACTGCTCATCATCTTCACCAAACAACCCCCCTCTACTCCACAAATGGGCTACTTATGTTTCTGAAAAGATGAACAAAATTCCAGCAAAAAAAATTGTGTAATCCAAAACATAAACACAAATCGAACTTATCAAAGGCAGCTTCAGCACACCATTTTAATACCTTTTTCCCAGACCCACAGAGATACTAATAATACCATCCCCACCGGCTTCGCAAGTCGGCGATAGATAGCAGTTCCTCCACCTCGATGGTGGCAACAGAGCCCCGTCAAACCCCTCCGTTGGCTTTGCGTGGAGACGAGATCGCACCCCCTCCTTGACGAATGGGACCAGCCTCGGAGCCCACCAAACTCCTTCATGGTGCATTGCCGATCACCTGTCTCTCATCATCCCGTCCCCCTCTCATCACCGCCTCCACCGTGATGGTGGCAACAGAGCCCAATCAAACCCCTCCGTTGGCTTCGTAAGGAGACAAGATCGCCCCCGTTCCTTCTTCATGAATAGCACCAGCCTCAGAGCCCACCAAACTCCTTCATGGTGTATTGTCGATCACCTTTCTTTCGTCATCCCGCCCCCCTCTCATTGTCGCCCCCGTACTTCTCACCTCCATCAACCTATATCCACCTTCAAACAAAAGCTGGGTGTTCAGTCCCACCACTTCACCGGAAAGATTGCACGCTATGATCACCGCACCGTGACGGCGTGACCCCTCCATACGGCCCAAACCTCATGGCCACCCCTCGTTTCTCTCCTGCTTCACATCGCAGCCTCCCCTACTCCTGTGGGAGGCACTCCCAATTGAATCCAGTCCATCATCATGAAAAAAACATTAAAAGAAATGCTGGGAGAGCATCCCATCACCAAAGATGACGGAGGTAGTCAGGGAGAATATCTTTCCTCTCCAAGTCGCCGGGCAGGTCGTCACATTCGTTGTCGATTGCATAGTTCACCAATTCATCGGCCAACGTGTTGCTGCTTCGCTGGCATGACTCAAACTCAACACACCCAATATTGCCCATGATGCCCTGGGCAATGGCCCAGCATTGCCTCAAACGCCAATTCCTAATGGTATATATCCCCTGCATCTGGTGTTTCACCAGCTGGGAGTCTCCCTCAACCCTGAGCCAGTGTACCCCCTCCATCGAAGCCATATGTAGACCCATGATCAGACCCACATATTCCGCTGCATTATTCGGCACTCCATCCCCAATAAACATGCTACCTTCTATCACTTCGTACCCATGCGGATGATACAGCACTGCCCCTGCTCCTGCCATCCCCGGATTCCCTCTTGCCCCACAATCAAACCGTACAAGGAAAGGACCCTCATAGTACGCCATTCCCTTCCCCCACCCCCCCCGATCCTTCCGGATCAAATGTCTTTCTGCGACAGCTTGCTTAAGCACACCCTTTAACGATTATTCCCTCCTCCTTTTCAGCAAGTCCCCCTCTTCGTGGACCCTCACTTTGGTACAAATAACATCCTTTTTTGCACGCCCCACGTTAAACCCCCACCACTGGTAATACTCCCAAGAGTGTGGCCCCTGCGTCGCCCCAGGTGACACAAGGATGCAATCGGGTTTCCAACTCAAGGAGCCAAAAAAAAGAAGGGGCGAAAATGCCGACAGAGCACGGCAAGCCCTGACCGAACAAGTGTTCAGAGTTCAGCGACAGTAAAATCGAACGTCGGGTAAAAGAGGCCTCTACATGTATGGTAGGTCAAACCTGCAAGTCAAACACAGATTTTGAAATCTAGATGTCAAACCTGGCAGTCAAAGTCAAACCTGGAAGTCAAACACAATGATACCAACCTGCATGGCCATACAACTGCTTAGATCCTCTCACCAACAGGTAGGAAGGCACCTTTCACATTCAATTGGGCCTCTTTCCAATACTCTCGAACTGCGCGAAACGGGAGTGAATCTTCTGCTAGATAAGCAAGATACACCGCCATGTTTACTGTATTTTGTGCATGTCGAGACTAGTGGAGCGAGGCCCCACTATTTACTTTCTCACTGGAATCTGACCGTAATTACAGCTAGACGCATCTTGGGAAGTTCTAGCTTAAGACACTGTCAGAAATTCAACTATGTTTTATAACTTTATCAACCAAATCCAGCAGGATGTCCATGGCCTGCAGGAACATGCCTTCATTAGGAAATCCACCTTAAGTTTCCACAAAGGAGGACAGAAGGGACATTATTATGGCGATCAGTCGTAGTGATGCTGCAACCCATTACAGAGGAAGCATGTCTTCCATACCAATGACAACCTGACCTTTGATCTTCGACCTTCATCCAAAGGCCAAGCTCTGACTAGATGGTCGCATTGTTTCGAGTCTTTCGACAATCATGTGTACGGTCATGATGTGTACGGTCTACCCACATGAGGACTTTTTCTTCAATCAATCTGACCGGGACTTTCCTCAATGTATCTGACCGCAACTGTACGAGTATGCCCACCCCCATTACAGCAAAGGAGTGTCTGTGGTTTGGTTTTGCCAGTGCCCCCAGCGCCCCGACCTTCCTTCAATTCCATAACCACGTGTTCCACCAAGATGCGGCAATCCGCGTGATAGAAGGTGAAGGTGAGGGTGAGCATGCGCCATGGTAAGGCGTAAGTCGTCGGTTCAAATCTGATCAAATCCACCAGGTTATTGAAGCAGGTGACCATCTTCCTTCACTTCGCCCATGGCCTCCTGTTCGACCAAGACGAGGCAGCCCAGGTGGCAAAAGGTGGGGGTGAGCTTGCGCCATGGTAAGGCGTAAGTCGTCGGTTCAAATCTGATCGAATCTGCCAGGTTATTGAAGCAGGCGACCATCTTCCTTCACTTCGCCCATGGCCGCCTCAGCTGTTCAATCCAAATGCAGCAAGTCGAAGGTAGACAGTAGGGGTGCGCATGCGCCACGGTAAGCCAGATGGTAGACGGTTCAAATCTGATCGAATCCATCAGATTCTGGAAGCGAGCGACCATCGGTAAAGCAAATGAGAGTGGGTGGAAAAATGGCACCGATCGAATCAAATCCATGCAGTGCCCCGGTTTAAATTTCTGCCTGACAGGCGGGCAAAAAAAAACAAAAAAAACAAATGAAGAAGAAGAACTTTAAAAAGGCCAACTGGGAGCCGAAGAAAGATCAGCCTAGAGGCAGGGGAGAACAATTAGCCAAAGTGGTTGGCAGGCTTGGCCTTCAACTCATTTTATAGACCCATTTAGACCACGAGTCCCTCTGGGCATATTTGTAACACCCCCAACCCCCCCCCCCCCCCAAAACAAAAAACAAAAAAACAACAAAACCCCGGACCTTCCCAGCCAGAAAAATCACTGCTACTCAAAAGACAACGACTTCCACTTTGCATATTTGTACCCCCCCCACCCCACCCCAACACACACACACACAAACAAAAACGAGGACCCCCTGGAGCCTTCCCAGCTCCTATGCATTCCGAGCTGCACAACTATTTTTCATGCCCTAACCCATTTTTGTTTGCTTATCAATTGTTCCTGCCATGTGGTGTGACCCAATCTACACCTATGATTTCTTTCAGAATTTCTCATTGCCGAAAATCAGAATAAAAAAAATCGCATCCCAGACGCTAAGACATAAAACAGTACACCGTGGAAAGGCCAGTATTAAAAATCACATTCCCAAAACCATAAGGTCCTCTTTGTTTAAAAAAAAGAAAGAAAAAAGGGAAACTTTGTCTGGCGCCCCTGTAATTTCGATTATTTTACGTTGCGCCCCTCCGACGGCCCACTTACACTGTCATGCCCCTCGGACCACGATTCAAATTTCCCATAAAACCCCGGCGTCAGCTTGGCCCGAAATATTTTTGTTCCCACAAAATAGCAGGTGTGCGTCTAAATTAGCTGGCCAGAGTTCTACGTGGGTGCGTTTAGATAAGCCAGCATGGGTGGGCATCATCCAGGGCCGTTCTTGGCCCGGGTCACCCCACTGGTTGGGTGACAGGAGGGTACGCATCTGGCTTCATCATTTAACTCACAACACCTGCGACAACCCGCAACGACCTCTCCCCCATCTACCACCCCTATTTCACAAAAGAATGAAAAAGAGGATTATTTCTGGTCCAGCTGCCCAACCCCTGTAAAGCGGTAAAAAAAAAAAAAAAAAAAAAAAAAAAAA
>BFEA01000531.1:260013-270393 GCA_003427395.1 Chara braunii | reverse complement strand
AGCATCCCCGGTAAGTAGGTCATGGCGTCGAAGGCTCCATCTATTGGTGGGGAGCTACACCTGCTGGAAATCGGGTCCAGCGTCCCTGTACAAGTATGAGAATGTGTCTGCTGGAAACTGGGTCCAGCGTCCCTGTACATGCATCTGAAAGTATCAGCTGGAAACGGGTCCAGCACCCCTATAGAGATCCAAGAAAACCCTACCATGTATGTGTGATATTTGAGTGATATGTGTGATGATCTGTGATCATGTAAATTTCGAAGTCAAAACACGAAACCCTAACTATGATGTGCTGTGATGTGAATGGTCTTTATCAATCAAAACAATATGAGTGATATGATATGTATGCAAGCGGGGGCATTGATTACTTCCCCACGCAAGGGAAGGATTGACCACCCGCAATGTATCCTAACCAGCCCCCCTCGGAGTTGTCCACAGTTCTGCTGCATCACTCCTTCTAATATGTATGATCCACAGAGTCACAGAGTCACTTCTCTTGCTCATGCCGAACCAGACCCTTTCCGCCCTGCAGACGTGAGAGGGAACGTTAGTCCATAGACGAAGAGTTGGATATCGTGTTCAGGGAGGGACGGAGGACTGAAACTGGCGTTCCCAAATGTGAGGAGGCCCTAGCGCAGTTCACAGTAGACTCTCTGCATCGATCGCACTAAGCAGTGTACCATATCTTCTTGTTCGTTGTCGGCGCATAGTACACGATTAATCTGAGCTGCGTGGGTCGGGTCGTTTTGTCTGCTTTCTATGTGCAGCCACTGGTTGACAGGTAGTGTGGGGTATGATATGAGCCACTGGAGCCTCCCGATTTTAACGGGGCAAATGGTTTTGAAGTTTTGCCACCGGATTTGGGAGATCGGACTGGCTTTCCGGGCCCATCAGTTTGGATTGGAAAGTTGGAAACATATCTTCTTTTTCTTCTTCTTCAATTTTTTTTTTTTTTTTTTTTTTTAAAAGCCATCTTCTCCTCATCGGGGAACAGCTGACAAATATATCGTCAAACAGAGCTGCCGATGGTAAACCGTAGGCAGAGAGGGAGGGACAGAAGAGGACAACAAACGAGGGGCTGTGACAAACTGTTCATCAGGAGGCTGAATATTTATTTATTTTCTCTCAATTTTCCTTCATATATATGCACCTTCTCAGCATGGGACGCTAACAGTTATGGGTTCGATTCCCGGCCTCCGGACATTCTCCCTAGTGAATTCCAGCCTTCCCACTCTGCTCAACTCTGCTCTATGCCGGCAGCCGTACCCCGGCTCCTAACACCTGGCACAAGCTGGAAAGCGCCCAGCTGCTTCTGCAACCAACCAGGAAGCCCAAGTCAATTATCTCCCCGGGTGAACCCGGCGCGTGATTATGGGCTCGGCGTCTTTTGTCTTCTTGAACGGCATCTTGTATCCCATTTTGACTGTGTAATCTGGTTATCTGAACCGGAGTTCTGGTAGTCATGTTCCTGTCGGGAAGCCAGTCCCCCTCGCCATGTTCCTGTCGGGAAGCCAGTCCCCCTCGGCCAGGCCGACTTCCAGCTCTTGAATTGCTCTATCCATCTAGAACATTCTTTTAGGCCAACAGCCTAACACACTTACTTTCGCAGCACGAACGAGTCTGAGATCTGTCACACAAACGAGTCTGAGATCTGTCATCACTACATCCCTGTTGTGAATGGAGGGCAACCTATGTTCTAAACCCGGGTTTTGAGAAAATAAAAAGACAAAAGAGGATAGACCCTAATCTTATTGTACGCAACAAAATTTCTTTTTCTGAACGCTGTACATGTGGATTAATAGTTCTTGACCCGCACCATGCCTTTCACGGTTTCACTCACCAGGGAACATTCACCTAACCCCTAACCCCTAAAAAGCACAAAAGAAGAAAAAAGAAAAGAAAAGAAGGAAAAAAAAGGCACGATGTTCATCTTTCTTAAAAGACTTTCGTGAGATTCGCCAAGTGCCCATGAAATACGCGTTCCCTCTCACATCCCTCGTGTAGATTTCCCTACAATCCTAGACGGTAAAATGCTATTTGGTGCCCAGGTTAGGGTCTAGCATTTTGCGTTGCAAGGATGCTCAGCCTAATACACCAAACCTAAATGCCGATGCCATGTGATGCCCAACATCCTCGAACACATAAAAGCCCTAACTCGAGCCTGTTACATAGTAGGGCCTCGGGCCCTCCCCACACCACTCTCGAATCTCAAAAATTTGAGAGTGTGCCACGACGCTACAGGAAACTTTGGGTTTCAAAAGACTTCTGACCTCAGGAAATCAACCTCGGTTCAACAGCCAAGCTGCGCAGATGAACAGAAAAGTACCGCAGTTTCTCCGGCACTTGCACTACTCCTGATTAACTTGATCAGGACAGAACATTAAGACTAGCTGAGCTATATAATAATGCTATACACTCAGCAACAGGCTGTTCCCCAAACCAACTGCACTTACGATCGGAAGCCAGTCTGAGAGCTCCTTTGAATATTTTTCCCCAGATCCTAAGTCTGTGTCATCAGCTGGAAGGTTTAGTAGTTTACAAACAAACAAACAACCAAACCCACCAACCCAACCCAAACCAACCCAACCCAACCAACCCAACCAATCAACCAACCAATTCTGACTCCATATCCATTCTGGGGAGTGTCAGTCCGGTTCCTTTTCCACCCGCAAGTCAAATATTTACATCAATGAGACACTTGTATGCTTCTCACAATTCTGGTTGGGAGACCCGAAGGGTGGCATCGATTGCTTCGGCAAGGAAGGATGTACCTCCGCTCAAGCCTGCCTAAGTTAGCCCCCTCCAATAGTTATCTAATGTCTCCAATGTTCTGAGCTGGCTCTAAGCCGGGTTCGACTTCTCCTCTGAGCTGATTCCGCTGTCGGTTAGGCTTCACTCTGTCGACCCTTGCTTGCATCCGGCTCTGTGAATGCTGGAGCCTGATGCGTTCTTCTGTCTTTTTGACGCTGGTATTGCTATTCCTATGGTATAAGATGGGATGTTGCCCTGTAACCTGCTGATGCAGGAGCGTGAGGCCTGGTAGAGAGATCTGGGGATGGTTTGGGGTGGGCAGCCCAAGGGACAGCCAAGGGTTGCTGCTGGGACGACGCTGGTTGGAGCTGGGGCGAGTTGTGTTGCCCTGTAACCCAGCAGGGTGGGGGCGTGAGGCCTGGAAGAGCTCAGCAGGGAGTAAGTCTGTTGGAAAGTCTTAGAAGGGCTTGTTAGGGATCCTGAGGGCTGTGAGCATTCGTAGGACCTCTGTGGTAACCTATTGCATGAGTAGTTCCTTAATAGGTCATTAGATATTCATGATCCGCCCCATGCTTTCTGATTCATATCGTGTTCACAGACTGTTCTCAGCCGAAGCCGGGTCATGGCCCCGGTATCTTAAATGATCTCAAATGTTCTCAATGATCTGTACAATTCGAAATGGGACGCTGGGCCCGGTTCCCAGCACGTGCTGCTCCCCACGAATAGAATGGAGCCAGTGGCTGTCTCTTATACACATCTAGATGTGTATAAGAGACAGATTGTGGAGAGGGCTGTGGGGATAAGGGATGGTGTGGGGACTTAGGAGAGAGGAAGCCTTAGGTAGATGCTTCAAATAATTTGAGGGATAGATTCCGCAGTGGATTTTAGGACAGAGGATAGGTTTTATCAGGGTGTAGGGTTTAGGGTATTAGTCATATTTTAGGCTGTGTAAGTCTCCCACTGCGACAACGTGACTGAACGTTGTAAGAGTGCGAAGGTCGGGGGGGTGTCGGGGCCGAGGTAGATTTTAGGACAGGGGTCAGGTTTTATCAGGGTGTAGGGTTTAGGGTATTAGTCATATTTTCGGTGTCGTACTATTTCTGGGTGCCGTGCGGTATTGAGGGGTCATAGATGTTCTAGCTGATGGGTTCATAATGTGGGGACCACCGACTGATATAACTCACAAAGGGTGTGAGCAGTGCGCACCCTAGAGCAATGGACCATGTGAGTGGCCTTACCTCTCTGACACTGACATAGGCACCTTGGAGACGTACACCGTGGAGCTTCCTAACGGCTGTCCGAGCCCCGTCTCTTGTCGAATACTCTATCACTCTGCAAACCACAACGTCCATCAATAAAATTCATCAAATTTGATCAAATTCGATCAAAATCAATAAATTCAGTCAGGGTGTCAGTCAACCAACCAAATGAAATGATCAATCAGTCAATCAATCAACCACAGAGGGAAAAAAAAGAGCAAGCCCGCAAATCAATCACCTCATCAAACGCAGTATCATCTCATCCTAGCATCCTTACCTCCCACCCACCAAACAGGCCACAACTAGACATTTGACTGAAAGACACAAGAACCAGACAAACCTCAATACACAATGCATTGAACCCCCCTAAATATTAAAATATTAAAAATAATAAATAACCTTCTACCCTTCTACGAAAGTAATACACGGAGTCACGGACTAACACTCCACAGAATGGACACAGAGCCAGTATCGCACCAAAAAAATATATATATAGAAGGATATATATCCTTCTAGATCACATATTCCCAAATGCTTAAAACGCCAGTACACGGCCCCAGCCTTGCTGAAAAAGAAACTTGTCACCTTCGAAAAGATTTTGGAGGCTCGGCCTACCGGACCGAAATGGCTGGCGGCGCCAGCCAAAAAAGGGGAAAAGGGTCCCGCTGGCGGATCGGAAAAGCTTGGTGTGCAGAAGGCACCTGCAGGCCAAGATGTACTGATGGTTTAAGAGTATACAAGAATACAAGTTGAATGAACCCTAGATGCCCTCAGAAGAGTAAACACACGGCATGTGCACACCTTGAAGTACAGCAGCGTTATCATTGTCTTGTATCTTCCGTATCGCGGCTATCGCCCGATAGACGGGTGCCCATAGCGCACTGAGGCTACTGCAGCACAATCACTCTAAATCACTGCTAAATTGTGCTAATAAAATAATATATATATCGTCACAAACAGAACTGCCCGGTAAACCGTAGGCAGAGAGAGAGAAGAGGACAACAAACGAGGGACTGTGACAAACTGTTTCGTTGGAGTTTCACCGACTCGTCAGGAGGCTGCATATAACTACTATACTGACAATTTACTGTCGCTGCTATGCCGCCGGCATCATCAATCATATTTGCTAACAAAAACAAGAGAACGATCAAGGCAACAAGCAGCTATTATATACTGGTTATGCAATAGCTCCCTCACTATGATGACATTACTATCGCCAGGGATCCTATGCCCACCACTGATGATATGTATTCCTTCACAGTGGCTATGCTATACCCCTGCTCTAAGGGATGTGCTATAGGGAAGTGAGTCGATTTCGGTATGAAAAGCACCTATTTCCCAAGCTAAGGTTTTCCGCTAATCTGATCATTACAATTTATTAAGGCTTTATCAAAGTGGGGATAAGTTTCACTGCTCATTTGGATGAGGGTCATTCATAACGGACCGACCAGGCATACAGCGCCAAGGAAACGCGCTCATTTCAGATAGTAGTTCGGCGTAACTACCATAGCACCCCAAACCAGCTCCTCATTTCAGATGCCATGCTGACAATAATAACGATGACGATAATGGCATGGACCTTCTAATTGCCGCCGACTGCGTCACATATAGCAACAACCTCTCCCTTTTTGAACCCTCAGCTGTCTGTGGCATTACATTGCTATCAGGCACGGCTGGTTAGAATTAAAAGCGGTGTTTTTATGGCACTATTGCGCATCAGGCTTGACGAAAAGACTCGCATCTGTGATGGTACCCTTAACACGCGTAGCAAAGATCGACGAGGATCAGAAGGACGCATGCAAACCGGACAAATGGAAAACAGGACAGAAAATCATCCAGAGCATCACAAACCGGAATAAGACCACAGTCGATGGCTAAACAAACGAGAGAAAGAACGAGCCACAGCCACAGATTCAAAGACTAGACCAAAGAAGAGAAAGACCCCAAAAAAAAAAAGAAAAAAAAGACGAACAAAACCAGCACTTTGCAAATTGTGCACCCACATCCCTACAGTTCAAAAGAATCGAAACCGAAAACACACCTCGCACACCTGGCTGACTTTGACGACCTTCATCCAATCAGTCACGACTCATCATCCAGTCATGCTTTCAGTCTTCCTGTATGCATGTGTCCCTAGAAAACCTTGCTGACTTTGACGACCTTCATCCAATCAGTCCTGACTCATCATCCAGCCATGCTTTCAGTCTTCCTGTATGCATGCATGCATGTGTCGCTACATCCTTGTCCAAATTCATCCCCATGTATTTTTCACCTTTAACATGATCAATATTCACAGCTTGTGCACATGCCATACCAGTCATTATCGGAAAGGGGAACAACCACAACGCCAACGTGGGGCTATGCCATTCTGACGACTCTCTGACGAGTGTACAATTACCAACATAGAAGACTTTGCAGTCAACGACCGAGCCATCATGCAGCTGCTGACTTGAATACTGTCAACTTGCTCAACTACCCCTTGTGTAAAAGGGCAGTTTGCTGAAGCACCTGCATTGACAATTGACAATTGGATGGCTACAGTCTTCCCCCGAATACAACGTACGGTCATTATAGCTGAATTTAGACAGAAAGATGGACCAAGTTCGGCTATAATGACCGTGCGTTGTATTCGGGGGAAGACTGTAGGCCTGAATGCTTCAGCACAATCAAAAGTCAGAAATTCAGGAGCTTCAGGCAGACTGGTTTAGCTGCAGTGTGGGCAGGTCTAAGAACCTCGACGGACTTATGCTGGTTCCTTGTTAATGGATGAAACACAAGGCAAACATCCCTTCCCCCGCTTCCCAAACATGGATGGGGTCCCCATATTCTTCCATGCATCACTCTTGAGTCTTCACGGACACCACAACCCCACAAGACCCCCCCGAACCCACCCAGACGCCCACCTACCCAATGATATCAGCCCTCGTTTCATGCTTGATCTACACCAAACGGGGAAAACACTCACAAAAGAGGAAAAACCGCCAGGTGAGGTCCTCGAAAGAACCCCCAGATGGGGAAAGTGGCCTTGCGCGAAAAGTATTTCCCTGACAGACCCCAGCCCCGGCCCCGTTAGATAGCCACAAACCCAACGCTGATGCTCTGCCACATGCTTCTCTGGCCTTCCCTGCCCTGACCCTGCCCTGCCCGGACTTGCTTGCTCTTTCAGACTGGCCCTCTCTGGCCTCCCAGCAGGACTGCAGTACAACAAACAGATTGTGGATAAGACAGAACGTGGACTCCCCGATGGGAATGCTGGCGGCCCACCGCCACTGCTAAGGAAGGAAGTGGCCTTGAAGCCTGACTTGAGTCCATGACCGTCTCGTTCATGAATCCATCCATGGTATCATCACCCCGGTATATCAATGATGGTGGTCGTCGTGACAAATCCAATCCCATCTGATCTGATCCATTTCCCTTCAGTGTGATGAAATCCCTTTCGCTTTGATGTGATATGCAACGCAGAACTCTTTTGGTAGACGGGCAGATGAGGAATGACCAGGTTCGAGGAATCTGGGGAGATGTTTGGGGGGGTTTGGGGGAGGGGGAGGATGGGGGAGGAGGATGGGGACACGACTTGTATTGAAGTGCAGCAGTCCATGCCCACCCAAATACACGATCAACCACCCGCCGGGAACCTGCTCCCTGCCCCATGCCCCGCAACCCCTTGCCCTGCTAGCTTTGACCAGTTTTCCCATCCACAGCCACATCCTGGACCTGCCCCGCTCCAACCACAGCACAGATTCCATCCCTGGCCGCTCCTGGAATTCCCGTGAGTCTCACCCCCGAAGTCGACCATGCTCCATGTACACGTCCGCATAGGCAACGCTCCCCGCCTCTCTCCCAAAATCCTTCAGGTCTTGCCATGTCGTGTGCGGCCCGAGGCTGTCTGTTTCAAACACACATTAATTAACGAGGTTCATCAGCAAAACGCAACCCCTGCAATTGTCGCTTGCCGCAACTTACCGGGGTTCCTCCAAAGGAAGAGCCTCCTTGGCAAGCAAAATCCACCCTATAATCCCATCTATTTTGAGTGTCCTTCAGTTCCTCCCAACTTCTGCTCTGTCAGTAACCTCTTCACAACTAGAGAGTAGAGTGGGACACACATTGCAGAAAAGTTGAAAAAAACAATACAGGACCTCAACAAGCCCTTGAGATTAAAGAGTGCCACTGATGATTACGTACAGTGTTCTGCAGTATTCAACAGAATCAGATACCACATATGTGCAAGCGAATACCAACTGACAGATTATTGCCTATGCGCTGTTGGTTCTGACTTTTCCTTGAACGGATTCCGGAGCCTTCCGCTGTAGCTAGAGGATTATTCCGTCCAGTGCTGTGCGATACTTGTAATTTTCTCCCCTTCTCTCACCCCACTGTTTCAGCATTCCTTTCCCATTTCATTTTTTTTTCTAATAAACCACCAGCACACCCAGGCCTGCAGGCGCCTTACTGCGCGCCAAACTTTTCCAAACTGCCAGCGGCACACTTCTTTTGTTTTCCGGCTGGCGCCGCCAGGCACGGCGGTCCGGTAGGCCAAGCCTCTGATACTTTCATAGGTGACGACTCTGACGAGTTTCTTGGGGCCGTGTACTGGTGGTTTAAACTTTAAACCTTTGCTTAATTTGTGCAGATGTGCTATAGACAGTATCCTCCTCCAACCAGGAGGACAATGCATTCCAAATACTGTCGCGGTGCGTTTTCCAATGAGGTACTGTAGCAATCCCCATGAAGTATTTTGGGTGGTTGACGTCAGGAGGGAGGGAGGAAGGGAATAGAAGGAGGGCGAGGGGGGGAAGATGGTTGAGGTGCATGAGACAGGAGGGGGCAAGGAAATAGAACAGAAGGACGGGGGGGGCAGAAGAGGAAGATTTTACTCCCTACCATGATGTTCACATCAACTCAAGGCTACAATTGTCAAAATTAAGCAAAATGGAAGAAAAGTTAGAAAACAAAGTTGGCAACTGAACAACTGACAGGGAACCAAAAAAAAAACAGTTCATGTGGGAGTCCCGCGCATCACCATATTCATGAACTGTTTTTTTGGTTCATGCAACTGATTCCAATTCATAACCATTGGAATCATACACACTGTATTTGTTGATGAATAGGTCATGAAGTGGAATCCCGCGCATCACCATGGTTAATAATAAATTAATAATCAGGGCAACACAATAAGGTTAGGGGACACCCCCTTTTCGAAAGGCGGGGCGGAGAACAAAACAAAAACAAACAGTTAACACACTACAGCAACAATTAGTAGCTGAACAGATTCAAAGCTGACAGATCACGAGATTGACAACTACACAGTCGTAGATCATCATGGCTCAATTTTGACTGATAGTAAGGGTTTCTGGTGGCGCCCAAGGAGTGCGTGAAGAGGTGGTACCTTCCACAGTCAGTAGAGACCCATACTATCAGTCAAAATTGAGCCATGATGATCTACGATGTTCCAAACACTTTTCTGTTCATATGGGACGCTGCACCCGGTTTACAGCAGGTGAGACTCCCCACCAATAGATGGAGTGACCATCAAAGGATGATGTACCAGGAAGGGCTGCTCTTATCACCCCCTCCTTTTTTTTCAATTACAAAAAGAACTTCCTCCAGTGCTAGCGGATCTGAAATGGTCTTGCTTGTTCACAAAAAGAGAAAAAGAAAAAAAAAGGGACAACTACACGGCATGGTAACCGACCGGACGTCCGGACCGGTTTCCAGACACCCCCAAACATTATGTAGGGGTCCGGTGTCCGGTCCTGGACGTCCGGAACCGGGCCCCCCAACGAAAAATCAGAAAAAAAAAGGGGCTGCCAAGGACAATATTCGGGTCCTCGGCGGCCCCGGAAAAATACTGGGCCGATTTTTGTGTGTCTTTTCGCCCTACCGGACATTGGTCCAAGGCCAGACCCACCACAGTCTGTGCAGACTCAGGTGGGGTGGCGGGAGGCAGGGCCAGCACTTTCAAACTGGCCGTTTTTGAATCTCGCGGGCGCGCTTCTGCTACCCGTAACGTCCCCCCTGCATCCCCGCAGCCATCCACAAGGAAGCCGCCATCCACGTCCCCCCTGCAGCCCCGCAGCCATCCACGTCCAGCCCTCGCTGACGAACCAGGCAGCCGCCGCCAACGTCCAAGAAGCAGGCCACTCTCTCTCTCTCTCTCTCTCTCTCTCTCTCTCTCTCTCTCTCTCTCTCTCTCTCTCTCTTCCGGGTTTGTCCTTTCTTCGACGGCGGGAACTTCGGGAGGAGGTTCGGGGAGGGAGAGGGGAGGTACACAGTGTGAGGAAGGAGGCTCAGGGAGTGAGGGATGGAGACCGGCAGGTAGGAACGGGAAAGATGGGGGGTTGGGATGGAGACTGGCGGGAAAGATAGGGGA
>BFEA01000531.1:190221-204664 GCA_003427395.1 Chara braunii | reverse complement strand
CAAAGCCATGGACACACTGTGGCGAATGTGTTATGAGGCTGCTTACACACGCGCATGGCTCGGCAAGTGCCTGGGTTCAAACCCCAGCAGCAGCAATTGCATCCCGGATCTTGATAATATAAATCCGGGAGTGGGGCGGGGTGGGGCAGCGGGGCAGCGCTTAGCGCGCGCACGTGCGGCGGCCTTGGCCTCGCCGTGCGTCGTGATGCGGCTTTCTTTTTTGCCACGTGGAGCTCTCCTGCTGCAGCTCCTTCTTTTCGTCGTATTTCCCGCTTTTTTGCCCGAAAACGCCCCCAAAACAGCCAAAAACCCGACTGTCGGGTTTTGCCGTATTTCGCTGCTGTGCGGTGTGGTGGGTGGGGGCGGGGACCGTTCCCGCTCCGATACCAATGTAGCGGACCCACCAGCTGTGGTGCTCCGCTAGTGACAGAGATGGAGATGGAGGAAGGAGGGGGAGCAAGATGGCACAACGCAGCTCCCCACCCAAGACTCCAACGCACGTACTCCAAAATGTGCAAGTGAGGAATGAGAATGAAAACAGATAATGGCTGGGGTATACCCCAGCGGACTGACGGGACTGGACTGGACTGGCTGGTACCGACAGAGGTGCCGGCCTGGACTGGCCTACCCCAAATATAACACAAGCCTGTGAGAACAGGCCAAGGGGCTGGTCTCACAGGCCATCCCGAGGTCCGCTACAACTACAGTGGAACGGGGGTGCCATTGTGACAAGCCCAGGCTGGTCTGCCCACTGGGACCTCCGGTCGACAATTGAAAAAACGAGCCCATGGTCGTCAATGGAAAGCTCTCCGAAGAATTATGCTGACACACCCTCTCAGGCAGGGATGTCCCCTGGCCCCATTGATCTTCGTTCTTCAATTAGAAGTCTTCTTAGATAATATCAGGACCCCCACAACACTACAGTGGAATGGGGGTGGCATTGCTGATGACTTAACCGTGGCTTGCAAGAATTCTCCTGTTTGTTAGAACTGCGCTAAGCATTAAATAACTATCGTGAGTTGTCAGAAGCCTCACTAAATTAGGACAAGTCGGTATTTTTCTTGCCACCCCAATTTAAGTTATGTTCGGACTGGGGTTTGCACCGTATCCCTGCCAACTCATCACACAGGCTCTTGGGAATACAACTTTCCCTGTCAGATTGCTCTTCATCATTCTGGTAGGGAAAGCATCTACAAGAATTGCAAACTGGGAAAGGAGGCATACTTTTTCCCTTTATGGAGGAGCTTCGGTATTGATAGTGGCAGCCTTCCCAATCCTCTGGTTCCCTTTGGTGGTATGCTTGCTAGGGTAGGATGCCTACAAGAAGATGAAGAGAGTGGCTGCACGGTATCTCTGGAAACCATCAGCAACGGAAGAGCACGGATTTGTATCCGAAGTGGCACGGGAGACAATCGCCACACCCCAGAGCAAAGGATTTTTGGGGCTCTTGAACCCTAACACTATTGGCCAAATGGCCAGTTCAAGCTATGGTCGGGGAAGACTGCAAACTTTGGATGAGACTAGCAGAGTATATCCTGGGTAGCGAATAGGGGCTGGAGGATCCCACAAAGTTGTGGCTTTGTCTGATGATGTCATCCTTCACACAGCGTCACCCGCTGTCAAGAATATGGCGCAACATCGTCTTCACATGGAACAAGCTCAAGCCGTCGGAGTGGAGACCACCTACAACTAAAGGAGAATGCCTCAACCAACTCCTTTTTTATAACCCCCATATCCTGCAGCAAATGGTGAAGAGGAAACTCAAATTTTGGAATTGCATATCGGACCACACAGGGAAAAAAAAAAAAAAAGTGTTCTGCAAATTAACGGCATATTGGATCCTCTCACCTCGGATTGGATTGACGAAGGCGCGTTGAGAAGGAAACTCCCGAGGGTTCATAACTTGTCAGCAAACTACTGGCTGCTACTGGACGCCATTCCCAAGGTATGGGCCTATCCTGAGTCTGCTCCTATGCTACATAGAGAACCCTCTGAACACTTAGGTAAGATCTCCGGATCACAATAATGTGATCCGGAAAGTTATGGGCCAAAAACTGGGCACAGGTATCAAGGTGTGGATATGGTCCTTCCCTCTATCCTCCGTACGACAGGACCGTTACGAGAGATAGGAGAATAACTCACTCCTGAATGACCTACAGCCTACAGGAAGTCCGCGTTCACTATCACCAAGATGGGAAAGGGAAACTAGCAAAGTCACAACTCTGTTGAGGAGTGGAATCCCTCCAGTTTGGATGGAAAGGCCTTAAACCACTAGTACTTCCTAAAGTCATGTCCATTAACAAGCCACAATTTTAGGAAACATATGGGCCACTACAAGAGGGCCCAGATTCATCCGACTAGTAGACATATTTCTACTCTATTTTTTTCCATGGCCCATAGTTGGGTCGAGTACTGGTGGCTTAACTCAAACTGCTCTCTTACTCCTCTTATCCAGTGCGAGTCTAAGATGGAGGTAGAAATTCAGCGCTCCCAGACTGAAGTCAAACCTGTAACACTGGCTCTGGTGAGGCCACAACAACGACAGCTGCAAGGAGTGTTTGAAGACAACTTGAAGACTCTATGGATTGCTATGAAGAAAATTTCAGCTCGGAAACAAACAACTATCATCTGGTTGCAATCCCTTCTGGTCATAGGCACTGCAATATGGCTTTCAGCCAAATGAATAGATATCTCTCCAACTTGTCTATGTTGTAACTGGGGCTGGAAGAATCAAAAACACTTGTGGCTCTTCTGCCCTATGGTAGATGAACTCCTGGAGTGGTAGAAGATGCATTGACACCGTCTCTATGGTGATAAGATGTTGAGATCAGACAATTGGTGGTTGTACTACCGGTACCTTTCCCAGCTATCAGTGGTGGCTCTTGCGCGTCAAGTTTTTGTGGTGCATCTGGACGCCGCCAGAGGCCGAGTGCAGCCTTCGTGTTAACAAGCATAAAACAACAAATTTGTGGTTTAATAGGCCTACTTCCATCTACACTAAGCTTTCAAACAGGCATCACTTGTGGCTCTCTGCTGCCTAGAAGCTCTCCTGGAAGTTACATGGACAACACGGTGTCGTAGCAAACACCCTTACAAGGGTATTTGCCGTCCTTTTTAAAGGTCGCACTGGGTGCGTCCTTGATCAACGTAATGCGTTGATGGGGCAAATCCCGTCAGGGCGCTCACCTCGGCAACCTCGCTCTTGGCGAGGCTCCGAGTCGAATACGGCCAGATTAGAGAGTGTGTAGGGCATGCATTACTGCGTTGCACTGTGAGATAGCCGTTAGTCATCGGCAATACCAGGCCGGCGGAAGACGCCAAAGCCACAGGGTCCAACTACGTTTTTTGTACCTTTTTTTTTTTTTTTTCATTTATTTTATAGAGACCAGCTTTACTTTGTACACCGACTCGACCTCTAGCGGGATTCATCGCAGAGAAGAAAAGACCCTACCTAGTGCACACGGAGAAAAATTATGTTTTGCAGCGCATGGAAAAGGCGAGGCGTTGACAAATCTAGTATGCGGGAAAGTTGGAAGTTCGGTGAAGTATATCGTGAGCCCAACGTCTAGAATACCAGATAGCTACGATCCTAGGCGCGGACGGCGTCTTTGGACGACCAGGAAGTTGGCTGGTACTATTCATAAGCGGGTTCGCGCCTACCTAGCTCAGCCTTCGCCTAGTTCAATTGGTTATGGTAGTGGACTTTCAGGCGACGGGTTTGAGATTCAAGGTCAGCAAGCGATGATGTCGGCGCGAATACCCTTGCAAGGGTATCCGCCCTGGTTTTTGCAAGTGACAAAGGGGCCGTTGGTCCGGGCCTGTGTGTTCAAACAGCTACCCGCGTGTGGGGTAAAGGCCGTCCAAGTAGGTAGGGTGAGTGGGCGCGTAGGTTCAAGGCGCGCGTGTGATTTTGCCCTTTTGATCGTGCCGCTGGCAAAGACGTCCGACTTGACCTCGCGCCCTTGATTAGGCCAAGGGTTAGTAGGCTGATCCTTGGTCGCCCTATCTGACCGGCGGCGAGGTCGGTAGGTGGGGTGGTTCGCAAGGTGGCGTGGTTGCGCAGCAGCCGTGCGCTTGCCCATAGATGAGGAGGAGCCTGCGGGCATGTCCCAGCCTTAGGAGTCGGGCTGCACCCCTTTATGTGGGATGCAGCGCCCGCTGTTTCCAGGTTGGGGCTTAGCCCTACAGGTAACGGTGCAGGATTATTGTCAGGGAGGTTCGTGGATCGAGGCCAGTAAGCGACGGTGCGGGAGCGGCGGAGCAGCGGAGCGGCGAGGAGAAGCCGAGGGATTGAGGGCCGCCAAGGCTATCCCCCTCAGCTTTTGCCGATACGGGTGGCGGCGGACCCGACCTACGGGAGTAACCGGGCTGCGACAACCCCTGTACCCTTGAAGACCCGACGTTATGGGCTTGTACTCCTGCTTTTATTTTTATAAATATATATTTTTTTTAATTCATTTTGGGGGCCTGGCATACAGCCCGCGGTTCGATTAGGCGGAGAAGAGGCATGTTATAGCCCTCCGCCCATAGTAGGCCGCGGAGTACTGCCCCGGGAAATTGAAATGATACAGAGAGAATTAGCGGGGCCATCTGCGCCAGAGCGAAGCGCATAAATCGGCGAGAGTGTCCGACAACCGACTGGTTTGTGGCTGATCGTTGTCGGACCTCGCAGCGCAGGAAGAAGTCGGGCGGTGGGGCGTCAACAGTGGGAGGCGGTGGCGGGAGGTGTTAGTATAGTGAGTGGAGGCCAAGGCGGGTTGGGCAGCGGAGAGTGGCCAGGCAAGGAGGAGGGCGGAGACTCACGAGTGGGGAAGCACGTTGTTCAGGGAAGAGAAGGCTCCGACAGACCGCAGTTGGGCGCTGTCGGGTTGAAGGGAGTGTCGAAGGCAACGGGGCGGAGCGGCAAGAAGGAGAAATGAATCTGGACAGGCGGGCGCGCAAGGTGCGTACAGAGAGGGAAACGGCGATGGAGGCGGCGGGCTGGAGAGTGCCGATCTCACCCGCTTCCTAGCAAAAACGGGCAGGGTGGGACTCGAGTCGGGGGTTCTTGGGCTTGACAACCCCGATTCTGAAGTCAGAATCAACAGTAGGTTAGTAGAGTAGAGGTCGCCCGAGAAAACTACTGCGCCGCGAGATGGCAGACAAGGGGAGAGGGACGAGCTAATTCGGCCAGTATAAAGCCGATTTCGACGATCTAAAGTGCTGTCCGAGGGTTTGTGGGCGAGGCGAGTGTAGTGGTGGAATTAGAATTGGCAACATATTAGTAGAGCGCGAGGTTGGTAGGAGGAGAGGGGCGCGAAGACAGTCGAGAGAGAGAGGAGTGGGTGAACCTGGGCGGGAATCTGCGCCAGGCACGTTCAGTAAGGTAAGGCCGAAAGCCATAAGCCAGGAAGTAGCGGGGAGCGAGTCAAGGGGTTGATATCGTGAGCTATCGAAGAGCAGCCTGGTCAACGCACCGTTCACTCTGTTGAGAGGGCGCAGCAAGCGGGTGGGGACTGCGAGAATTCACTAGCTGGAGTATCGCCTGTCTGGCTGCGCAAGATAGACAGGAGGGGGGCTACGGGCTTGCATACCCATGTCTAAGCTTAGATGCTACCCGCCCTGCCGAGTGAAGTGGTGGTGAAACCGAGAGGGGGCAGCTATGGAGGTAGTGCGGAGGTAAGGCAAAGCGCACGCGAACCCCTATGGCATCGAACGAGGAAGGGACGGTTTCGGAGCACGGCCGGTACTCCGGGGTGCTTACTAAAGATTTACTACCAGTCCGTTCCGTCGTGTGGCCAAGGGAGAGAATGTGAGAACCGCGCAGACCGGAGATTACCTGAGAAATAGTATGCTACAAATCTCTGGCAGTGGAAGTAGCGTGAGGCTGCCGGCGAGGAAGGAGGTTGCGCAGTATGAGTACCTGGCCGTGCCTAGCTGAAGGTTCGATCGATCCTGCTCAGCCTATGGAAACAGCTTGAGGCCAGTCGTACAGCCGTATGTCTACCTGTTGGTCAACGCTCTATTTGGCCTGTCTTGCTGAGGTTGCGGGGAGGAGGATCGAACCTGTCAGTGCTGCTGGTAGTGACAAACTGGTGTAAGTCGAGATTTCAACTGAACTGCTGTGTACCTAACCGCACTCTTGCGACAGATTCGTTGGAGACTCATCCTTCAGATTGGTAGATGTAGGACAGGCTTAGATAGGGAGGGATGAGTACTAGAAGTGAAGGGGATGGGTGAGCCTACCTGGGGCCTAGCGGGAAGACTCACTTCTCAATCTGTAGGACCGAGTGGGTGGTGGGGTGGAAGCGAGGCAGGTCAAATGCACTTACCTGGCGGGCTCTATGGCAATTCGACGCTGGAATAGGGACGACTGGCATTCTGGGGCAATGATTCTGGCCTCGATTCTCTGGCCGGATACGGGCATGGGCCGACCGCAGGGTTTATAGTATGGGAGACTGGTGTTAATCAACAGGGTATGAGTCCGGAGCCCACAACAAATGAGATTCTGGTTAACAAGGCGACATCTTCACGGACGAGCCGGACATACAAAAGGGGAGCGTTTCGCTGTGTGACCGGCTATAACCGCGGAGTGTGGTCGCTGGTGCTGGGACTCTGGACAGTGCTGCCGTAGGGACCGGAGCGGCTGTTAGGAAGCCGTGTTGCTGCATACTGTCGTTGGTTGTTGTGCGATGCTGAGTGTTGCATCTGTTGGCCGACGCGAGCAACGGCTGCCGCTGCTTGACAGCACGCAGGCTAGGACCAGCTACTGGCGGCTGCGAATCGTCGTTGCCGGCTACTGGTTGCTGCTGTGTGTTGTGAAGGTTGCTGTTGAAGTGGACCAGGCGCGTTCGTTGCACTTGCCTGACTATGCCCCACCTGGTGTCGGCTGCTGCTAAAGCCTGCTCTAGCTGCTGTTGCGTTTGTTTGACTGGGCACAACCGCTAGTGGTTGTTGCTTAGTCAGCACGAACTACGACCGTGACCATTGATTGTGCGCAAGCCGCTGTTAACTGTTGCCGATTGCTGCTATGTGTTGCGGCTGCGTCTGTGGACTGTGTATGGACTACGAGCAACTGCGCGCTACTGCATACCACCGCCGGCAGTGGCCGACCGTTGCGGTCGGCTGTGCAGCAGCAGTTACTGAGCCTACTACGGGCCGCTGCAGTGCCTGGAGTGTGGACGTGTAGTGGCAAGTGAACGCAGTTGGGTTGGAAGAAAGACTGTTGTCGTGAGGTTTGGAGAGTGGGGCAACGTAGGAGGGGAAGTTATCGCTGCGAATCAAAGGTCTGTCAGGAGAGTTGGGGTCTGCAGTTTGGCTTTGGGAGATGACCAAGCTGTTACATTGGCCGCTATTGTAGGGCCCTCAGGCGCTGAAGGTATCAAGGCCCTCTCACGCGAGTCTGAGCGCACCCTTCTTGTATCTGAGAGACTTAATGCTTATTTTCCTTTCCTTCTTACTCGCAGTCTAGTTCATTGGTTTGGAGAGGCAGGCGGCAGGCGGGATTGCAACCCGTAATCCGCGCCAAGACCTTTGTGGGAGGTTGCCCCACCGATTGCGGGAGCCCTGCCGGAACTTAGGAGGAGTTACGGAGGCAGGGAACTAAGAGGTAACCATTGCTTTCTTTATAAAGTCAGTCTAACCACTATTTATACCTCTCCCTATGTTTTGGTTGATTGTATTGAATGCCACCCTTACTTTGACTTTGAGTTGACTTCAGAACACAAATCAGAATAACTAAAGGAATACTTGTATAATGGCAGTTTCAGTTTCTTGTTTGTCTGAAAGCAGATTGTCACAAAGGGATGCATCTGGGGGAGGCTGGGAGAAAGGCAGTTTTGCTTGCCCTTGAATGAGTCTTATAGGGTCAGGCATTGTTTCTAAGATGAATGGCCTGACTGCTGTGTTTTGTTCTGTTTTCTGAAGGACCAAGCATTGTTTCTAAGATGAATGGCTTGGTTGCTGTGTCTTTGTAATTGTGCCAGGCATTGTTTCCAAGATAAATGGTCTGGCTACTTATTTCTGAGGGGGTATTGTTTGCTTGATTTTTTAGGGCCAGACATTGTTTCTAAGATGAATGATCTGGCCGCTGTTTTACTTGGGTGGTTTATGAACAGTCCCTAGGTCAGACGCAGGGTACTCTCCTTTTTCGTGTGCTGAAAAAGGGGGAGCTGAGCATTATTTATAAGATGAATGACTCATCTCTCCTTGATTGTTTTATTCTGAGGGAGGATTCGGGGCCAGAGGACTAGACATTGTTTCTAAGATGAATGGTGTAAGTCTTAGGCCTCAGGACCATAATGAGAACCAAGGAATATGATTCTCTATACTGTGATATATATATATATATATGTACTTATATACGAACAAGGCTAGTCAGGAATTGTTTCTAAGATGAATGACCTGCTATAGCCTTATCACAAGCGAAGAGAGTATAATCAAGAGTTATAATTGAAGGTAACTTGGGCTGACTGAACATTGTTTCTAAGATGAATGACTCAGTCCTATGCTCATTCCTGAAGATTGAGTTCAAAGAGGTATATATAATTTGACTACTTAAATAGTTCAGGGCGACTAAGCATGGTTTCTAAGATGCATGGCTTAGTCATATGCCCCAATGAAGAGAAAAGTAGTTGCGCAACCTGTTCGTGTATAACTAAGGCAGAGGGATGGCATTGTTTCTAAGATGAATGGTCAGTCCCAATGCCCTATGTAAGCAGGGTATAAAGGGTTAAAACATTGAAAGACTATGAACTAATGTCTGTTGAACCAACTTGGGGATGGTGAGAGTACTTACCTTTGTGGTTTGGCCTGCATGTGACTGAGTGGCATCACTACCTAGTCTGAGTTTTAGTTGATAGGTAGTTGTTGTAGTTGTTCGCCACGTGCTAGAGCTATAGGAGTTAGATTCAATTTCTGCATTTTCTGAGATAACTTTTTTTACTTAGTTCGATTTTTGCATTTATCTAAGGTTTTTTCTCATACTTGGACTTGTATAAATCCTGGTGAGCCACTTTTCCTACGGGAAGCGCTACCGAAATTTCTGCAAATCCAAGGAGTTAGAAAAATCTCTGACTTTCAAAAGTTCAACTGTCGAAATCAAATATATGGCTTAATCCAAATCTGGGAAGTCTCCCTTTTTAAAGGGAGTGCTGCCCAAATTTTTACTAATTAAGAACGTTAGACAAAATTGAGCTTTAAAAGGTCAAAGACTATTCCTATTTTTATATTCAAGCTTATATAAATTCTGGAAAGGCAGTTTTCCTACGGGAAGCACTGCCCAAATTTTCTTAGTTTAGAGGACTTAGATTATATTAAGACAGGTGGAAGAATTGGCAATCCACTCTGTATAGGGGAAAACCCAGCCAAAGGTCTACCTTTTCTTTGAGCCCTGACTTAGGACTAGGCTCGGACCTAGTTGGCTACCAGAAGGTTAGATGAGAYCACCTTAYAGAAGGTAGTTCGCATGAGGCTTACAWGTTTACTCTTGGGCGTTGACCTGTCTTGTGTTACAGGTCAGCTTGATCGATCTGATTCAGGATTTGGACTAAGTCCAACTGATTCTTTGAGGATCATCTGCTGTTATCATTGATAACTTTGATAACAGGTCGGTTACCGATTCTTCGGTCCACGACTCAATTCCTACTCGCTCCCCATACTCAACCTAAAAGGCTTTGGCCATGGTGATCTTTCTGTTTGTTAAGGGTTTTACCCGGACTTTTATTGAATGGCCATTTAACAAAGGGACTGAGTATTTAATTAAGGTTGGCTGGCTGGAGGTTGGGTTTGCATGGCTAAAGCAAGGGGTATGAGTATAGGAACTGGTTGGAGTTGACTCCGTGTAGTGTGTGGACTCTTGTTTGACTTTTGATGTGATTGCAGGTATGTTCAATGACTTGGGGTTTTGGTTGGACTGCCTTGCGGTCGCATATATATGTATGGCTAGGAGGAGACCCACTATGATTGTGAGAAGTGATTGTCACATAATTATTCCCCATGTGCATATGTATGTGCGTGTGTATGTGTGCCTACGTGGGGAGTTAACATGGTCTGAAGCGCCCGCGTACTAAGGACCTAATCGAGGGTTGGGGTGAATAGAAGGGAGGGGATGACCCCCGCTATCTTTCACAAAGAATTCATGGTCGGACGGTAGCCCGGAGCTTGGAATATGATGGTCCTCGCCCGGGGCGACCTCCGACCCTGAACTTAACACTAAAAAGTTTTTTCTCTGACAAGCATTAAAAGTACTTGTTTCTTTTCCTTGTTGGGATTCATCATGGTGGAACGATAAAGTTCCGGGCGGGAGGGTTAGCGTGTTGCTGGTGATGCGCCAGACAACTCACCACCCCTTCAAACTCCCTCCTGCCCTAGGGGCCATCTTACCTCGCACCCCTTGGGACACCTTAGGGAGCAGAAGGCGGAAAGGCCCTTAGGTTGGTCTTGCGCCAGGTCAAGGGTAACCTCCCTTTAGCGGGCGCTTCAGCCAACCCTTGAGTATCGGAGATGACCCTACGGCTCAGAATATGCCATTTGGGTATGGGCGCCACATAATGCGCCGTCATTGCAGTGCGTAGAGCTGCATAGCGAGATAGTATATGTAAGTCCAGCGTCCTCGCGAGCTTATATTAAGTGCGCGCGCGCAGCGCTCGTCTCATCCCTCACCAAAAGAGTTATGGGTCAGGCGGCGAGACCACGAGCGCGACACGACCAATAAACTTGGGACTTTGGTAACGTGAAGCGGTGCGTGGGCGAAGGACTAGTCCCGGTCGGCGTATGGGAGTCCACGTATGAACCTCATTATCCCGGACGCCGGATAGTCTATGAGTAGGATACCGGGCCTCCTCTGCGCGCACGTCGTTTCGGCTTGTCTACCCCCTTCTATTCTAGAAGGCCACCAGCTAATGAGAGTTGGAATGAGTTTCCTTTTGTGCTTTCATGGTTGGACGTTATAGTCCGTGGCGGCCGTCAAAGTCAAACCCCTTGATGTTTGACCGCCACGACAGCTTAAAGTTGTTTACTCAACCCCTCTGCACAGGGTGTAGAAGAGGGTGTGGTCTTCAACCGCACACGGCGATTGTCGGGCGTTGAGAGATTACCCCTCAAGGCGCTTGTCAGCCGACATTTGAGTGTCGAACGCGACCCTCGAGATTAACGAGGGTCACATGAGTATGGGTACTACATAGTGCACCATCATTGCGACCGCTTGCATACGCTTGCATTGCGAGTCAATATGAGTTAGCCCTGCGTCCGCGCGATATTTATACTAAGCCTCGCACGCGACGCCCATCCGATTTCCGCGTCAGAAGGTTATGGGATGGCTACTAAGGGGCTAAGAGCATTGCCGCGTTGTTTGTGTTGTGTCGTCTCGCGTATATGTGTGTGTGTGTTCCCTTTTTGTGTTCGTAAAGTGATGTATGAGTGGTGAGTGGGGATACGTCCTAGCCGACCGACGACGGGCCGCGCTTGGGACTTCAGCCCCCCCAGGATGTCGGTTCGCGTGCGGGTCCGATGGGCGTACTACCGCGCGCACCCCCTATGCTATCGCAAACGAGAAACGCCCTCGGCTGGTCCACGTCTGCGATTGCAACCGAGTAGCTTTTGTACTATGGACCGGTAGCTCGGCGGGGATACGCCCACTGAAGGGAGGTGACAGCTCCCGTAAGGTGGAGGTAAGATGTGCCTCGCGTAGGCCCTATCCTGTCGTAGGGGCTCGCGAGAGGTATGGTTGGCACACTCGGCCGGAGCGGCCTAAGGAAGCTCCATGTGTATGTTTGTGACGAGGTTGGTCCAACTCCTGCGTGACGCGGCCGAGAGGGTCCCGCGCTGCCACGAGCGGTGTCGGACCAATGCGCTCGACAGGTGGCGCCGTTGTCGGGGATAACGGAAGCCTACCGTTGTCCCTGGTGGAACGACATCCGGGTACAAGTGAGAAATAGGCATAAAAAGGTGACGAGCGTAAGGTAAGTGATGTGGGACTAAGTATAAAGAGGGGAAGTTAACAGCTGTGTATGTGTATTTGGCTGTCCGCCCGGTCCTAGCAAAAGCGTAAAGGGTGGCAAATGCTCACGTCAAGGGTGAGGCTAGGTAGGACATGAGGGTTAGACCAGGTTGGAGTAGGATGCTAAGTAAGTGAGTGCCTTTGGTTTTCTCTTAACAGGAAATTGGAAAAGGGGGCCTACCAAGATGCCGGAGGATGGTGGCGCTGGAAGGGTCCTGACCCTTGAGGACCTCATCGCAACCCTAGATCGACATGAGAGGACCCCGAGTAATGTTCCGAAGATTGAGACCTTCCACTTTGATGGGGAAAGGGTCTCAGACTGGCTGAACCTGGTGGAGCAGGCGATGGTGGGATTGTCAGATGAGGTGAAATTCCAACGTATTATGAGATACGTGCTCCATAGGCACCATCAAGAGGTGCAGAAGGTTGTGGATGCCGCCCATGGCAGTTGGGCAAGATTCAGGGAGAGCATGCTGCGCAAGTATCGGTTGGGTGATGGGTTGCTTACAATCTCAGATTTGGAGGGAATGAACAAGGATGACTTTACCACGATAGGGACCTTCGTACAAGAGTTTAAGAAGAAGGCAAGGAAAGTTCACAGGATCTCTGAGGAGAGGCAGTGCGCTATCTTTCTGGGGCTGCTCACTGGATCAGAGGCAGCCGAACTAACGAGTCATCGAGCAGGCAGCCCAAATCGACAGAGGAGTGGAGGATGGGAGTTTAGACCAGGTAGAGCAGCATCAGATGCGCCTGCAAAGGAGGAAAAGGAAGGAAAGGGACGCTACTGCATCAGGGACCCCGGGGGTAAAGAGGATTGTCACTGATGTAGTTGCGGCATTAGGCTATGGCCAGGATGCCGAGGCGCACAAAAAGGCGGTAGCCGTGGTCCAAGGCCGAGGGAAAGAGGTGGGGGATGAAGGCGTCGGGCACGAGGATTACAGTGGGGAGGAGACGGGGTCACAAATCGTTACCAAGGCCCAGCGGAAGCAACGCAATCTGTTGTTGGGTGGCCAAAGGTCTGGCAAAGGGCAGGCCCCCGAGGCAATTGCTTCATCGCCAGTAGCCGCCGTAACCACGCCCGTATCGGTAGGGCCGGCGCCAATGGGGCCGCCTCCGGCCTGTGGACATTGGGTACCATATTGTCAAGTGGCACCCTGGCCCAGCTGTAGTCATTGCACCTCGTGTGGAGAGGGCCAAACCCATCATACGGGACAGATGGTTCCATTTTCGGGTCCGTCAACGAGCGCAGGGCCGCAAAGTTTCCCGGCAACGTTGTCGGGCGCATCGGTCCGGCACCGCATGGGGCAGCGCGGGACCCTCTCGGCCGCGTCACGCAGGAGTTGGACCAACCTCGTCGCGAACACACAAATGGAGCTTCCTTAGGCCGCATCGGCCGAGTGCGCCATCCATACCCCTCGCGAGCCCCTACGACAGGACAGGGCCTACGCGAGGCACAACTTACCTCCACCTTACGGGAGCTGTCACCTCCCTTCGGTGGGCGTATCCTCGCCGAGCTACCAGTCCACAGTACGAAAGCTACTCAGTTGCAATCGCAGAGGTGGACCAGCCGATGGCGTTTCTCGTTCGTTGTAGCATTGGGGGTACGTGCGGGAATACGCCTATCGGACTCGCACGCGAACCGACGTCTTGGGGGGGGCTGAAGTCCCAAGCGCGGCTCGACGTCGGTCGACTAGGATGCATCCCACACACCACGCGCACACCACTTTACGAACACAAAAATAAAACACATACACACGCACATACAACACGATACAACACAAACGACGCGACAACGCTCCTAGTCCCTCGGTAGCCAACCCATAACTTTCCACTGCGGAAATTGGGTAGGCGTCGCGCGCGAGACTTAGAATAAAACCGCGCGGACACAAGGCTATCTCATATCGATTCGCAATACAAATGTACGCAAGCAGTCGCAATGATGACGTACCATGTGGTACCCATACTCGCGCGGCCCTCGTTAATCTCGAGGGTCGTGTTCGACACTCAAGTGTCGGCTGACACGCGCCCTAAGGGTTAATCTCTCGACGTTGGAGAACCGCCATACGCGGTTGAAGACCACACACCCTCTTCTGCACTCTGTGCAGAGCGGGTGGTACACAAGTTCATACCTGTGGTGGCAGTCGCTTCTTGCGGCCCTGGGGGTAAGTCCTACTCTAGGCCTGGGCAAAAGTCAAGAGGTTTGACTTTGACGGCTGTCACGGACCACAACGTCTAACCATAAAAATCTCTAGAACGCAAAGGGTAAAAAGGGGTCTCCCTTTTCTCTTAAGTCATAATCTGGTTAACCCTTGCGCACGATCCTAGTAAGCCACGTGCATACCCAAGGCATATATAAATATATATTGTCACAGAACTATTGACTAAGAGCATGAGCATGTGAAGTAGAAGAAGAAATAAGATGAGCAAAGAAAAGAAAAATGAAAGGAAAGACAGGCAAAGAGACAG
>BFEA01000531.1:172115-187011 GCA_003427395.1 Chara braunii | reverse complement strand
CTCCCGCCGGCTGGTGTGCAGGGACGTTAGATGTAGCACTAGGATAACGAATAACAGGGAAATTCCATTCAGCTGCTTTGTCAAAGACACTCATACGTAGGGAGCCGTCAGGGCGGACTTGGAGGCATGCACCCAAGAATGTGCAAGAGCCATCAAGCGCTGTGGTCTCCTTCCATTCGAGGCCATAGTGCTCTGACGGTAGTGGCAGATGTCCCCATGAGAGAACATCATCGATCAAGCGGTATGTGAACGCATACCGTTGAGCTGCGCGAAGATCACGTCGCTGGAGGTCATCAACAAATCGAGCCTCATCCCAGTACAACGTCAAATTAGCTATCTCCGGACCAGAATTAGTCCCCATCGGGATGCCAATCAACTGATGTCGCAAGGTGCCATCCGCTGCATAAAGATAAGTGTTTGTGACAATGAAATGGAGATGTTCAAGAATTTGGGAAACGGTCAAGGTGTTTGGTCCGGTATCAGCCGTCCACTCCCCTTGACGGGGCCCTTTAACAATCATGTTAAGGTTAGGAGGATGTGTGCGCCCCTGTGTGTGCTGTTGTAAGGCATATGTAAAGGCTTCCTCGACCGCTTTTGAAACATTATGACAAATACGGTCATGAGGAAGATTGGTATACATAGTTGTGAAATCAACAGTGCGAGGAGCATGGTCACGAAGAGAAGAGGAGTTACGTTTGAGATCAAGCATCACCTCCTCGGCGCTTTGCACGATCCAGCACCGTCTCACACCGCTTTACTGATACAACACATTATCCTTCTCACGAAGAGTTTCAATGACTCCTTGTAGTGCAACGCTGAGGCGGGCAGAAGTGACGGTAGTACTGGCCAAGGGTTTGTGGGGAGGTCGATGGTGGACTGCATGAACAAATGGCGCAGTTGATCGAGATCGTTGCAGCAGGGAGAGATTATTCCGCTCTGTGACGCCGACAATACTGCGAAGCCCAGGGGGCGATTTGTGCGCTTTAAATGCATAGTACAGATATGGCAGCGTGTCTTTGTGTATATATATACAAGGCTTATTTATATAGGACAATCACTTCTCACAGTCACAGTGGGGCTCCTCTCAGCCATATATGTATGTAATCGCAGACAGTCACATCCAGAAACCGAACCACAACCATACCTGCAATCACATTAAAGATTCATCCCGAAGCCCACGCACTTTACGGGGTCAACTTCAACCATTCCTTGCACTCATACCCCTCGCTTTAGCCATACAAGCCTCACTCGTGCAACTCTTTAAATAAATACTCAGTACTTTTGTTGGATGACCATTCAATAAAGTCCAGGTGAAAACAGAATAAAACAGTTCAATCACAAGGCTAAAGCCTTTAGGTTGAGCGACATGAGTGAATTGGAGTTGAATCGTAAACCGACGAATCGGTAACCGACCTGTTATAAGTGATAACAGAAGGCGATCCTCGTAGGATCAAAGCTGAAACTAGTCCAAGTCCTAAATCGAATGTCCAAGAAAGGTCTGTACCATAAGACAAGTCAATGCCCAAGCTAAATCATCAGCATATAGGGGATGATCCTCCATAGCACATCCTCACCCAAGTTACCTGTCAACTAAATCAAAGTCTACCCCTAAGCCAGTGCCCAAGCAAAGGTAGACTAACGACAGGATCTCCCCTATTCAAGGTGGGTCGCCATAATCGCCATCTGTCAAAATATAATCTAACTCCTCTAAATCGAGAAAATTTCGGCAGCGCTTCCCGTAGAAAAAGTGTCTTTTCAGAATTTGTATCAGTCTGAATATGAAAGCAGAAATAATCTTTGACTTTCCAAAGTCCAATTTTGTCTAACTCTCTGAATTAGCAAAAATTTGGGCAACACTCCTTTTAGAAAAGGAGACTTCCCAGATTTTTACTAAGCCACATATGAACCTTAGACAAGTTGAACTTTGAAAAAGCGAGAATTTGATTAACTCCTTGGATTTGTAGAAATTTCGCCAGCGCTTCCCGTAGAGAAAGTAACTTACCAAAATTTATACAAGGCCAAGTATAACAAAAGATCCAAGAAAATGCGAGAATTAATCTAAGTAAAAAAAACTTAACTAAAAAAATGCAGAAATTGGAACTAACTCCTATCGCTCTTGCATGTGGCGAACCTCTAAAGCAACTACCTATCAAGATGAAACTCAGACCAAGTAGTAATGTCACTCAGCCACATGCAAGTCAAACCACAAAGGTAAGTACTCTCACCAACCCCATGTTGACTTAGCAAACATAAGTTCATAGTCTTTTAATTATTTAACCCTTTACACCCTGCTTACATAGGGCATTGGGATTGACCATTCGTCTTAGAAACAATGCCAACCCTCTGCCTTAATTATACACGAACAGGTTGCACAACTACTTTTCTCTTCATTGGGCATATGACTAAGCCATTCATCTTAGAAACCATGCTTAGTCGCCCTGAACTGTTTAATATCCAAGTTGTATATATCTTTCTGCGCCTTAGTCTTTAAAAGGAGGGCGTAGGGTTGAGTCATTCATCTTAGAAACAACGCTCAGCCTGCCCAGGTTACCTTCAGTTATAGCTCTCGATTATACTCTCTCCGCTTGTGATAAGGCTATAGTCAGACCATTCATCTTAAAAACAATGCCTGACTAGCCTTGTTCTCATAAACATATAGATGTAGCCATATAGAAAGTCATATTCCTTCGTTCTCATTACAGTCCTGTGGCCTCAGACTTAGACCATTCATCTTAGAAACAATGTCTAGTATTCGGCCTGAACCTCCCTCAGAACAAAACAATCAAGGAGAGATGAGTCATTCATCTTAGAAACAATGCTCAGCTCCCCCTTTTTCGGCACACGAAAAGCAGAGTGCCCTGGGTCTGACCCAGGGACTGTTCAGAAACCACCCAAGTAAAACAGCGGCCAGACCATTCATCTTATAAATAATGTCTGACCCTCAGAAGTCAGGTAAACAATACCCCTCAGAATTAAAGTCGCCAGACCATTCATCTTAGAAACAATGCCTGGCACAATTAAAGAAACACAACAACCAAGCCGTTCATCTTAGAAACAATGCTTGGTTCTTCAGAAACCAGAACAAAACACAGCAGTCAGGCTATTCATCTCAGAAACAATGCCTGACCCTATAAGACCCGTTCAATCGCAAGCAAAACTGCGTTCCTCCCAACCTTCCCCCTGATGCAACCCCTTATGACAATCTGCTTTCAGACAAATAAAGAAACTGAAACTTCCATTGTACATACATTCCTTTAGTTGGTCTGATTTGTGCCCTGAAAGTCAACTCAAAGTCAAAATAAGGGTGGAATACAATGCAGTCAACCAATACATAGGGAGAAGTGTAGGTAGGGGTTATACGGGGCTTACAAGGGAAAGCAAAGGTTACCTCTGAGTTCCCTGCCTCCAGAACTCCTCCTGAGTTCCGACAGGGCTTCCGCAATCGGTGGGGCGAACCTCCCACAGAGGCCTGAGCGCGGATTACGGGTTGCAATCCCGCCTGCCGCCTTCCTCTCAGAACCAAGGGACTAGACTCAGAGTAAGAGGGGCATGAGAAGAAGCATTAAGTCTCCCAGATACAAGAGAGGTGCACTCGGACTCGCGGGAGAGGGCCTTGATATCTTGCACCGCCTGAGGGCCCCGCAACGGCAGCCAAAGTATGCAACAGCTTGGTCGACTTCAAAGTCCAGCTGTTGAAAAAGACATTCCTGACGAACTCCCAATCATAGTGATAACCCCTTTTTGCAGGCCCGACTACACCTTTGTCTCCCGTGGCCCAACTGCAGTCATCCGACGTTAAACAGCCACATTCCAAGCACCGCAGCAATCCGTAATAGGGTCAGCAATCGCTGCTGCCGCTCAGTAGCCAGGGCAAACTTGTGGAACCCGCAACAAGTAGTAGTTAGGGATACTGTGGCTCTTGACTCAAAGCTGGCAGCACCCTGCCCTTCATGCTCAACTTAAATGCGGGCCCAACGATCCGAGGTGACTATAACAGCGAGAGACCGCAGCGGAGAGTGTGATGGAGGGCACAGTAAAGACAGAATATGGCGCAGTCCTGCCAAACCACCGGGCCACGCCGTAGAATGACAGCCACTCTCATACACCCTACCAGACCTTCAGTCTGAAGCTCAGCCTTCTCCTCTAGTTCTTAGCAACAACTCTGATTTCCACGGCAGTACCGTCCAGAATCCCAACAACACCAGTTATGCTTTGCTGCTGTAGCAGAACATGCAGCGAAACGTCCCCCTTGGCAACCGCAGTAGCACGTCCACTAGAAAGCCCCGTATTGCACAGCAGGCAAGAGCTCAGTGGTGGCACAGCAAAGGGCTCAGGCAACCGCGTAGCACCCTGCGCCCTCCGTCCTCTGCTCAGCCTGTGATCGAGCCTTCAAAGTGAGTGTCCCGCCCGAACACACCGGCCCGCTCAGCACCTAATGAAGCCGCAATAGCAAGCTGTTTATCAACAACACAGTGCCGCTCCATCTGTCTGCCACCGCCAATGCTGCCTGTCCGAAGTGCCAGTCTTCCGTGAGAGCATGGGGATGACCTCAGCTACCCACCGTGTGCCTCCGATCGGACTCCCGCAGCCAAACAGGTAAGTCTCCAACCCCACGACCAGAGGTATCGATTATACGTGAACAGGGGGAAAAACTGGGGAGGGGAGTCGCCGAGATGATCCACTATCAGGCTATTAACAGGAGTCGAAACCATCAACCAAATGAGCGGTCATGGGATCGAGAACGAGACCCAGTACTACAGTCCGCATCCCATCAGACAGGCAAAAAAAAACAGGAATGAACCTTCCCCTTTACGTGGGAAGATACATTTTAGTCTCGATGCCCCCCCCCCTGGGCGCAATCTTTTATAGCTACCCGAGCCAGACCACTCACCTATAGGCAAGGCCGACGCTGCCATCACGCCCGCATCACCCCAAAACCCCTGACAACCATCTTCCCTTGCCCGGTTTCATTACGGCTCGACCGAGATATTGCTTCTCCCCCCTCCTTCCATAGCCGATTCCCGCCAGCTCTCCGCGCAGCCCCTCTCTACTGATCTCTTAATCTACCGACTTCTACCCACATCTGATCTCACTAATCGATTCGCCCTAGCTCAGAACCTCCACTTTGGTTCCTCCCTCGACCGATCCTGCCGGGAATCGAGTAGAACTCTCGATTTTCCTCTCCCGTAACTCCTCTCTCCGCCATAACTTCACGCAACATCTATCTCCACTAACTCTCATCCTACTAATTCTCTACTCAATCTGACTTCATAATCTGATTCGCAGCACAAAAAAAACACAGTCTATGACTTTATTTCGCTCGATTTCGTTAAGAATCGAGCGAAATATTGCTTCCTCCTACTTCTGCCATAGCCCCCTTCGATACCTCCGCGCACGATATTTTCTTCTAATCTCCTACTTCACTAATCTACTACTAAAACTAACCTTACTAATGCACTCGCCCTACCCAAAAACCCCAGTCTCGGTCCTCAGTTCACCCGATTCCGTCAGGAATCGGGCGAGCCGTAGCTTTTCTTATTCTGCCATAGCCAAACTCTCCCCCCACTGCGTCCTTCTTTCCTGCGCATGCATCTGGTGTAATTTGGCGCCTTAGTTCGTCCTCACTTCTCTTGCCTACTGCACGTCGCTCTGCCCTCACCCGCAGGGCTCCGCTGCTTTACCTCCCCGTTCCACAGGCTCAGCGCACAAGGCCCGCTCACATCATTGCTCCGCCCACAGACAGCTTAGCGCTGCCCAGTCCCGTCGTTCCTTTCGAATGAACCCGGCGCGGAAACGCGCCCGGGTTCATTCCCTCTGCCACCTCTTCGCCCGTCGCTCCCTGCCAGTCCGCCCGTCTTCACTGCTTCGTCAACCTCACCCCTACTGCTAGTGCAACATCTATATTGTGCCCGTCATCACTCCGGCCTCCCTTCACCGCTGGCCCTGCGTGCATGCACCCGGTGCCTTCCCCCGCCCGGGTTCGTCCTTCTCTTCTCCCTGCTGCTCGTCTACTCCGACCGCCGTTGACGTTTCGAACTGCGCAGCCCGATGACTACTGAATGCTGAGCGAAGCCTTCGGCCGTCGGGCCGGCCTCCAGTTATACGGGCCGTCCTTGCGCAGGGGCCGTGCTGATCTTCTCTGTGTGGCTCCAATCGTAGCGGATGTCCCGAAGGACTCAGCCGGGGCAATGCCCCGCTGTACTGCCAAAGGCCAAACGGCCCTCCTCCGAACCCGCACTGCCTCCCCAGGAAGTCCAAACATGTGGTCGTACCCGCCAGGCCCGATTATCTGGGCTAGACGCGGGCCTGTACTCCAACGGTTCATGGGTGTACCCGTTGAGCCAGGCCTTTGGGTATTAATTATACCCACGGTACCACGTCCCACGGCGACATGGGACGTCGTCAAAAATTAGAAAGGAAGTATATATATAAAAAAAACTTCAACTTTGGCGCAGTCACAAAAACAGTTTGCAATTGCATTTCGGACGACCCCACAAATACAACGCACCCCCACGTGCTCCTACCGCAGCCCTGCATCCCAAAACGGGGCGGGGGACCCAGAACAATAAGAAAATAAAATAGAATAACAGTAACGTCGGGGAACCGCGGGATCGTTGGCACCCTGCCGTCCCGTGGAGTGGGTCCCCCGCCGCGCCTGTTAACAAAACCGAGGGGGATAGCCCCACGAGGCCCTCAACCCCTCAGGTTTCACTCTACGCTGCTCCGCTGCTGCTGCGCCAACTACCACTGGCCTCGACCCTCAAACCTCCGTCTCCCGAATCCAATACCGTAACCAATAGGGCTAAGCCCAAGCCTAGGACCAATGCCCGCAGAGTACCATACAAGGCAGTGCGGCGCGGCGCTTTGGGCCAACAAACCGGCTGCGCGGCTCCCAGTGCCCGCGCCGGCTTGCTTGTACCGTGCCATAATTGCCCCCCGCACCATCCTACGACGCCCCGCTCACCACACGTAGTCGCCCCGTCGTTGTCGATGTCGTCGTCCTCGCACGCGCGCTTGCCTCGGTCGCAAGAAATTATCCTTAATTCCTACTTAATCAAAATAAATAAATAACAATAATATCATTAAGCAGAACAACCGATGTCTGCGCCGGCTTTATGATCAACAACAGAAAAAAATCACGCGCGCCCTAAACCTGAGCGCCCACACACTCTCTATTATAGTCAACCGTCCGGTCAGCGTAGGTCACAGACGCAACCGCGCTATACTTGAACTTTAAATCAAAGCTATTTCTCTGTCACTTGCAAAAACCAGGGTGGATACCCTTGTAAGGGTATTCGCGCCGACAACGCAAGGCCAATTCACGGCCCAGCCTCCCCCCTCACAGCAAGCATCGCAGGCTAGTATGGCGGGGGGAGGAGGCCAAGGACAAGGAGGACAAGGCAATGGTGGTCGGGGACAAGGAGGCCGAGGGGGTGGCGGGCGAGGCCGAAATGGAGGGGGATGTGGCGATAGATGGAACAGCCAAGGGGGCCAGGGCCAAGGTGACCAGGGCAGTCAGCAAGGAGGCCAAGGGTATGGGAGACCCCGCTTTGACTGGCGGAACGCAACCTGCTGGCATTGTCGCATTGTAGGCCACAGGATTCGGTTCTGCCAGCAACGGCGGGATGATGAGCTTGCGGGCCTGATTTCCTCTTGTATGGATGAGGATATATACGACAAGTGGGGGGAACACATTGACCCCAAGACCCCAGGAGGAATCAAGCAGGAAGTCCTCAGGCGAGCGGCGGCAGGGCCATCGGCCGCCCCGGCCATGTTTAGAATGTGGCAGAAGAGAGAATACCTGGCTATAAGAATCGAAGAGATTATGGGGGACAGTGAGGAGGTTACGCAACGATTAAAGGTCGGCGTCATAAAGGAAGAGCCGATAATTGTTGAGTCAGATGACGAGGGGAGAGAGGATGAAGGGGAGCCGGCCGTAACCACCCTGGAAAAGATGGAGGATTTGGTAGAAAAAATGGGGAGGTACCAGTGGAGGCTGAAAGAGCTATGTGATGAAGTCCAAGGGTGGAGAGCCGACCTCCCAAAGGTCTTCCTCTATGAGACCGGGCCGGGGCCGGCGGCTGGACAGCAGAGTAGTCCCGGGGTTGCCGTGGCAGGGTCTGGCCCCAGGTCAGGAATGATGTTCAGGTCACCCACCCTGCATGGACGGGCACCGCTGTCGTGCGCATCGGTCCGGCACCGCACCACGGCAGCGCGGGACCCTCCCGGCCGCGTTACGCAGGAGTTGGTTAACAATCCTTCGTCGCGAATAATCATGGAGCTTCCATAAGCCGCTCCGGTCGAGTGCGCCAGCCATACCTCTCGCGAGCCCCTACGACAGGGTAGAGCCTACACGAGACACAACTTACCTACACCTTACGGGAGTTGTCACCTCCCTTCGGTGGGGGTATCCCCACCGAGCTACCAGTCCACAGTACGAAAGCTAATCAGTTGCAATCGCAGAGGTGGACCAGCCGAGGGCGTTTCTAGTTCGCTGTAGCATAGGGGGTACGCGCGGTAGTAAGCCTCTATCGGACCCATAAGCGAACCGGCATCATGGGGGGCTGAAGTCCCAAGCTCGGCTCGTCGTCGGTCGACTAGGACGCATCCCATACACCACGCGCACACCACTTTACGAACACAATAATAAAACCCACACACACATATACGAGGCAACACAATATAAACAATGCGACAACGCTCCTAGCCTCTCGATAGCTGCCCCATAACTTCCTGATACGGAAATCGGATACGTGTCACGCGCGAGACTTAATATAAATCATTGCGGACGTAGGGCAGACTCATATCGACTTGCTATGCAAAACGTACGCAAGCGGTCACAATGATGGCGGGCCATGTGGTACCCAAACTCACGCGGTCCCCGTTAATCATGAGGGTCACGTTCGACACTCAAGTGTCGGCTGACACGCGCCTTGAGGGTTAATCTCTCGACGTTGGACAACCGCCATGCGCGGTTGAAGACCACACCCTCTTCTGCACCCTGTGCAGAGGGGTTGAGTAGACAACTTTGAGCTGTCGTGGCGGTCGAACATCAAGGGTTTTGACTTTGACGGCTGCCACGGACTATAACGTCCAACTATAAAAAACTCCAAAGAGCAAACGATAAGGAATAGGCCGAAGGCTCCCCGCTTAGTAAACAAAATCATAGCCCTAGGGTACCCTCCCTTTTTCGCGCGGCGTTGGCGGCCTATAACAATTTCAAACATTCGCCTATATGTGTCGGTCCCCTTGTAATCCCATAAGTTTTTACACACTAGGGCGGTAGGACGTCGCGCGTGGGATTTTAGTATAAAGTCGCGCAGCCGAGGACCTATTTCATACCAACCCGCAATGCAGGCGTACGCATGCAGTCGCAACGATGACGTACTATGTAGTGCCCATAGTTAGGCGGTCCCTCGTGGATCCGGGTACCGCTTATGACACTCAAGTGTCAGACTCGAGGTGTCGTGAGGATCTAATCCTTCACGACATTGCACGGCTGAAGAAATAGTCGTGCAGCCGCCGCGAGCCCTCCGGCCTTTGGTCTGAGCGTCTCGATAGGCAAGGCAAACAGGCTCTGCGCGAGGAAAAACCCCTTTCCTACAGAGCCTAGGGCTTGGGATGTCCTCGACAAGGACCTCGAATCCCGGCCGAGGACTAACGTCCGACTAAGAAAATCTTTTAAGAAGTAAAACAAATGAAAGGGAAGGGTCTTCCCTACGCCTCTTAGTCTTAACCCCTGAGCAGGCTTTTAATACAAGACCCTTTAGCCAATGCAAATATTCATCCCAAGTATACCCATATATACACATATATAATAGGGGGAAGTATGTGACGATCACTTCTCACAGTCTCATTGGGGGTCCATCACAGCCATACGTATACATGTGATCCCAGRCAACCTCATCCAGAATCTGATTCATAGCACATACCTGCGAATCACACCAACGAGTCAATCAACCGTTCACGCACTACACGGAGTCAACCCCAACCATCTTCAACACTCATACCCTTCACTTTGGCCATGCAAGCCCCAACCTCCTGTCCAACCAACCTTAATTAAAATACTCAGTACCTTTGTTAAATGGTCATTCAATAAAAGTCCGGGTGAAACCATAACGAAACAAAGAAAATCACCAGGGCTAAAACCTTTTAGGATGGGTGTGGAGGGTAAGCTCGAATTGAGTCGTAAACCGACGAATCGGCAACCAACCTGTTATCAGTGATAACAGATAATGATCCTCAAGGGATCAAGCCGAATCTAGTTCTGACCTTGAATCAGACAAACCAAAGGACCTGTAACACAAGATAGGTCAAATGCCTAGGCTAAAATCATCAGCATATGGGAGATAAACCTCCATAGCACACCTCCATATAACACTCTCTAGCGCCACCTGTCGAAAATAATCTAACTCCTCTGAAAATAGGAGAATTTCGGCAGTGCTTCCCATAGCAAAAGTGCCCTCTCAGAATTTATATAAGCCCAAATATGAAATGATTGAAATCAGAAGTAAATTTCTAACTCTGGAAAGTCAAATTTTGTCTAACTTCCTGAATTAGCAAATATTTGGGCAGCATTCCTTCAGAAAAGGAGACTTCTCAGATTTTAACTAAGTCAGGTATGAACTTCAAAGACAGTCTTAGTTCAACTTTAGCCAGAATTAAACAAGCTCCTTAATTTTGTAGAAATTTCGGCAGCACTCCCTCTAGAAAAGTGCCTTTCCAAAATTTATACAAAACTAAGTCCAGAGTTTGAAAGTAACTTTGACTTCCCAAAGTTCTATTTTGTCTAACTCTCTAAATTAGCAAAAATTTGGGCAACACTCCCTTTAGAAAATGAGACTTCCCAGATTTTAACTAAGTCATATATGAGACAAAACAAAACTGAACTTTTGACAAGTCAAAATTTAACTAACTCCTCGGATTYTTARAAATTTCGGCAGCSCTTCCCGTAGAGAAAGYAGCTTGCSAAGATTTATACAAAGCCAAGTATAAGAAAAWATTTCAGAAAATGCGGGAATTGACCTAAGTAAAGAAAARATACTACAGAAAATGCAGGAATTGAAACTAACTCCTATCGCTCCAKCAMGTGGCGAGCATCTAAAGCAACTAYCTATGAAASTGAMACTCATACTAGGTAGTGATCTCACTCAGCCACATGCAAGCCAAACCACAAAGGTAAGTACTCTCACCATCCCAATTCATCTGAACAACCAATRGTTCATAGTCTTTCATGATTTAARCCCTTTACCCTGCTTACASAAGGCATAAGGTCAGGCCACCCAAACTTATGGGACCAACCTTACTTAGCCAGGCATAGAGTCAGGACACCCAAACTTATGGGACGAACCTSACTTGCCAATGAATATACACGGACAGAGGGCACRACTACTTCTCTCTTCTTTGGGCATATGACTAGACCACTCTAGTCGCCCTAAACTGTTTAAAATATCCAGATTATATATAATTGTCTTCCCCTTTTACATTTTAAGGCTGCATATAACCGAACTAACTTAAGTTCAGCCTGCTCCAGGTTACCACAAATTTTATTCTTAGTTGTACTCTCTTCACATTGTGATGGTCTATAGTCAGAACACCCAAACTTATGGGACGATCTGATTAGCTCGTTCCTTATAGAATAGTAATATGATATAGCCAAGTTATAACCTTTAGGTTCCAGTATGTGCAAGGCTTTGAGTCAGACCAACCAAACTTTTGGGACGTGTCTGACTCTCCACCTGATTCACTTTCTCTCTGGTTTGTATGTGCGTGGCATGGGCCAAGGTCACCCAAACTTATGGGACGTGCCTTGTCCTTAGCCAGGTTCATTTCTCTCGATCCCCAGCAGGAAGAAGCTAAGCCACCCAAACTTATGGGACGCGCTGAGACCTCCTCGTTCATAGCCAAAGAAACAAGGTAAAACCCAAAATAAACAAGGCAGTCAAGCCACCCAAACTTATGGGACGTGCTTGGCTCCTGAAAATTCAATCACAAACAGCCCCAGCAAGTCAAAGCAATTAGACCACCCAAACTTATGGGACGTGTCTGATCCTTCAAGCAAAACTCATAGCACTGGGTCTCCCCAAACTTATGGGGACATCCCAACCACCAAAGCAATTAGACCACCCAAACTTATGGGACGCGTCTGATGCTCCATGCAGATCAAAATAAACAAAGCACTGGGCCTCCCCAAACTTATGGGGACCTCCCAGCCTTAACGACCCTGTCAACCATCATGCAAATCAGTCCTCCACCCTGCCTTTCCCAGATGTAATTTCATTAACAAGTCTGATTTCACACAGGCAACTAAAGTTGAAACTGGACTTTGACGAACATTCCTTTACTTAATCTGGTTCAGTGTCCTGAAAGTCAAACCAAAAATAGGATAGGGTTGCACACTATATATTCAGTCAGGCGATGCAATGGGAAATACAGATATGGGTTATAACTGGGTTTATAGAGGGAAACACAATGGTTACCTGTCAGTTCCCTGCCTCCAGGACTCCTCCTGAGTCTCGGCAGAGCTCCCGCAATCGGTGGGGCGTACCTCCCACAAAGGCCTTGGCGAGGATTACGGGTTGCAATCCCGCTTGCCGCCTTCCTCTCATAACCAAATTAGACTAGACTTAGAGTAAGAAAGGCAGATGGAGAAAATTTGAGTCCCTCAGATCCAAGAGAGGTGCTCACAGACTCGCAGGAGAGGGCCTCGATACCTTGATGCTCCTGAGGGCCCCGCAATGGCGGCCAGAATGACAGCTTGGTCAAAGATGATGATGAAACTGCCGAAGTAGACCTGGCATCCTCCCGAATCGCAGCACCGATCTCCATTCCTAAGCCTAATCACCTCCCCGAGCCCATCCACCATGTCACCGCAGGCTGCAAAAGTGACAAGCAGCCACAACAGTCCATGTGCAGTCCAATACTACACCATCCACAGTCTGCACAGTCCACGGAAGTCACCCAGTTGGTAGCATTCCCCTCCCGTTTACACAGTCTCTAGCTCTCCTCAGTATACACAATCTGTTGTAGGATACACAGTTCACACAGTCTGCAGCAGACTACACAGTCCTAAGACAGTAGTACCTAGCTCTGACTCAATCCTACAGAGTATCAGATCCCACCTTCTGCGGCTGGCTCAACAGTCTTGCCGCAGCCCACCAAACACATCAGCCATTGGCAACGGTCAACAGCGATGGTAAACAACCTTATAATAGTCATAGTCCGCACTTAGCCTATGGGCTGGTTAGTAGTATACAGTCAACCGCAATGCACAACAGCCAGCCTCRGTCCACAGCAATATGCAGYCGCARCTCCAGTCTTCAGCAATATGTAGYWGYAGCCGCARACCAMWGCAATGYTTSACAATACCACCACTWAGCAGCGCTCATGTYCATACTGCAAACCGCCGGCCCCACAACCGTAGTAATACAACAATCACCAGTTCCCAATAGGCTCAGTACCACGGCGAGCCTCTCTTCGTACAGCGATGGCTGCCAAAACATTCGCTGTAACTGCAGTGGCGGCCAATAAGTCAGCACGGACCGAAAGGGGTACTACAGCCTCGCAGTCTGCAGCAGTCACTGGCGGCCAGCAACAGCCTTCCGCAGCCCGTAACTCCCTAGCTTTGCTGATCGCCAGAGGAAACAAAATCTCCTGTCCATACAAGTAGCAGCAAGTATGTCACYGTAGTAAGCATTTCACAACGCCGAGCCAACTAGGCACAAGCCTCAATGGACACAACACACTTCACAGGCCTAGTCGTGCGTTCAACGGCTCAGCARAATGTACAGTGGATGCAATGCCCACCCCTAACGGTGCACAGCGTGCGTGGCAAWAGCCCAAACTRTTCTYTCYCSTAGTAACGCCTGGKCTCCTCCSWCARYAACCCAYAATGCCATCTTCTCMAACTCTGTCACAACTTATACGGCCATAAGACACTGTACTCGGGCAACATCCATTCTCCCCCACTTAGTGCTCGTTGCTCAGTTACCAGTAATMTGTGAACCAATCAGCCCGCCCTGCCAGAATCAATCAGCAATTGAAGTAGATGAGGGGGGGCCGRCCTTGTAATCCATTGCCAAGCCACGTATGTACCCACGACCTCCGCGACCTTCATTTTACTTGAGTTAGTCAAGGGAACAAAATTAGCTGAATTTATCACCAAATGTCGTCCCGATGCATTCCCCTGGCACAACAGTTCCCCTCGTGCTAACTGTGGCTAATAGAAGGAGCGACACAACAGCCAGAAGGTTAGTCCTCATACCTCAGTTCACTCCCTCTATTTTGCTGTCTCTTTTCTCTGTCATAGTGCCCGACTGTGCAGCGAGCCTTCTCCTTCCCTGGCCGCCGTGTGTACCCCGAGAAAGACTTCGAGGGGGTAATGTTTAGTGTAGGTGGTAGCATTATCATCAGGTTAGCAGAGGATCAGAAAAGGAAGGATTCTCTGATTTTACTTTGTGTCCTCCTCAGTTTTTTTTTTTTTTTTTTTTTTTTCCCCCTAACTTTAAATCCCTTGATCCTCTTTCAAATCTGACTGCACCATTTGATTCGCACTACCCCAAAATATTGGAAACGAGCCTTCACTCGCCCGTTTCCATCAAGAAACTGTCGAAATCAAGCTTTCTACCCTCGTCACCACCTCCCTCGTCCACCATGGCCGCGCACCACCTTTTTCTAACAACTCCCATATCACTAACCCTCTTCCAAAACTAACATCACCAATAGCTTCGCCCTAACCTAAAACCCCAACCTACTCTCTTCCCCCACCTAAATCCAACAAGAAATGGGTGAGCTATGAGCTCACTCCGCCATCACTCCTCTTCGAATGCACCTCGTGCAGGATCCTGTCTAGGTTCGCCCCACTCTTGCTTCTACCCTGCTGCCGAGCTTTTCACCC
>BFEA01000531.1:151156-164131 GCA_003427395.1 Chara braunii | reverse complement strand
TAGTTGGCTGCTACACCATACCTTGATAACAATTCTTGCACCTCCTGGCAGGTAAACTCCGATCCCCTGTCCATTACGAATTCCCTGACGAAAGGGTAGCGCAGATAGTACTCCTCGATGCAGCTCACCAGGACTAACCCGGTCTTTGTGCGAATAGCACGCCCGTCTACGAACCCAGACAAGTTATCGCGCGCATCGAAGACATAGTTATAGCCCTGATCCCCAAGCGGCATGAAAAGTAAATCGAGATGCACTACAACCCCCACCTCTCGCTCTAGCCTCGGATGCAGCGGCTCTCCTTGCCTTAAACGGGATCTCTCCTGGCAAGGTACGCAAGATCGGCAAAATTTTCCGACCATGTCCATCATCCCATCCCAGTAGTACAACTCACTTATCTTGGCATATGTGGCTTGTACCCCTCGATGCCCTCCTGCAATGCCATCGTGAAGCGCTGTCACAACGTCGATCTGACGATTCCTACCGCAGACGACTCTCCTGGGATTCCCCACTTCTCTTCTCACGAAAAGGTGGCCGTCTCGCACTAAGTAGCGYTGCAGCATTCTCTGAGCCCTATCGCTTGCATCCCTTAGCCGTATTTCACATGACAGAARAARCCCYAGCTCTAGGTAGATCCCGTCATACTCCTCTGCACGAAAAGCCTCCTTAATCTCCCCCTCCTCGAACTCGTCGTCCTGGCTTTCGGGCACTTCGTCCACATTCCCTGTCGGGTTCAACGAGCCTGACTGGTCGGGGCTTTCCTGCAATAACGTGTTGACGAGGAGATACATTCCTCCCATCAGGTCCTCATGCCGTTCTACCTGGCCAGACCCTTCCTCAATCGCCCTCATATCCTCCACCAGGCTATGCGAGCTGGCCAGCGCTAGCTCCATCATCCACTGAACATTCTTACCACCCCAGGGATCTTCTTCTTCAAAGGGTTTGAGGACTAGCTCGACCCTCCTTTCATACCCATTCGGCGCCTGYCAGATAGGRTAGCYTAYACAGCTRGGTACTCGCGGCGACMACTTGTTGATGTGGASACGAACATSTTCYTCCTGATCCAGAAATCCATCAACTGGGGGCGTATTCYCCACCGCCTCTCCTTCCTGGTTATCCCAGTTGATACGACTCAGCCCGTCCGCCCGGTTCTTGCTACCAGGAATACGTTCCAACTCGAAGTTGAACATCCAGATGTATGTCAGCCATCTGGCAACCGTCAGATCCGATGGAACGTAATTCCTTAGAGAGTGGGCCAGGGCGGTCGGATCCACTCTCAAAACAAACCTCCTGCGGAAGATATAGTTTCGGAAGATTCGCAGACAATGAAGGACAGCAAGGGTCTCCCTCTTGAACTGAGAGTAGTTCCTCTCCGTCGTACAGAGAGTTCGACTCTCAAATCGCAAGGGACTTTCCTTTCCTTATACGTCTGTCTGAATTACAACTCCCCCTAAGGCAGTAGGCCCCTCGTTCGTTTCGACAATGAAGGGTCGCGTCTCCGTAGCATCATAATTTGGCGCTCCTAACACCAACCCTCCCTCTCGAAACTCCTCCTTCATTCTAGCGACCACTTTTTCCTGCTTTTCACCCCAAACTCATTCCTGATCCTGACGGACTAACTTCCTGAGGTGTTCAGTCTTAGCGGCAAAATTCTTGACGAAGGCCCTCCAAAATCCACACGTACCAAGGAAGCTCCTGACATCAGTTATTGAGTGGAACGGAACAGGCCACTCAGTAATCTTGTCCGTCTTCTTCACATCCGGCCTCCGGCCCTTCTCGCTGCAGACGAACCCTAGGATAGTTGTTTCCCTCATGCAGTGTCTGGATTTGGCCCCGCTTGCCGTAAGGTTATGCTCCTCGAGCAGGCTCAGGACCTTTTCAAGGTCCTGGATGTGCTTCCAAACAAAGCGTCTTATCCCTGGCGAGACTTCGTCGCTCTCCTTCATTGACGGCCCTTTCACTGCCAAATCATCGATATATGGTTGTGTGATATGAGGGCTGACTGACTGCATAACACGACTCATGGCCCGTTGGACCATTGCTACCGCGTTGGTCCACCCTTGTGGGGCCACATTCATGTGGATTAACCCTCGCGGCGTGTGCATAGCCGGCACCGGCCTGTCTGACGGGTAGACCGAAAACTGATCATATCCTGAGTAAAGGTCTATAAGCGAAATTATAGGCCTTCCAACACAGGATTCCGACAGGGCGTTTGCATTGGGCAATCCTCCAGCATCCCGCACGGTCACCGCATTCAGCCTCTGCAAATCTTGCACCCACCGCAGCATCCCGTTCGGCTTGATGAAGCAGAACCACGGGGATGCATACGGTTCACTCGAATAGTCGGCGACGTGCGTACGTATCTTGCCGTTGAGGTAATCCACCACCTTCTTTTCCTCGTCAGGATTAGGATATCGCGCCCCTCTCATGTTCCAAGGCTCGTGTGGCACGGTGTGGATGCGGATCATAGGTATCTTGTCCACATCCAGCCTGCCACGCTCCTCGTCACTAAACGCATAGGCGCGATGCCTCCTTTTCATCAACTCCACCATCAATGTCCGCTCCTGAGGCAGCAGGAAATCTGGTTCCCCTATAATCAACTCCCCCTCATTCCCTTCGTTGATACGACATGGCCCTACTAGCGCACTCTCCCTCATTCGCCGTATCAACCATCGCTCCCTCTCATAGTATGCTTCCTCGTCTTCAGTAACGAGGACGGGCATCGGACGACACTTCTTGTCTACCGTCTTGTACCGCCTTTGACAACCCTGCTTGAGCCGTCCCCTAAAAAAAACCGAGACTGTGCTTGCGCCGATGCAGGGTTCCTCCTTCCGTCCGGAAGACGATATACCAGCTTCAATATCCCAGCCTCGGGGCATTCCAGAATTTGCTCCCTCAAGGCCTGGATGGCATCCGGATCCGCCACCTCATGTGCGGCCACCAAATCCATGACCTTTCCGACGTTCGATAAACTGAGGGAAAATGCTTTCACCTCTTCTTCTTCTTTCGGCTCCGCCCGAAGTCTTCGACGCTCGCCCTCCGATTCTTCGATCGTGAAAGATCCTGGGTTGGGCCGGTTCCTTATACTCCTCGGTCCCGTATTTCTACAGGTAATTATCTTGTAATTCCCGCAGGCAGGGTCACATAGAAGGAGGATTAGAGTCTCATCATGCTTGTTAAACATCACGGTCTCTGTCCTACTAAAAAATGACCTTCCAGTAGGATCCCGTGGTCCACGCCCGGCATTATAAAGAAGCATGTCCTGGCTTTCACCTTTCCAACCTCGATGAGCACGTTCGAGGTTGTCCCACAAAACACGGCCTTGTAGCTGGCCCCATGCAGAATCCCGCAATCAGATCGGTCTATATCCAGTCCAAACTTGATTGCATCGGCCTCCCGGATGATGTTCATTTCAGCTCCCGTGTCCACCATGGCTGCTCACTTGGAACCCTTCACCACCAAATCCACCGTGCCACAGGCCACGCACTTCCAATCCATTTTTGTGCCCGATTCCACCCACTCTGCCTCCTTGGGCAGGATCGTACCTAGATGGACGTTGGACACCAAGCGCTGCAACAATCTCCATTTTAGTTCATCGCGGAGTCACGGGGCCGACGCTAGGATTTCCTTCAGGGTCATGAGGTCATTATGCCCTTCCAGCAGCCGGTCAATCACTTTCTCTAAGTCAAACCCCTCTTCCAACCGAACCGCGTATTTCTTATTTTTAGGTGGTCCGTCACGTATGACCGGCTCGGCCTCTCCCCTGGTCCCCTTTTTCCTTGCCCGCTGCTCCGCCCTCTGATCCTCTTCTCGGCGCAGCCTCTCATCTTCTTCCTCCTCMTCRTCGTCATCCTYCACTTCCACGRCCTCTTTCCTCCTYCCTGGTTCGGGCTMCCTCCTAGGAGGTTCTTGGCTGGCACTKRCCTTGGCTTGATTYCTTGTTCGCGCCGCCTGTGCCAGCCGGGCCTGCGGGGTRAGGGGTCTYCCCATCACCCCCGGTTGTGGGCTTGACCCTACCACGTTTACTCCGGGTCGCCCAGGCGCTGATTCCGGGCCGGAGTCATATAGGAACACCTTGGGGATGCTAGACTTCCATTCCCTCACTTCCTCACAGAGGGWCACCAACTTCTGTTGKTASCTTCCCACCTTGTCCAGTAATTCCTCCATCTTCCCCAATAAGACGGACGATGGCTCCATCCTTCTTTCCTCATCCTCGTCGTCCGATTCGGTGACTATGGSCTCTTCCCCCTCGCTTYCCCCTCGYGGCTTTTGAGTTACTTCCTCGYYGYTCCCCACTTCCTCTACCCYAACCAGTGGTTCTTCCTTTTCCTRCCATAATCTGAATCCCTCTATCCCCACCGATGGTCCTTTCTTCTCCTGCCATAGTTTGAATGTGGCAGGAGGTAGCGACCCGGCTGCCGCCCTTCGCTGGGCTTCTGCCCTCACTCCCCCGAGCCTTCTGTCGATGAACTCCCCAAATTGGTCATAGATGTTCCCGTCCATAGTGGAGGAAATCAGCCCGCTTTTCTCGTCCTCCCGCCTTATGTTACAGAACCTTATAGTGTGGCCCTGCTCATCACAATGCTGGCAGATGGCCGACCTCCAATCAAAACGGGGCCTTCCGTATCCCTGACTTCCTTGATCCCCCTGGCCTTGGCTCCCCTGGCCTTGATACCCTTGGCCTTGGTTCCCTTGGCCTTGGCTTCCCCGGCCTTGACCATTCCATTGTCCTCCTCGTCCACCGCCATTCCTGCCTCGCCCTCTTCCTCCACCCCTTCCACCGTTGCCTTGATTGCCCTACCCCTGGTTCCCACCTCCAGCCACGCTTCCCTGTGAACTGGGAGCGGGTGACGGCGGCGGGGCCATAGGCTGGGCCTGGGCTGCGGGGTAGATGGGTGGTGGCATACTCATCTGCTGCCCGGCTACTGGCGGCGGGCTGCCCCATGGCACAATGGCATTGATCACCGGCCAGGGCCACTGCCCATAGGAGGGTGCCCCTCCTTGTGAGGGGCCCACACTAGACGATGGAGCTACTACATTTGGAGGAGCCGCCGCCTGGGCCTGGGGCGCCTGCCCCTTTCCTGATCCCTGCCCGCCCTGCGCCAGATTACGCAGTTTGCGTTGGGCCTTCGTTAGGTGCAGCGGCACTGGCTCTTCCTCTTCCCAGAGTTCCTCCTCAACGGCCTCCTCCAAAACTGACTCTTTTCATTTTACCTGGATAGCTGTTACTACCCTTCTCTGCACCACCGGCTCTGTCGTGTACCCCAGCTGCGCCAATACGTCAGTAACAATCCTCTTTACTCCCGGGGTCCCAGAAGCGGTCGCATCTCTCTCCTTTCTCTTCTGCCTTTGCAGGCGTACCTGACGTTGYTCCACCTGATCCAAACATCCAACTTCTACCCCTCTGTCAATGGTAGCCCAGGTGAGCTTGGTGCTACCCCCTCCATGTCCCGTCAGCTCGACGGCCTCCGATGCCGGAGTAGCCCTAGGAAGATGGCGCACTGTGCCTCCTCCGAAATCCCATGGACCTTCCGCGCCCTCTTCTTGAACTCTTGGACGAAAGCCCCTATCGTCGTAAAAGCCTCCTTGTTCATTGCCTCAAGGTCTGCAGTGGTCAATAGTCCATCTCCCAGGCGGTACTTCCTTTGCATTCCCTCTTTGAATCTTTCCCAGCTACCTTAGGCTGCATCTATAACTTTCTTCACTTCTGGGTGGTAGTTGTGGAGGACATACTGAAGGATGCGTTGGAACCTTACAACGTCCGACCGCCCGACCAGAGCTTGTTCCACCCGCTCCAGCCATTCAGAGACTCTTTCCCCACAAAAATGGAAGGTATCGACCTTGCGGATATTGCTTGGATTCCTTTCATGCCGGTCGATGGCCGCGATGAGGTCATCGAGCGTGAGGCCCTTCTTAGGTGCACCCGATGCGCCGCCAGTCTCAGGCATTATGACAGCCTGTTCTTTTCAAGTTCCCTGGCAAGAGAAAACAAGCACATCCCCTTATTTAATCACTACACCTCGCGCGGTCTATTCCATTCCTTAGTACTTACTTTACCCAAATATTAACACGATCATCCCTCATACTTCCCTTAACTTAGGTAGGTAAAACTTCCTCACCTATACCTAGTCACTCATTTCTTTTTTTCTTACCCTCTCATCATTCCTTTATGCCTTTTTCCCATTCACTTCTCATACCCGGATGTCGTTCCACTAGGGACAACGGTAGGCTTTCCGCTATCCCCGGCAACGGCGCCACCTGTCGTGCGCATCGGTCCGGCAGCGCACCASGGCAGCGCGGGACCCTCCCGGCCGCGTCACGCAGGAGTTAGTTAACAATCCTTCGTCGCGAATATACATGGAGCTTCCATAAACCGCTCCGGCCGAGTGCGCCATCCATACCTCTCGCGAGCCCCTACGACAGGGTAGGGCCTACACGAGGCACAACTTACCTACACCTTACGGGAGCTGTCACCTCCCTTCAGTGGGCGTATCCCCGCCGAGCTACCAGTCCACAGTACGAAAGCTAATCAGTTGCAATCGCAGAGGTGGACCAACCGAGGGCGTTTCTCGTTCGATGTAGCATAGGGGGTACGCGCGGTAATACGCCTCTATCGGACCCATATGCAAACCGACATCATGGGGGGTTGAAGTCCCAAGCGCGGCTCGTCGTCGGTCGACTAGGACGCATCCCACACACCACGCGCACACCACTTTACGAACACAATAATAAGACCCACACACACATATACGAGGCAACACAATATAAACAACGCGACAACGCTCCTAGCCCCTCGGTAACCGCCCCATAACTTCCTGATACGGAAATCGGATAGGTGTCACGCGCGAGACTTAATATAAATCCTTGCGGACGTAGGGAAGACTCATATCGACTTGCTACGCAAAACGTACGCAAGCGGTCACAATGATGGCGGGCCATGTGGTACCCAAACTCGCGCGGTCCCCGTTAATCATGAGGGTCGCGTTCGACACTCAAGTGTCGGCTGACACGCGCCTTGAGGGTTAATTTCTCGACGCTGGACAACCGCCATGCGCGGTTGAAGACCACACCCTCTTCTGCACCCTGTGCAGAGGGGTTGAGTAGACAACTTTGAGCTGTCGTGGTGGTCGAACATCAAGGGGTTTGACTTTGACGGCTGCCACGGACTATAATGTCCAACTATAAAAAACTCCAAAGAGCAAACGATAAGGAATAGGCCGAAGGCTCCCCGCTTAGTAAACAAAATCATAGCCCTGGGGTACCTTCCCTTTTTCGCGCGGCGTTGGTGGCCTATAACAATTTCAAACATTCGCCCATATGTGTCGGTCCCCTTGTAATCCCATAACTTTTTACACACTAGGGCGGTAGGACGTCGCGCGCGGGATTTTAGTATAAAGTCGCGCAGCCGAGGGCCTATTTCATACCAACCCGCAATGCAGGCGTACGCATGCAATCGCAACGATGGCGTACTATGTAGTGCCCATAGTCAGGCGGTCCCTCGTGGATCCGGGTATCGCTTATGACACTCAAGTGTCAGACTCGAGGTGTCGTGAGGATCTAATCCTTCACGACATTGCACGGCTGAAGAAATAGTCGTGCAGCCGCCGCGAGCCCTCCGGCYTTTGGTCTGAGCGTCTCGATAGGCAAGGCAAACAGGCTCTGCGCGAGGAAAAACCCCTTTCCTACAGAGCCTAGGGCTTGGGATGTCCTCGACAAGGACCTCGAATCCCGGCCGAGGACTAACGTCCGACTAAGAAAATCTTTTAAGAAGTAAAACAAATGAAAGGGAAGGGTCTTCCCTACGCCTCTTAGTCTTAACCCCTGAGCAGGCTTTTAATACAAGACCCTTTAGCCAATGCAAATATTCATCCCAAGTATACCCATATATACACATATATAATAGGGGGAAGTATGTGACGATCACTTCTCACAGTCTCATTGGGGGTCCATCACAGCCATACGTATACATGTGATCCCAGRCAACCTCATCCAGAATCTGATTCATAGCACATACCTGCGAATCACACCAACGAGTCAATCAACCGTTCACGCACTACACGGAGTCAACCCCAACCATCTTCAACACTCATACCCTTCACTTTGGCCATGCAAGCCCCAACCTCCTGTCCAACCAACCTTAATTAAAATACTCAGTACCTTTGTTAAATGGTCATTCAATAAAAGTCCGGGTGAAACCATAACGAAACAAAGAAAATCACCAGGGCTAAAACCTTTTAGGATGGGTGTGGAGGGTAAGCTCGAATTGAGTCGTAAACCGACGAATCGGCAACCAACCTGTTATCAGTGATAACAGATAATGATCCTCAAGGGATCAAGCCGAATCTAGTTCTGACCTTGAATCAGACAAACCAAAGGACCTGTAACACAAGATAGGTCAAATGCCTAGGCTAAAATCATCAGCATATGGGAGATAAACCTCCATAGCACACCTCCATATAACACTCTCTAGCGCCACCTGTCGAAAATAATCTAACTCCTCTGAAAATAGGAGAATTTCGGCAGTGCTTCCCATAGCAAAAGTGCCCTCTCAGAATTTATATAAGCCCAAATATGAAATGATTGAAATCAGAAGTAAATTTCTAACTCTGGAAAGTCAAATTTTGTCTAACTTCCTGAATTAGCAAATATTTGGGCAGCATTCCTTCAGAAAAGGAGACTTCTCAGATTTTAACTAAGTCAGGTATGAACTTCAAAGACAGTCTTAGTTCAACTTTAGCCAGAATTAAACAAGCTCCTTAATTTTGTAGAAATTTCGGCAGCACTCCCTCTAGAAAAGTGCCTTTCCAAAATTTATACAAAACTAAGTCCAGAGTTTGAAAGTAACTTTGACTTCCCAAAGTTCTATTTTGTCTAACTCTCTAAATTAGCAAAAATTTGGGCAACACTCCCTTTAGAAAATGAGACTTCCCAGATTTTAACTAAGTCATATATGAGACAAAACAAAACTGAACTTTTGACAAGTCAAAATTTAACTAACTCCTCGGATTYTTARAAATTTCGGCAGCSCTTCCCGTAGAGAAAGYAGCTTGCSAAGATTTATACAAAGCCAAGTATAAGAAAAWATTTCAGAAAATGCGGGAATTGACCTAAGTAAAGAAAARATACTACAGAAAATGCAGGAATTGAAACTAACTCCTATCGCTCCAKCAMGTGGCGAGCATCTAAAGCAACTAYCTATGAAASTGAMACTCATACTAGGTAGTGATCTCACTCAGCCACATGCAAGCCAAACCACAAAGGTAAGTACTCTCACCATCCCAATTCATCTGAACAACCAATRGTTCATAGTCTTTCATGATTTAARCCCTTTACCCTGCTTACASAAGGCATAAGGTCAGGCCACCCAAACTTATGGGACCAACCTTACTTAGCCAGGCATAGAGTCAGGACACCCAAACTTATGGGACGAACCTSACTTGCCAATGAATATACACGGACAGAGGGCACRACTACTTCTCTCTTCTTTGGGCATATGACTAGACCACTCTAGTCGCCCTAAACTGTTTAAAATATCCAGATTATATATAATTGTCTTCCCCTTTTACATTTTAAGGCTGCATATAACCGAACTAACTTAAGTTCAGCCTGCTCCAGGTTACCACAAATTTTATTCTTAGTTGTACTCTCTTCACATTGTGATGGTCTATAGTCAGAACACCCAAACTTATGGGACGATCTGATTAGCTCGTTCCTTATAGAATAGTAATATGATATAGCCAAGTTATAACCTTTAGGTTCCAGTATGTGCAAGGCTTTGAGTCAGACCAACCAAACTTTTGGGACGTGTCTGACTCTCCACCTGATTCACTTTCTCTCTGGTTTGTATGTGCGTGGCATGGGCCAAGGTCACCCAAACTTATGGGACGTGCCTTGTCCTTAGCCAGGTTCATTTCTCTCGATCCCCAGCAGGAAGAAGCTAAGCCACCCAAACTTATGGGACGCGCTGAGACCTCCTCGTTCATAGCCAAAGAAACAAGGTAAAACCCAAAATAAACAAGGCAGTCAAGCCACCCAAACTTATGGGACGTGCTTGGCTCCTGAAAATTCAATCACAAACAGCCCCAGCAAGTCAAAGCAATTAGACCACCCAAACTTATGGGACGTGTCTGATCCTTCAAGCAAAACTCATAGCACTGGGTCTCCCCAAACTTATGGGGACATCCCAACCACCAAAGCAATTAGACCACCCAAACTTATGGGACGCGTCTGATGCTCCATGCAGATCAAAATAAACAAAGCACTGGGCCTCCCCAAACTTATGGGGACCTCCCAGCCTTAACGACCCTGTCAACCATCATGCAAATCAGTCCTCCACCCTGCCTTTCCCAGATGTAATTTCATTAACAAGTCTGATTTCACACAGGCAACTAAAGTTGAAACTGGACTTTGACGAACATTCCTTTACTTAATCTGGTTCAGTGTCCTGAAAGTCAAACCAAAAATAGGATAGGGTTGCACACTATATATTCAGTCAGGCGATGCAATGGGAAATACAGATATGGGTTATAACTGGGTTTATAGAGGGAAACACAATGGTTACCTGTCAGTTCCCTGCCTCCAGGACTCCTCCTGAGTCTCGGCAGAGCTCCCGCAATCGGTGGGGCGTACCTCCCACAAAGGCCTTGGCGAGGATTACGGGTTGCAATCCCGCTTGCCGCCTTCCTCTCATAACCAAATTAGACTAGACTTAGAGTAAGAAAGGCAGATGGAGAAAATTTGAGTCCCTCAGATCCAAGAGAGGTGCTCACAGACTCGCAGGAGAGGGCCTCGATACCTTGATGCTCCTGAGGGCCCCGCAATGGCGGCCAGAATGACAGCTTGGTCAAAGATGATGATGAAACTGCCGAAGTAGACCTGGCATCCTCCCGAATCGCAGCACCGATCTCCGTTCCTAAGCCTAATCACCTCCCCGAGCCCATCCACCATGTCACCGCAGGCTGCAACAGTAACTAGCAGCCACAACAGTCCATGTGCAGTCCAATACTACACCATCCACAGTCTGCACAGTCCACGGAAGTCACCCAGTTGGTAGCATTCCCCTCCCGTTTACACAGTCTCTAGCTCTCCTCAGTATACACAATCTGTTGTAGGATACACAGTTCACACAGTCTGCAGCAGACTACACAGTCCTAAGACAGTAGTACCTAGCTCTGACTCAATCCTACAGAGTATCAGATCCCACCTTCTGCGGCTGGCTCAACAGTCTTGCCGCAGCCCACCAAACACATCAGCCATTGGCAACGGTCAACAGCGATGGTAAACAACCTTATAATAGTCATAGTCCGCACTTAGCCTATGGGCTGGTTAGTAGTATACAGTCAACCGCAATGCACAACAGCCAGCCTCRGTCCACAGCAATATGCAGYCGCARCTCCAGTCTTCAGCAATATGTAGYWGYAGCCGCARACCAMWGCAATGYTTSACAATACCACCACTWAGCAGCGCTCATGTYCATACTGCAAACCGCCGGCCCCACAACCGTAGTAATACAACAATCACCAGTTCCCAATAGGCTCAGTACCACGGCGAGCCTCTCTTCGTACAGCGATGGCTGCCAAAACATTCGCTGTAACTGCAGTGGCGGCCAATAAGTCAGCACGGACCGAAAGGGGTACTACAGCCTCGCAGTCTGCAGCAGTCACTGGCGGCCAGCAACAGCCTTCCGCAGCCCGTAACTCCCTAGCTTTGCTGATCGCCAGAGGAAACAAAATCTCCTGTCCATACAAGTAGCAGCAAGTATGTCACYGTAGTAAGCATTTCACAACGCCGAGCCAACTAGGCACAAGCCTCAATGGACACAACACACTTCACAGGCCTAGTCGTGCGTTCAACGGCTCAGCARAATGTACAGTGGATGCAATGCCCACCCCTAACGGTGCACAGCGTGCGTGGCAAWAGCCCAAACTRTTCTYTCYCSTAGTAACGCCTGGKCTCCTCCSWCARYAACCCAYAATGCCATCTTCTCMAACTCTGTCACAACTTATACGGCCATAAGACACTGTACTCGGGCAACATCCATTCTCCCCCACTTAGTGCTCGTTGCTCAGTTACCAGTAATMTGTGAACCAATCAGCCCGCCCTGCCAGAATCAATCAGCAATTGAAGTAGATGAGGGGGGGCCGRCCTTGTAATCCATTGCCAAGCCACGTATGTACCCACGACCTCCGCGACCTTCATTTTACTTGAGTTAGTCAAGGGAACAAAATTAGCTGAATTTATCACCAAATGTCGTCCCGATGCATTCCCCTGGCACAACAGTTCCCCTCGTGCTAACTGTGGCTAATAGAAGGAGCGACACAACAGCCAGAAGGTTAGTCCTCATACCTCAGTTCACTCCCTCTATTTTGCTGTCTCTTTTCTCTGTCATAGTGCCCGACTGTGCAGCGAGCCTTCTCCTTCCCTGGCCGCCGTGTGTACCCCGAGAAAGACTTCGAGGGGGTAATGTTTAGTGTAGGTGGTAGCATTATCATCAGGTTAGCAGAGGATCAGAAAAGGAAGGATTCTCTGATTTTACTTTGTGTCCTCCTCAGTTTTTTTTTTTTTTTTTTTTTTTTCCCCCTAACTTTAAATCCCTTGATCCTCTTTCAAATCTGACTGCACCATTTGATTCGCACTACCCCAAAATATTGGAAACGAGCCTTCACTCGCCCGTTTCCATCAAGAAACTGTCGAAATCAAGCTTTCTACCCTCGTCACCACCTCCCTCGTCCACCATGGCCGCGCACCACCTTTTTCTAACAACTCCCATATCACTAACCCTCTTCCAAAACTAACATCACCAATAGCTTCGCCCTAACCTAAAACCCCAACCTACTCTCTTCCCCCACCTAAATCCAACAAGAAATGGGTGAGCTATGAGCTCACTCCGCCATCACTCCTCTTCGAATGCACCTCGTGCAGGATCCTGTCTAGGTTCGCCCCACTCTTGCTTCTACCCTGCTGCCGAGCTTTTCACCC
>BFEA01000531.1:124479-150346 GCA_003427395.1 Chara braunii | reverse complement strand
CACATGTACCTGCGGCAGAACCCCGGACAGGTTCACTCGCCGCATTCCCTCACAGCGTTATATCCCTGTCGGCCTTGCCTCCTACGGCTGATGTCCCGACACCCGCTGCTATGCGGCGCTACCTGGCCAGCCCCAAGGGGGGGGCCTTTACTGTACAGCCCCAGCACGCCGCCGTGAACCCGCTGGTCTCGTCCATATCATTCCAATAAGGACCAGCCTGGGCCACAGGGATCAGACGGCCCCGACCTCTCAGACAACCCAAACTATTTGGATTTACTCATCAAGTTCCCTCAGTTGGGTCTGAACACGAGCCTGTATTTTCTCCCCACGGCGTCGCGCCATAAGGCAAAAATGGGGCGCGGCCTGGCGCAGCCGCAAAATCAGTTTGTAATTGCACTTCAAGCAACCCCGCGAATACAACACACCCCCATGCGACCTTACCGCCGTTTTGTGTCCCAGGACGGGGCGCGATAAAAAAAAGGACCAAAAATAAAAATCGGAAAAATAAAAATTGGAAATAAAATAGAGCAATGAATAGCATTGTCGGGGAACGGCGGGGCTGTTGGCTCCTCACCAGTCGCGTGGATTGGGCCCGCCGCCATGCCCGATAGCAAAAGCCGAGGGGGATAGCCCTGCGGCCCTCAACCCCGTTGGATCCCTTCTTCATGCTCAGCTTCAGCTACCACGCCGACGCTCGCCGGCCTCGACCCCAGGACCTCTGCCGTGTCAATCCAATACCGTAACCAATAGGGCTAAGCCCAAGCCTAAGACCAACATGCCCGAATTCCTAAATAAAGAGGTACAACAGTAACAGCATGGCCGTCCAGGGCCGCAAAGTGCTCCGCAGTATTCTCCCGCCTACGCCTACTTACGCAACCACCAAAAAAACCCGCGCTGGCCATACCGACCGTGCCACAGCTACCCGTACTTGGTCGTATCTGTCCGTTCCCATCATCTGGATTCGACGCAGGGTTACTCTGGGTCGTCAACCATAATCCTAAATCTTGGTTTAGTCAGAAATAATATTTATAATAACATAAACAACCAGAGTCCGTGCCGGTTTTACAATCAAGATCAAAGAAAAAGATAACGCACGCCTTAAGCCTGCGCGCCCACACACCCTCTATTTTCGGATGTTATAGTCAAACCTTCAGTCAACGGCAAGTTGCTGTTTTTGCGGTCTACTCAAACTTCAACTAAACTTAATTTTTTATTTTTTTTTGTCACTTGCAAAGAACAGGGCGGATACCCTTGTAAGGGTATTCGCGCCGACACCGCAAGCAACTCAAACCAGGAGCCAAAGTAAGGCGGGCCCTAGTCAGCCGCCAAGCCAAGCGCCAAGTCAGGCACCTCAACGGAAGAGACTCGAGCCTGAGCGTAGAAAGGAGGTGGTCGAGGTCCAGGAAGAAGAGGACGAGGGAGACGACACGGAGGATGAGAGGCTTCGTCAGGAGGAGGATCGGTGGACGGAGCAAAGAGCCCAGAGAAGGGAGGCTCAGGAGAGAGTCGAGCCAGGTCTACAGGATGGTGTGCCCAGGAAAAGAAAGTACACCGTCAGGTTGGAGGACTTCGACGTGGAAAGAATGGTGGACCGGCTCCTTGAAGGTCATAACGACCTTATGAACTTAAAAGATATTCTGGCGTCCGCACCAATACTCTGGGAGGAGTTGAAAGGGCGATTGTCTCGAAGGCTAGTGCCCAACGTACATCTGAGCGTCGTCCAGCCCAGGGAAGTGGGGTGGACACAAGCTGGGACAAGGATGGACTGGAAGTGTGCGGCATGTGGGTTAAGTGGATTTGGTAGTGAAGGAAAAGAAATGCGTGACAATGATGGATACGGGCACTGAGATGAACATCATTAGGGAAAGAGATGCGCTCATGCTTGGGATGAAAATCGACCGCGCAGATCACGGCGTGCTGCACGGGGCCAACTGCAAGGCAGTTTTTTGCGACATCCCGTCGAATGTGATCATAGAGATTGGCAAGGTGCGAGCGAGGACGTGTTTTTTCGTCATGCCGGATGTGGACCATCCCATCCTTCTGGGCAGATCGTCCATGTGCAGGACAAAGACCTTGATCTTCAATAAGCACGATGGGACGATGATATTGCTTTTCAGTGACCCAGCCTGTGGGAACTACGAAGTCGTCACCTGTCGGAACACGGGGCCAGGGAGCGAGCGGAACAGGCCTAACCCCGGCTCGTTCACTTATGTGGAATCGAAGAACGACCGGCGGAGGCTAGCGGAGGAGTCCGAGGAGGAAGGTGGGGCGGAGATGCTGTCACTAAGCCTTATAGACATAAGCAAGGCTATGGAGATTGTGGCAACGCATGAGATGGCGGACCCAGAGGCCATTAAGGCCTTGCGAGAGCACGTTTTGGAGTGCCCACAGGCAGGAGAAGTGGAGCTTATCTATCGACTTCCTGGAGGGAGGAAAGGGTCTGCGATGGCACAGGCGCAGACGACAAGCCGACCTTTTTTAGGGGACGGCTTAAGCAGCACCCAAAGGCGGTACAAAACGGTAGATAAAAAGTGCCCCCCTGTTCCCGTGCTCGTTACGGAAGATGAAGAGGCCTATTACGAGCGGGAGCGAGGATTGATATGGCGAATGTAAGAGCAGACACTGAGGGATCCATGTCGTATCAATGATGAAAATGAAGAGAAGCTGATAGTCAGGAAGCCAGGCTTTCTTTCGCCCCAGGAGAGGACGTTAATGGTGCAGCTAATGAAGAAGAGGCATCGCGCATACGCTTTTCATGACGACCAGCGTGGGAGGCTGAATGTGGACAAGATCCCGATGATCCGAATCCACACGGTCCCCTAAGAGCCTTGGAATCTAAGGGGTGCGCGATACCCAAACCCTGATCAGGGGAAGATGGTGGTGGACTATCTGGATGGCAAGATGCGCACGCATATTGGCGGCTACCCTAGCGGCCCATATGCTTCCCCTTGGTTCTGCTTCATTAAGCCGAACGGGACGCTACGGTGGGTACAGGATCTGCAACGACTAAATGCGGTAACGGTGCGAGATGCGGGAGGCTTGCCGAACGCAGATGCACTGTCAGAGTCATGCGCGGGGAGACCTATAATCTCACTTATAGATGTCTATTCCGGGTACGATCAATTTCCTGTGTACCCGCCCGATAGGCCGGTGACGGCGATGCACACCCCAAGGGGGCTAATCCACATGAATGTGGCCCCCCAGGGTTGGACGAATGCGCTGGCAATGGTGCAAAGACATATGATCAGGGTCATGCAAACAGTCAGTCCGCACATTACCCAGCCCTACATTGACGACTTGGCGGTCAAAGGGCCAAAAGAGAAAGAGGTGGACGAGGTGCAGCCCGGAGTGAGGCGTTTCGTTTGGAGGCATATCCAGGATCTCGATCGAGTCTTGGGATTGCTAGAGGAGTACAACCTCACTGCAAGTGGCCAAAATCCAAGCACTGCATGAGAGAAGCCACCATCCTAGGGTTTGTCTGCAACGAGAAGGGTCGGAAGCCAAACGTGAAGAAGACAGACAAAATCTTAGAGTGGTCGGTGCCTTTCCAAACCATAACGGATGTGAGAAGCTTTCTTGGTACTTGCGGATTTTGGAGGAGCTTCGTGAAGGATTTCGCCGCCAAGACTGAGCACTTAAGGAAGCTAGTGCGCCAGGACCATGAATGGGTTTGGGGCGAAGACCAGGAAGAAGCAGTGACCAGGATGAAGGTAGAGTTCAGGGAAGGAGGATTAGTACAGGGAGCACCCAATTATGAAGCGACTGAAGAAAAACCATTCATTATCGAGACAGATATCGGGCCAACTGTATTGGGAGGGGTTCTGATCCAGGCGGATGTCGAGGGAAAGGAGAGGCCGCTAAGATTCGAAAATCGTACCCTTAATACGACTGAGAGGAATTACTCTCAGCTTAAAAACGAGACGCTTGCGGTACTCCATTGCCTAAGGGTCTTTCGGAATTACGTCTTCAGCAGGAGATTTATATTGAGGGTGGACCCTACGGCGCTGGCTTGCTCTTTGAAGAATTATACACCATCTAACCCAACCGTCGCTCGATGGTTGACGTACATTTGGATGTTTAATTTCGAGATGGAAAGGATCCCGACCAACAAGAATAGGGCTGATGGCCTGAGCCGCATCAACTGGGATAGCGTGAATCAGGAGTCGACCGAAGACACCCCACCGGTCGACGGGTTCTTGGATCAGGAAGAAGATGTGCGACTCCATATAAACAAGTGGGCGTTGCGAGTACCCGGTTGTGTTAGCTATCCCATATGGATAGCACCAAGAGGATATGAGCGGAAGGCTGACTTAGTCCTTAAGCCATTTCAGGAAGAAGATCGATAGGGAGGCAAGGAGACCCAGTGGATGATGAAGTTAGCGCTGACAAGGACACATGGCTTGGTGGAAGAGGTGAGGACAATAGAGGAAGGGTCTACCCAGATAGAGGAGCATGAGCAACTTATGAGAGGAATGTATCTGCTCACTAATACGCTCTTGCAAGGAGACTTCGACCGGAGAGGCTCGTTTAGTCATGAGGGGAATGAAATCCTGATTCCGGAAAGCCAGGATGACGAGTTCGAAGAAGAGGAGATTAAGGAGGCATTCCGGGCAGAGGAATACGACGGGATCTATCTTGAGCTAGGCCTACTTCTATCCTGTGAGATGAGGGACAGGGATGCTAGCGACAAGGCGTAAAAGATGAGGCACCTCTATGTGGTGAGAGATGGGCATCTGTTTATAAAGCGGCAAGTTGGGAACCCCAAGCGGATTGTGTGTGGGAGGAACCGACAGTTGGACATCATAGCAGCATTACATGATGGTATAGCAGGAGGGCACAAAGGGATAAGAGCCACATGCGCGAAGATAAGTGAGCTATACCACTGGGATGGAATGTTGATCATGGTCATCAAATACTGCCAATCTTGTGTCCCGTGTCAAGAGAGGTCAGCGCAAAGGCCATGAGAGCCCCTGCACCCAAGGCTGGAAAGGGAGGTGGGTGCGGTTGTACACCTGGATTTATTGTTTATGCCAATTGGGGAAAATGGGTGCAGTTATATCTTCGATGCCGGGGATAACCTCACTGGGTATATGGACGGTCGGGCTATTCGAACGAAGATTGGGCCAGTTTTGGCAAATTGCATCGAGGAATACTACCTGCGCTATCCTTTCGTCAAGGAGTTTGTGATGGATCGAGGATCGAAGTTTACCTGCAATGAGGTGTGACCTTGCTCGCAGGGTATGGGGTAGTGGCGAACTACACTACGGTCGTGCACCCTCAAGCAAATGCCCCTGTGGAGAGGGGACACAGTACCATCATAAATTTTTTGGCTAAGTGGACAGAGGGCAAGCCTGGTCAGTGGCCGAAATTCCTGCGAGCGGCTTTCTTCGTGGAGAATATTACTGTGAAGAGGACCACCAAGTATGCGCCAGCCACGCTATGGTATGGGAGGCACGCCACCTTTCCTATCGAAAGCTTTATGAAGACATGGAGGCGCCAGGACTTGGAAGTAAACCTGTCCTTTGAGGAACTGCTCGATATCCGGGCACGGCAAGTGGGGGCGGCCGAAGAAAGATTGCGAGAGGCCGCCGGTCAGGTAGAGAGAAGCCGCATGGAGGATAAGATGAGGTGGGATCAAATGGCCCGGGTGCAGAAAGAGCCCTTGGCAGTGGGAGAGAGTGTACTACTATACGACTCATCCCTGGAAAAGCAGTGGTCAAGAAAACTTGACAAAAGATGGTTGGGGCCCTACAGGATTGTGCGGTGCGGCGAATTCGGGGCATACCAGATCGAAGAGCTAAACGGCACGGATGGAAAGATTGGGTATCCGGGACAAGACTAAAGAAGTTCGTGGCCAGGGAATAGTTAAAGCCGCAATCCCTCCCAGTAACTGCGATCCCTCCCAGAGTAGACCCTCGTCCTAAGTATTGCATGCCGTGATTGGAAGCGAAGAGAGGCTTGATGTGTCTGAGATTTGGGTGTACATTTCCTCTGAAGACTGCTGAACCCAAATGTTGATCCTGTTGTGTGCCTGTTTGTTTCGTTTGGCCTGATGTGCAGGTCTGACTTTTTGAAGGCAGCCATGCAGAGGGGCGAACGGGGCACGCGGCCACGACAGAGACCTCTCGGGGTATCCGGAGGGGAGGAGCGGCATGGGCCCTTCAGGAGAGAGCCCACACCCGTGTTTGATGACGACAACATCGAGCTCTTCTTGGACGCCTACCGAGAGCATGCAGCCCAGAGAGGATGGGACATGTCCGAGAGGGTACGTCACTTAAGGGGGGTTGGGAGGTTCGAGGAGCCCATTGCGCAAATCAGGGAGGAGGCCCTGACTTGGTCGGAGGTGGAAGCGAGAATGCAGAGACTGAGAGCTTCACCTTTAGGGAATGATGGGCTACCCATTCCCTTGGAGGAAGGGAACATGGAGGAGTTCATCCCGGCATACGAACAGTATATGAGCGATTAGGGGGTTCCAAGGGATGAATGGGTGCAGGCGTTACTCATTTGGACAAGAGGAGCGGAGCGTCCGCTAGCAAGACAGATCCAGGGTCGGGCACGAGATTGGGAGGATTGTCGGGCTCAATTAAGGGTGGCGTTTCGGCGACCGGAACCAGAGAGGCCAGAACCAAGGGTTGATAGAAGGCGGCGAAGCAAGAGGTTAAGGGATTTGGAGGCAAGAGAGCTGGTGGCATCGAAAGGTGGCCGGAAGGCCCTGGCACAGCGGGAGGAAGGACAAGCAGGGCCAACTAGGGCGAGGGAGTCCTTCCCTGCTTGTGGCCTCAGGCAGGTAGAGTTCCATCAAGTCACAGAGGACGACCTACTAGGGCCCTCACCACAAGCACCAGAGCGGAGGGAGAGCAAGGTACCAGCAGCACTGTTCAGGAGTCTGGAGGCCCACTTGAACGCATCCCAGTGGGAGGCCCCTTCAGCAAGAGAGAACCCTACGGACCCATCAGGAGGGGAGCAGACTCGCCCAGAGCCCGAGACAGAGCCACTTAGATTGAAAGGGGTAGGTGCGAAAGATGTCATCATGGTGGAAGGTGATACTCCCTCTGACTCCCCAGCTCGAGCTCAGACACGGCGGTCTTGGCCAGAGGGCGTCCTGGAGCCAGACAGCCAGGAAGCCCCTGTACCACCACCAGAGGCCACTATGTCACCCAGGCAGGAGGTTGAGGCGAGAGGGCCGATGGAAGGGTGGAGGACGGAGCCGCGCCTGGTTGTCCACTCACGTTTAGCCGCGCACACAGCTGAGCACCCTGACATTGAAGGGCCCAGCTTGGTTGGGCCATCATCGGGGCCAGCACGTACTGAGTTAGAGGAGGGCTCGCAAGTTGCGACTGGGGGAGTCACGGAGGCAGGCACAGGGAAGGAGCCAGACAAGGCCGCCCAAGCAAATCATGCCAGGGTACGAGCTCGCCTTGCGGAGATACATGAGCGAAGGGACAGGATGGAGGCTGCAGGGGTAGCGCCAAGGCCACCAGTCGCCCCAAAGACAAGTGAACAGAGGATTGACGAGTAGTGGGCCAGATATGAGGAGCGGAGAGAAGCAGCTTGCCAGAGGGCACGGTAGACAGGCCAGGCGATTGAGGGTGCAGACGAGGCGATAGAGGTTGGAGAGTTGGGTTTTGCCGCCACTAGAAGGCCATCGAGTGGGTGGACAAGGAGATAAAGCAGACATCCGTCGAGGCCTTTCAAAGGTACTCCCTGCTTAGTGATGAATTGGCCCTCAGGAAAGACGAGGTGGAACAGCTGACTGCCCAACTCGCATAGGAGAGGGCCGACAACAGGGCCAGGCAAACTCGCCTGGAGGCGAAGGAGGCTGAGTGGGAGGCAAAACTCAAGGAAATGGTGGCCACAGTGGTAAGACTTGTCGCCACCAAGGTGATTGACTGGACTGAGCAGAGCAGGTACGGCATCCAAGGCAAGGAGGTGCAAGGGTTGTTTGGCCAAGAGGAGGCAGCAGAGGCATCTCGACAAGAAAAGTTGGGGAAGGTATTTCTGGACCCAGCTGAGGCAGAGGCAAGGAAGGAAGCCAACAAGGGAAGCTTTGAGTTCAAGGCTCCCACTGAGCTGGCTTCACAGCAGGAGGCCGCTACTTCGGCAGATACTCCTATGGAGGCGCTGACCCAAGAACCCCAACCTGCATCAGTAGAAGAGGGGGAGGCTGAGGAGTCACTGGCAATCCTTCTGGACGTACAGGAGGGAACTCTCACTGAAGCGGTGGAGCCTCCACATCTTGAGGCACAGGGGGAGGAGCCATCACGCTTGGACGAGTTGGTTGCTGCCATGGAGGTAGATATGCCGCCAGAGGAGCCTCGGGAGCAGAGGACCCTAGAGCACGAGCCAGATATGGGGGAATTGAGGGCACAACTGGGCTCATGGGCCACTGGGACCGATTCGGGAGGACCGACTACTGATCGGCGGCAGCAGGAGGCCACGAGCCAGCCTACTAGGGCCGCTACCCCCCAGACTCCGAGGCCTCGTGAGGGTGAGGAAGCAACTACGGCAGGGAAAACCCGCGAGGGCAGACCGCTGAGGCTGGATACCCCTGAGTTCTGACCTGAGGAAGAGATGCAGCCAGGGGAGTCAAGTGCCCAGGGAATCGAAGGAGGAGATGAGGGGCCGTGGCACCTACCTCAGAGTCATGAAGTGGGAAAGGAGACAAGAGGAACGCCTCCGTTGTCAGGAATCCAGAAAAAGAAGAAGAGATTTCAAAGGAAATCAGGGGCTATGTGTTTCTATTTTCTGGACGGAGTGTATAGGGCCCTGGAGTGTCCTAAGTTCCTTAAGGACAAGGCTGAGGGGTGGGTTACTGAGGAAGATGGCAAGATGTATGATAGACAGGGCCGAGTGGTAGAAAGGGCTCCGAATGGGGATCGGGCCCAGTTGTATAAGCAAAACCAGGAGGAGATGAGCGAGTGAGGGACTGGTTCGCCTATACGCCGGTAGAAGTGAGGTGTTTTCTGTACGTAGAAAGAGTAAAGCCAAGGGCATAGGGTGTCACGAGTCGGATACGTGTATCTTAGGGTGTTGCCTGCGACAAAGGACCAATGTACAATAAGGTTTGAGGTTCTGTCCGTATTCTGATCTCAGGGAACGAGACTCGGTTGTGTGATACTTAGGACACCCGATTGTATTTGCTTTTTTTGTTGTTTTTGAGCTCAGAGCCCACCTATAGATGATGTGAGAGTCAGTAACACCTAGGGTATGAGCCCACTGGAGATGAGAGGGGGCAGGACATCTGAGTATTGATGATGAGATTTGAGAGACACTCTATCGTTGAGTATATACTGAGTTGGGACTTCGAGGCTACTCCCCTATGCATGACGATCACTCTCACTCTCACATGTGTGGCTTTCCTATGTATGATGATTTGTGTGGGATTTGTATAACAAACAACTCATATGTTTATGCCTTGTGAGTGAATGTAAACTATCTACTCTTTGGTATACTCGTGCGACCTGCCCATAGGCAGATGCTAGAGCCAAGTATAAGGAGAGGGAGTGCAGTCTGTCTTGTGGAAAAGAGTTGTAAAAATCATAAAGGGTCTATGAGTCTTTGGGACTCGAAAGTTTATCATGCCAAACGTTCAAGTATCTAAGTTGTATTAGGGACCCATAAGTTGGCCCCTTGTGTTGTACTATTGCCATGATTGAATTGTTTGGGAGACTTATCTCCAGAAAAGGAACATGTTTTACACATGTCATGTGAGAACCCATCCTAAGGAAGAGAGGGATGGCTGACAGACCTATTGCGTGAGACCTCCCCCATAGGGAGGATGATTAATAGATTTGATGGCATGAAAAGTTGGGTTGGTAAGATGAAATACTGACGAAAGGAACCAGGTTTTACTGACCACTCGGTGAAATTTCTTGAGAACGTCGCAAAAATGTTTGCTTTTGAGAGGTGTCCCTGAGATGTGTGACCCTCTTACCCTGATCGAGTTAGGGAGTCACGGCCTGGTGGATCTGGCGGTGCCTTATGGTTGTGAATGTGGAGAGGTGGCTATGTCCTCGCTGTGTTGTCCCACAGAGAGCTGGTAAATGCCTGTCATGTGTGACAAGCCTATGCGCAGTCCCGCAGTAGTCATGTATTTGTTGCGACGCACCGTCCGACCACTCGTGCTAACCGGGTAAAGGTCGTCCAAGTAGGTAGGGTGAGTGCGCGCATAGGTTCAAGGCGCGCGTGTGATTTTGCCCTTTTGATCGTGCCGCTGGCAAAGACGTCCGGCTTGACCTCTCGCCCTTGATTAGGCCAAGGGTTAGTAGGTTGACCCTTGGTCGCCCTATCTGACCGGCGGCAAGGTCGGTAGGTGGGGTGGTTCGCAAGGTGGCGTGGTTGCGCAGCAGCCGTGCGCTTGCCCATAGATGAGGAGGAGCCTGCGGGCATGTCCCAGCCTTAGGAGCCGGGCTGCACCCCTTTATGTGGGATGCAGCGCCCGTTGTTTCCAGGCTAGGGCTTAGCCCTACAGGTAACGGTGCAGGGTTATTGTCGGGGAGGTTCGTGGATCGAGGCCAGTAAGCGGCGGTGCGGGAGCGGCGGAGCAGCGGAGCGGCGAGGAAAAGTCGAGGGGTTGAGGGCCGCCAGGGCTATCCCCCTCAGCTTTTGCCGATACGAATGGCGGCGGACCCGACCTACGTGGCTAACCGGGCTGCGACAGCCCCTGTACCCCTAAAGACCCGACGTTATGGGCTTGTACTCCTACTTTTATTTTTATTTATATATATATTTTTTTATTTATTCGTTTTGGGGGCCTGGCATACAGCCCGCGGTTGGATTAGGCAGAGAAGAGGCATGCCATAGCCCTCCGCCCATAGTAGGTCGCGGAGTACTGCCCCGGGAAATTGAAATGATACAGAGAGAATTAGTGTGGCCATCTGCGCCAGAGCGAAGCGCATAAATCGGCGAGAGTGTCCGACAGCCGACTGGTTTGTGGCTGATCGTTGTCGGACCTCGCAGCGCAGGAAGAAGTCGGGCGGTGGGGCATCAACTGGGGTATAGTGAGTGGAGGCCAAGGTGGGTTGGGCAGCGGAGAGTGGCCAGGCAAGGAGGGCGGAGACTCACGGGCGGGGAAGCACGTTGTTCAGGGAAGAGAAGGCTCCGACAGACCGCAGTTGGGCAACGGGGCGGAGCGGCAAGAAGGAGAAATGAATCTGGACAGGCGGGCGCGCAAGGTGCGTACACAGAGGGAAACGGCGATGGAGGAGGCGGGCTGGAGAGTGCCGATCTCACCCGCTTCCTAGCAAAAACGGGCAGGGTCGGACTCGAGTTGGGGGTTCTTGGGCTTGACAACTTCTAAAGTCAGAATCAACAGTAGGTTAGTAGAGTAGAGGTCACCCGAGAAAACTACTGCGCCGCGAGATGGCAGATAAGGGGAGAGGGACGAGCTAATTCGGCCAGTATAAAGCCGATTTCGACGATCTAGAGTACTGTCCGGGGGTTTGTGGGCGAGGCGACTCTAGTGGTGGAATTAGAATTGGCAACGGAATAGCAGAGCGCGAGGTTGGTAGAAGGAGAGGGGCGCGGAGACAGTCGAGAGAGAGAGGAGTGGGTGAACCTTGGCGGGAATCTGCGCCAGGTACGTTCAGTAAGGTAAGGCCGAAAGCCATAAGCAAGGAAGTAGCGGGGAGCGAGTCAAGTGGGTGATATTGTGAGCTATCGAAGTGCGGCCTGGTCAACGCGCCGTTCACTCTGTTGAGAGGACGCAGCAAGCGGGTGGGGACTGCGAGAATTCACTAGCTGGAGTATCGCCTGTCGGGCTGCGCAAGATAGACAAGAGGGGGGCGACGGGCTTGCATACCTATGTGTAAGCTTAGATGCTACCGCCCTGCCGAGTGAAGTGGTGGTGAAACCGAGAGGGGGCAGCTATGGAGGTGGTGCGGAGGTAAGGCAAAGCGCACGCGAGCCCCTATGGTATCGAACGAGGAAGGGACGGTTTCGGAGCAAGGCCAGTACTCCGGGGTGCTTACTAAAGATTTACTACCAGTCCGCTCCGTCGTGCGGCCAAGGGAGAGAATGTGAGAACCGCGCAGACCAGAGATTACCTGAGAAATAGTGTGCTACAAATCTCTGGCAGTGGAAGTAGCGTGAGGCTGCCGGCGAGGAAGGAGGTTGCGCAGTATGAGTACCTGGCCGTGCCTAGCTGAAGGTTCGATCGATCCTGCTCAGCCTATGGAAACAGCTTGAGGCCAGTCGTACAGCCGTATGTCTACCTGTTGGTCAACGCTCTATTTGGCCTGTCTTGCTGAGGTTGCGGGGAGGAGGATCGAACCTGTCRRTGCTGCTGGTAGTGACAAACTGGTGTAAGTCGAGATTTYAACTGAACKGCTGTGTACCTAACCGCACTCTTGCGACAGATTTGTTGGAGACTCATCCTTCAGATTGGTAGATGTAGGACAGGCTCAAATAGGGAGGGATGAGTACTAGAAGTGAAGGGGGGGGGTGAGCCTACCTGGGGCCTAGCGGGAAGACTCACTTCTCARTCTGTAGGRCCGAGTGGGTGGTGGGGTGGAAGCGAGGCAGGWCAAATGCACTTAACTGGCGGGCTCTATGGCAATTCGACGCTGGAATAGGGACGACTGGCATTCTGGGGCAATGATTCTGGCCTCGATTCTCTGGCCGGATACGGGCATGGGCCGACCGCAGGGTTTACAGTATGGGAGACTGGTGTTAATCAACAGGGTATGACTCCGGAGCCCACAACAAATGAGATTCTGGTTAACAAGGCGACATCTTCGCGGACGAGCCGGACATACAAAAGGGGAGCGTTTCTCTGTGTGACCGGCTACAGCTGCGGAGTGTGGCCGCTGGTGCTGGGACTCTGGACAGTGCTGCCGTAGGGACCGGGGCGGCTGTTAGGAAGCCGAGCTGCTGCATACTGTCGTTGGTTGTCGTGCACTTCTGAGTGTTGCATCTGTTGTCCGACACGAGCTACGGCTGCCCCTGCTTGACAGCACGCAGGCTAGGACCAGCTACTGGCGGCTGCGAATCGTCGTTGCCGGCTGCTGGTTGCCGCTGTGTATTGTGAAGGTTGTTGTTGAAATGGACCATGCGCGTCCGTTGAACTTGCCTGACTATGCCCCACCTGGTACCGGCTGCTGCTAAAGCCTGCTCTAGCTGCTATTGCATTTGTTTGACTGGGCACAGCTGCTGGTGGCTGTTGCTGAGCCAGCACGAACTACGGTCGTGACCATTGACTGTGCGCAAGCCTATGTTGACTGTTGCCGATTGTTGCTGTGTGTTGCGGCTGCGTCTGTGGACTGTGTACGGACTACAGGCAACTGCGCGCTACTGCATACCACCGCCGGCAGTGGCCGACCGTTGCGGCCGGCTGTGCAGCAGCGGTTGCTGAGCCTACTACGGGTTGCTGCAGTGCCTGGAGTGTGGACGTGCAGTGGCAAGTGACCGCAGTTGGGTCGGAAGGAAGGCTGTTGTCGTGAGGTTCGGAGAGTGGGGCAACGCAGGAGGGGAAGTTATCGCTGCGAATCGGAGGTCTGCCAGGAGAGTCGGGGTCTGCAATTTGGCTTTGGGAGCTAACCAAGCTGTTACATTGGCCGCCCTTGTGGGGCCCTCAGGCGCTGAAGGTATCAAGGCCCTCTCACGCGAGTCTGAGCGCACCCTTCTTGTATCTGAGAAACTTAATGCTTCTTTTTCTGCCCTTCTCACTCTCAATCTAGTCCATTGGTTTGGAGAGGCAGGCGGCAGGCGGGATTGCAATCCGTAATCCGCGTCAAGGCCTTTGTGGGAGGTTGCCCCACCGATTGCGGGAGCCCTGCCGGAACTTAGGAGGAGTTCTGGAGGCAAGGAACTCAGAGATAACCATTGCTTCCTTTACAAAGCCAGTCTAACCCCTATTTATACCTCTCCCTATGTTTTGGCTGACTGTATTGAATGCCACCCTTACTTTGACTTTGAGTTGACTTCAGGACATAAATCAGACTAACTAAAGGAATACTTGTATAATGGCAGTTTCAGTTTCTTGTTTGTCTAAAAGCAGATTGTCACAAAGGGATGCATCTGGGGGAAGGCTAGGAGAAAGGCAGTTTTGCTTGCACTTGAATGGGTTTTATAGGGTCAGGCATTGTTTCTAAGATGAATGGCCTGACTGTTGTGTTTTGTTCTGTTTTCTGAAGGACCAAGCATTGTTTCTAAGATGAATGGCTTGGTTGTTGTGTTTCTTTAATTGTGCCAGACATTGTTTCTCAGATGAATGGCCTGACTACTTATTTTTGAAGGGGTATTGTTTGCTTGACTTTTGAGGGCCAGACATTGTTTCTAAGATGAATGGTCTGGCCGTTGTTTTACTTGGGTGGTTTCTGAACAGTCCCTTGGTCAGACCCAGAGTACTCTGCTTTTTCGTGTGCTGAAAAAGGGAGAGTTGAGCATTGTTTCTAAGATGAATGACTCTTCTCTCCTTGATTGTTTTATTCTGAGGGAGGGTTCAGGGTCAGAGGACTTGACATTGTTTCTAAGATGAATGGTCTAAGTCTGAGGCCTCAGGACCATAATGAGAACCAAGGAATATGATTCTCTATACTGTGATTTATATATATGTACTTATATACGAACAAGGCTAGTCAGGCATTGTTTCTAAGATGAATGGTCTGACTATAGCCTTATCACAAGCGAAGAGAGTATAATCAAGAGTTATAATTGAAGGTAACTTGGCCCGACTGAGCATTGTTTCTAAGATGAATGGCTTAGTCCTACGCTCATTCTTGAAGATTGAGTTTAGAGACGTATATATAATTTGGCTACTTAAACAGTTCAGGGCGACTTAGCATGGTTTCTAAGATGAATGACTTACTCATATGCCCCAATGAAGAGAAAAGTAGTTGTGCAACGTGTTCGTGTATAACTAAGGCAGAGGGATGACATTGTTTCTAAGATGAATGACCAGTCCCAATGCCCTATGTAAGCAGGGTATAAAGGGTTAAAATACTGAAAGACTATGAACTAATGTCTGTTGAACCAACTTGGGGATGGTGAGAGTACTTACCTTTGTGGTTTGGCCTGTATGTGACTGAGTGACATCACTACCTAGTCTGAGTTTGAGTTGATAGGTAGTTGCTGTAGTTGCTCGCCATGTGCTAGAGCTATTGGAGTTAGATTCAATTTTTGCATTTTCTGAGATAGTTTTTTTTACTTAGTTCGATTTCTGCATTTATCTAAGGTCTTTTCTCATACTTTGACTTGTATAAATCCTGGTGAGCCACTTTTCCTACGGGAAGTGCTGCCGAAATTTCTGCAAATCCAAGGAGTTGGACAAATCTCTAACTTTCAAAAGTTCAACTGTCTAAATCATATATATGGCTTAGTATAAATCTGGAAAGTCTCCCTTTCTAAAGAAAGTGCTGCCCAAATTTTTACTAATTCAGAGAGTTAGACAAAATTGAGCTTTAAAAGGTCAAAGACTATTCCTATTTTTATATTCAGGCTTATATAAATTCTGGAAAGTCAGTTTTCCTACGGGAAGCGCTGCCGAAATTTCCTTAGTTTAGAGGAGTTAGATTATATTTAGACAGGTGGAAGAGTTGGCAGTCCACTCTGTATAGGGGAAAACCCAGCCAAAGGTCTACCTTTTCTTTGAGCCCTGACTTAGGACTAGGCTCGGACCTAGTTGGCTACCAGAAGGTTAGATGAGAYCACCTTAYAGAAGGTAGTTCGCATGAGGCTTACAWGTTTACTCTTGGGCGTTGACCTGTCTTGTGTTACAGGTCAGCTTGATCGATCTGATTCAGGATTTGGACTAAGTCCAACTGATTCTTTGAGGATCATCTGCTGTTATCATTGATAACTTTGATAACAGGTCGGTTACCGATTCTTCGGTCCACGACTCAATTCCTACTCGCTCCCCATACTCAACCTAAAAGGCTTTGGCCATGGTGATCTTTCTGTTTGTTAAGGGTTTTACCCGGACTTTTATTGAATGGCCATTTAACAAAGGGACTGAGTATTTAATTAAGGTTGGCTGGCTGGAGGTTGGGTTTGCATGGCTAAAGCAAGGGGTATGAGTATATGAACTGGTTGGAGTTGACTCCGTGTAGTGTGTGGACTCTTGTTTGACTTTTGATGTGATTGCAGGTATGTTCAATGACTTGGGGTTTTGGTTTGACTGCCTTGCGGTCGCATATATATGTATGGCTAGGAGGAGACCCACTATGATTGTGAGAAGTGATTGTCACATAATTATTCCCCCTGTGCATATGTATATGCGTATGTATGTGTGCCTACGTGGGGAGTTAGCATGGCCTGAAGCGCCCGCGTACTAAGGACCTAATCGAGGGTTGGGGTGAATAAAAGGGAATGGATGACCCCTGCTATTTTTCACAAAGAATTCGTGGTCGGACGTTAGCCCGGAGCTTGGAATATGATGGTCCTCGCCCGGGGCGACCCCCGACCCCGAACTTAACACTAGGGAGGTTTTTCTGTGATAAGCATTAAAGTATTTGTTTCTTTTCCTTGTTGCGATTCATTGTGGTGGAACGATAAAGTTCCGGGCGAGAGGGTTAGCGTGTTGCTGGTGATGCGCCAGACAACTCACCACCGCTCCAAACTCCCTCCTGCCCTAGGGGCCGTCTTACCTCGCACCCGTTGGGACACCTCAGGGTGCAGAAGGCGGAAAGGCCCTCAGGTCGGTTTTGCACCAGCTAAAGGGTTACCTCCCTTTAGCGGGCGCTTCAGCCAACCCTTGAGCGTCGGAGATGACCCTACGGCTCAGAATATGTCATTTGGGTATGGGCACCACATAATGCGCCGTCATTGCAGTTACTCGCGTAGAGCTGCATAACGAGATAGTATGTGTAAGTCCAGCGTCCTCGCGATCTTATATTAAGTGCGCGCGCTGTCGCGCCCCCCCCCGTTTCAGGGTCTGGTTCAATGTCCTCCCCCTCGGCCGAGTGGGGTGGGTTGGTGGACCAGCAGACTGTCACGCAGGATTTTGGAGAGTTGTATGAAATTAGAAATACATTCACGAGCAGCCTTTGTCACACAGTCGAGTAGTTAGGATTATCCCTCCTGCCAGCGGCGACACGACTTAGAGTGAGGCGTTCGGTTTTATCGCCTGCACCTGACCCCGTATAAAGGTTAGACTCAAGGTTACCGAAGTCCTTATTATCCAGGAGTCCTTCAAGTAGTCTTGAGTGTAACCTGTTATGATAAGAAGTGATAAATAACTTGTTATCTCATGCATAAACATTTCATGCATTACAGGTCATGCATCATAAGTCAAAAGACACTGAGAGGATGAAAAGACCAGAAACCAGACTCTGCAAGAGCATGACCAGAGACACGAGACTGAAGAGTAGTACACAGAGAATGGAGGAAGCAGCCATAAAGAAGGGGCTGCAGTCACTGATAGATAATAATAATGTCATAGTACATCTCAGTGCCTAAAAGATAAGAGCCTCAGTCAATGACAACGAGCGGTGTCCCCCCATGAGTGAGCTCGACTGCCTGGGACTCCATATATGGTACACACTGGTCCTCCTCATCGTTGAGAACCTGAGTGGCGATAGACTCTGGGACCATATAGCTGATGTCGAAAGATGCCGTAGAATCAATCTTGCTGATGTATGCCATACATCTGGCCATCTCCTCGTCCGCAACGCTCCGAAGGTACAGCTCCTCAGCGAGGGAAATGCTGCCAGTGACACTGATCAAGATCTCGATCCGCCCCTTGCCGTAGATGTAGTCATATGAAACCTCCAGAAAACGGTCTCCATAGAGAGGCATCCGAAAAGCCTGTATGACGAAATTTGCTCCCACCAAATGGCTATAGTCATCCCCAAGATATGGGACTGGTCCCTTCCCCCTTGAAGGCCCGACTACCTCCTCTGACCTGGGTCCTCCTCACATGTAATGTCCGAATTAATCACCCTCAAGCAAATATCGTCCCAAGAGATACACAACCCGTCGTAGGGCTGCCTTCCGCATGCGTCTCACTCCGGCGACCAATGTCATAAAATGCTTTGGATCTGCTCCAAATCAAGCGTGCTCAGTCCATATGAGTATCCCAATCAAAATAGTCCCCGAAATCAACGTCGCTCACACAGCAAGGCCCTTGGTCTGACTCGTCCGTCTCTGACCTCTGTAGACAGGTGGTAATAGGTATCCCGGATCTGGCCACCTCGCTCSTGATCCTCCTGTCTTRACGCCTCTTTTCCCTGCTGCCACSTCTGCTCAGCGGTTTARRATTACAGCGATCAAAGTYATAGAGAGCAMCRCCTGGTGCAAAGGGGATMTGGGGAAACACCACGTGTAACCAGTGCTCTCTCCAATAACTCTCCCYGCGGAAKATATAGTCASCAATCCGGTCGTAGGTGGTTCCCTTTATTCCCTGTCCGGCTTTTCTCACATGATAAGTGATCACCAATGTATATCTCGATGTGGGAGACTCATTGGCCGTGATGACGAAACTTTGATGCCCAATGTGTCGATAGCAGAACTTCTTAACCAGCTTACCTCATGTAGGGGTTGTCTCACGTTGAGAAGCCAGCTTGACCAATCTGCAAAATAGTATAGAATGCTCCTGGTAAGTTGTTGTGCCGAGAAATGATATCCTGGAGATGAGGGGGATATCAATAGCCCGGGGAAATAACCCAACTCGATGGGGTCAGAGAGGATAGCACCTCAGTAGACCCTCCAACCAAACTGGTAACAACCAACTCGATATAGAGGCCCGCCTGAATGGGCCTGGCTGAATCAGCAATCAACTCGATACAAGGGCCTGCCTAAATGGGCCTGCCTGAACATCAACAACTCGATATAGGGGCCCGCCTGAATGGGCCCGCCTGAACAGCAACAACTCGATATAGAGACCCGCCTGAATGGGCCCGACTGATCAGCAACAACTCGATATATGGACCCGCCTGAATGGGCCCGGCTGATCAGCAGCAACTCAGATATAGGGGCCCGCCTGAATGGGCCCGGCTGAACAGCAACAACTCAGATATAGGGGCCCGCCTAGGCCCGGCTGAACAGCAACAACTCGATATAGGGACCCGCCTGAATGGGCCCGACTGCGGCTTATCATAGCAACATCATACGAACGTCTCGGCAGCAAGTGGACTAGAGCATGAGGACTGAACTGCAAGAATTGTCACTTAGAGAAACTAATCATCAAAATATTATCTATGCAGAGGCCAGTTGCAAAATACTGCGCGCGCAAACCGGACTGCACTAATATCATATGCGCAGGGAAAATACCGCCTGCACAGGGTCTGATATGAATATCGTCAATGCAGAGACTGATCAGCAAGAAATCGTATCAGAGGGAGTTGGGACTAGTCATATCATCAGAGATATCCAATCATGTCTTCAAGACTAATCACACTCGCTGGGTGCATGTCCCCGACCATCATATCAGTGGGACATGCGATCTAGAATCATCAAAGCACACACTCATATAGCCTACTTGAGCCCGGGCGCACTCATGGAGCAATACCAAGCGTGGGCGCTCATGGGCGCGCACTCAAATGACTATATCTAACTCGGGCGCCCATGGGCGCGCATAGGCACGCACTCAAATAGCAATACAGATCATGGGCGCACGTGAGCGCATACTCAAATGACAATATCTGGTTTGGGCGCATATGGGCGCGCACACATATAGCAATACCGAGCTCGGGCGCACACGGGCACACGCTCATCTAACAATACCGGGCTTGGGCGCACACGGGCGCACGCTCATATAGTGATACCGAGCTCTGGCACACACGGGTGCACGCTTATATAGCGATACCGAGCTAGGGCACGCACGGGCGCATACTCTAACAATCAATGCCTAGCTTGGGCGCGCATGGGCGCGCACTCTGACAACAATGCCAAGCTTGGGCGCGCATGGGCGAGCACTCTAACAACAATGTCAAGCTTGGGCGCGCATGGGCGCGCACTCTAACAGCAATGCCAAGCTTGGGCGCGCATGGGCTCCCACTCTAACAGCAATGCCAAGCTTGGGCGCGCACTCTAACAGCAATGCCAAGCTTGGGCGCGCATCGGCACTCACTCTAACAGCAATGTCAAGCTTGGGCGCGCATGGGCGCGCACTCTAACAGCAATGCCAAGCTTGGGCGCGCATGGGCGCGCACTCTAACAGCAATGCCAAGCTTGGGGGCGCATGGGCGTGCACTCTAACAGCCAAACTAAGGCTGGGCGCGCACTCAGACAACCGAACTAAGGCTGGGCGCGCACTCTAACAGCAAAACTGAGGTTGGGCGCACACTCAAACAGCCAAACTGAGGCTGGGCGCGCACTCAAACAGCCAAACTAGGGCTGGGCGCGCACTCAAACAGCCAAACTGAGGCTGGGCGCGCACTCAAACAACCAAATTGAGGCTGGGCACGCACTCAAACAGCCAAATTGAGGCTGGGCGCGCACTCAAACAGCCAAACTGAGGCTGGGCGCGCACTCAAACAACCAAATTGAGGCTGGGCGCGCACTCAAACAGCCAAATTGAGGCTGGGCGCGCACTCAAACAGCCAAACTGAGGCTGGGCGCGCACTCAAACAGCCAAACTGAGGCTGGGCGCGCATTCAAAATCATCAGAAACAGTATACGCAGATTGAGCAAAATTCCACATATTGAGTGCGCACTGTCGCACAAAATCAAAATCATCAAAGTCGAATTTTGCATATCGATCATGCAGTGTCATACTCAAATTCGAGTGCACAGAGTTACACTTGCTCGGAATGATCAATGCTGAGTTTTCAAATTGGGTGCACACTGTCCAAAATCGTCATACCAAATTTATAGATAAAGTGCGCATTGTCGCACATACTCAAAATCATCAAAGCGGGTTTCTCAGATAAAGAGCGCAGTGTCGCATTCAAATCTGAGTGCGCACAGTCGCATATACTCAAGGTCATTAAAACGGGTTCCTCAAATAATAAGCGCAGTGTCGCACTCAAATCTGAGTGCGCACAGTCGCATATGCATCATTGGCTTTCTCAAAATAAGGGCGCAGTATCACGCTCAAGTTTGAGTGCGCACGGTCGCAAAATCAGTGTACTCGATCTGAGTGTCCCTTGGCAAACCAAAATCAGTGTACTCAATCTGGGTGCCTGTTGGCACAGTAAATTGGCGAAGATACTCAATCTAAGAACCTGCTGGCAATAATTCTCAATCTGGGTGCCTGCTGGCACAATAACTCGACAATGATACTCAATCTGAGTGCCTGCTGGCACAATAAATCGCAATGATACTCAATGTGAGTGCCTACTGGCACAATAAATCGCAACGATACTTAATCTGAGTGCCTGCTGGCACAATAAATCACAATGATACTCAATCTTAGTGTCTGCTGGCACAATAAATCGCAATGATACTCAATCTGAGTGCCTACTGGCACAATAAATCGCAATGATACTCAATCTGAGTGCCTACTCGCACGATAAATCGCAATGATACTCAATCTGAGTGCCTACTGGCACAATAAATCGACTTGCTCAATTCAAGTGCCTACGGCACGGTAAATTGACTTGCTCAGTTCGCTCAAACATACAGCGTCCTTGATGCTCTTTGGCGCGATGTGTTCAGACGTCCGGTGACCTTGATACTCATTGGCTTGATGCGCTCAGAAATACAGATACTCATTAGCGCGATGCGCTCAGATACTCATTGGCGCGATGCGCTCAGATATACAGATACTCATTAGCGTGGTGCGCTCAGATACTCATTGGCGCAGGGCGCTCAGATGTACAGATACTCATTGGCGCGGTGCGCTCAGATACTCATTGGCGCTGGGCGCTCAGATGTACAGATACTCATTAGCGCGGTGCGCTCAGATACTCATTGGTGCAGGGCACAGGCACACAGTAACCCTTGTGCTCTCGGCCGCGGGGCACAGGCATACGGTAACCCTTGTGCTCTCTGGCGCGGCGCACTGGCACACAGTAACCCTTGTGNTACGGTAACCCTTGTGCTCTCTGGCGCGGCGCACTGGCACACAGTAACCCTTGTGCTCTCTGGCACGGTGCACAAGAACACAGTAACCCTTGTGCAGTAATGATGCACGCCGGAGATAAAAATAAAATAAAATAAAACCGGGGCTTATTCATAAGCGACCGGTCTGACTAAAGGGGGGGATGACGGAAGTGGGAAAGGAGAGGGAGGAAGAAGAGAGGGAGAGAAGAGAGCAAAGGGAGAGAGAGATAGGAGGGGAGGCAAGGGAGAGGGCTATGACCCTAGTGAGAACCAGGGCTACCCCTTCCACAAGCTGCCCCACTCCTTTACCTCTCCCTTGCTTGCCTTGTCTTTCTCCTTCCCTTACTTGTTCCAATGCTGCAGCTCCCGCTTGCTGTTCCGCCAGCGCTTCCGCATTCCCGCAAATGAGGGCTTCTCTCTCTTCTCAAGTGGCTCGGCCTCTCTTTTAAAGTGAAGAGGCCGGGTGATCGGGCAAGGTACATCAGTCCTTGGGCTAAAATTAGTACAGGCCTGTGCTAAAATTAGCACAGGCCTGCGTTAAAATTAGCGCGGGACTGGGACATTCCCGACTTTGGGACACGAACAGTCAGTCCCATGTTAAAAATAGCACGGGCCTGCGCTAAATATAGCGCGGGTCTGTGCTAAAATTAGCGCGGGACTGCGCTAAAATTAGCACGGGACTGGGACAGTCCCTACTTTGGGACACGAACAGTCAGTCCCGAGTTATAAATAGCACGGGCGTGCGCTAAATATAGCGCGGACCTATGCTAAAATTAGCGCGGGACAGCGCTAAAATTAGCACAGGGCTTGGGATAAAAATAGCGCGGGTCTGTGCTATATTTAGCTTGTGCTAAAAATAACTCAGGACTGCGCTAAAAATAACTTAGGCCTGCGCTAAAAATAGCATGCCCTACGCTAAAAATAACACAAACTGACACTAAAATTAGTGTCGGGCTAAAAGTGGCCCGACTTTGGAATACTAAGGGTCGGCCTTGCCCTCGAAAACAAAACACGCCTCTTATCGCTAATAAGGGGCCCAATCCCGTATTCCCCCTTGACCATTTCGGGCCGTACTCTCCCAGACACGGTGAGTCCGGTCCCAAGTGGTCAATTCTATTTTTCTCACTAACCCTTGGTCCGTTTTTAGTACCGTTTGGACCGGGCCCTACTAATCTGGCCCTCGCAGACGTGGTCGTTCAGCCCAAAAGCCATGATTCGATCTCCATGGGGCTGGACCATCGCGCCGTCTTGTCCGCTGACTCGACCCAAGGGCCAAACCAACGTGTCAACATTCTGCTGATCGTGACCATATGCAGTCTTATGGCGTGGAGGCTGGCCGCGATGAGTCAACTATACGTTGACGCGGCGCGCCGCTGTCCGACAGCGCGCAGCGCTCGTCTCATCCCACACCAAAAGAGTTATGGGTCAGGCGGCGAGACCATGAGCGCGACACGGCCAATAGACTTTGGACTTTGGTAACGTGAAGCGGCACGTGGTCGAAGGACTAGTCCCGTTCGGCCTATGGGAGTCCGCGTACGGGCCTTATTATCCCGGACGCTGGATACTCTATGGGTAGGATACCAGGCCTCCTCCGCGCGCCCGTCGTTTGGGCTTGTCTACCCCCTTCTATTCTAAAAGGCCACCAGCTAATGAGAGTTGGAATGAGTTTCATTTTTGCGCTTTCATGGTTGGATGTTATAGTCCGTGGCGGCCGTCAAAGTCAAACCCCTTGATGTTTGACCGCCACGACAGCTTAAAGTTGTCTACTCAACCCCTCTGCACAGGGTGCAGAAGAGGGTGTGGTCTTCAACCGCACATAGCGGTTGTCGGGCGTTGAGAGATTACCCCTCAAGGCGCTTGTCAGCCGACACTTGAGTGTCGAACGCGACCCTCGAGATTAACGAGGGTCACGTGAGTATGGGTACTACATAGTGCACCATCATTGCGACCGCTTGCATACGCTTGCATTGCGAGTCAATATGAGTTAGCCCTGCATCCGCGCGATATTTATACCAAGCCTCGCACGCGACGCCCATCCGATTTCCGCGTCAGAAGGTTACGGGACGGCTACTGAGGGGCTAGGAGCATTGTCGTGTTGTTTGTGTTGTGTCGTCTCGCGTATATGTGTGTGTGTGTTCCCTTTTTGTGTTCATAAAGTGATGTATGCGTGGTGAGTGGGGATACGTCCTAGCCGACCGACGACGAGCCGCACTTGGGACTTCAGCCCCCCCAGGATGTCGGTTCGCGTGCGGGTCCGACGGGCGTACTACCGCGCGCACCCCCTATGCTACAACGAACGAGAAACGCCCTCGGCTGGTCCACCTCTGCGATTACAACCGAGTAGCTTTCGTACTGTGGACTGGTAGCTCGGCGGGGATACACCCACCGAAGGGAGGTGACAGCTCCCGTAAGGTGAAGGTAAGTTGTGCCTCGCGTAGGCCCTATCCTGTCGTAGGGGCTCGCGAGAGGTATGGCTGGCGCACTCGGCCGGAGCGGCCTAAGGAAGCTCCATGTGTGTGTTCGTGACGAGGTTGGTCCAACTCCTGCGTGACGCGGCTGAGAGGGTCCCGCGCTGCCACGAGCGGTGTCGGACCGATGCGCTCGACAACGATGGAGCAGAGAAGTGTGTCAGGCAGAGACTGAGGGGGCGAGGGTCTTAAGGGACTATCCCCCTTGGTTTTTGTCAAACAGGCCCGCGCCTGGGTCCAACTGGCAAGACCAAGAGGGCACCGACTGGTCCTCGTCCTCTTCAATTCTACTATTTTTATTTTGCTGATTTATTTATGAATATTTTATTATTATTATTATTATTATTATTATTATTATTATTATTTACTTTCTTTTTTTCTTAAGGACCCGTCTGTTGACCAAGCCAGAAACTGGCTCCAGAACCGAGGGCGAAGAAGTACCGCGAGAGCAGGATGAAAATAACTTTCGAGTGTTTGAAATTGCGAAGCAAGAAAAGGATGGAGGAAAGTGTGCATCCCCGTCTCGGCAAGGTGAACGGCGACTGCGTTGTCATTCGTCTTGCTTGAACGCAAGGGTGTGAGTCGTCGTAACCAGCATTGTAGTGGGGAGTTATTAGAGCCCTCACGAGTGGTCGTCTTGACAGTCGATGACCTTGAGCATGAGCCTCTTTTGGGTGAGCCATAGGGGTTTTGCGTATCCAGGTTGCTGGCAAAAATCCCTTGTCTTTGCCCATTTTGATACATAGACTATAGGGTTCGACGTGCATCTGAACCAGTGCCACTAGAAGGAGAGTGTCAAATTTTGTAACAGGATTATCACATATCGGTCTCATTTTTAAACCGTTGGAACTGTGTTAATAAACTGTTTGGCGGGGGGGGGGTCATGTGGTCCACCAGAAGTGAAGAAATTCAACGCTGATCACGGATGTCGTAAACAAAATATAGAGTGTCCAATTGTTGGTCCATTTGTTGAAAAGTTGTTGAAAAGTTGTTGAAAAGTTGTTGGAAATTTGTTGACCAATTGTTGAACATTGCACTTCCTGTTGGGGATAAAAATCGGAATTTTGGCTCATGTCGTACATTTGTGGGGTTTCTTTTCATCTGAGTGAATGTTTGTGCCTGTGGCTGATGAGAGTGTAGGTTTGTGACCACTGTCTTCCGGCAATACGAGGATCTGGTTGGTCCGTCCTCATTACGGCAGGTGAAGGCAGGTAGGGTTTCATCACACCTGTACGGAGTAATGATAGAAACTCGACATTGTCCTCATAGATCCTGACCTTGCCATCAGAGGGAGGTTACAACGCAATACAGAAATCACAGAACCTTGGCCAACTTCTCCGTTTTTTCCTCCTACTGCACGATACACTATGCTCTTTCACATTTTTCAATCTTTGAGTCTTCCAGTACTCCTGATATGCAATACACGCTCAATGTCAAAATATGAGAGAGAGAGAGAGAGAGAGAGAGAGAGAGAGAGA
>BFEA01000531.1:105161-118950 GCA_003427395.1 Chara braunii | reverse complement strand
AAAAAAAAAAGAGAAAAAAAACTAAAAAAAAAAAAAAAAAAACTTACCTGTAGCTCGTCTGCATACCTCCGAGTTCTGGGGGTAGATTCACTCAGTTGTGCTCCTCCTATTGTTGGTTGTCGGGGAGCAACCCCCTGATGAGTCGGTGCAACCCCGATGAAACAGCCTTGCACAATCCCCCCCACCTTCTCTCCTTCTCTTCCCTGTGCGCCTGTATCTAGGCGCCATAAGTGTCAGGCTCAGGTCGCTATGATGCCTAGCTGCCCGTTTTCAAAAAACGGGCGCTAGGCTAGTAACTAAAAGAAGGAAAAAAAAAGAAGACAAAAAAAAAATATAGGGCAATCTAAAAAAAAGAAAGGAAAAAATCTGACGCCGTTGGAAACGGCGCCCTAGTTTTCAGGGACTGTAAGTCCCGTTTTTTCTGAGTGCGCCATCTGGCGCCGGTCGTGGTTTTTTTTTTTTTTTTTTTTTTAATAGTAAAGCCGTTGGCTTATGCCAACGGCTACAGTTACATGCCCCCCAACCACATCTTCAGGCGCTATGTGGCGCTGTTTATTTTTTTGTTATTTATTTATTTTTATTTTTACTTTATTTTATTTTTATTTTTACTTTATTTTACTTTTGTTTTTTTGGACTATTTCTCGATTTATGTGTGTTATCCCTGCGCAGGGGCCCTGTTGAACCGCGCGCGACTGTTTCCAGCCGCGCGATCTAAGCGATCGCACAGCCGAAAACGGTCGCGCCGGATGAAAGGGCTACTCCTAAAAAAGAAGCTAGCCTCTCATAAGGCGCTTTGCAGATTTGATCCTGGTACGTGCTGGGTAAGAGTCGGTGATGTTAACCTACTAGGCTAGCTCCTGTTCCACACTGAACAGGAGTAACTGTTCAATATGAAGAGCTAGCCCTGGCATCTCCCCAGCCTTTTGGCCTTGCAGGCTCCACCCAGCTGCAGCCTAGCAGGCCCTACCTGTCGTTTGGCCACATAACCCTGACTTAACCGACCGCCCGACCGGGTAGGCCTCGGCATCGGCCTGTTGATCCCCTTTTCACAAAGTCAGTCGTGCCTCCATCGGCATGGCGGCCTCTCGGTCCCGCAGCGTTCATGCCGCCGCCTATTCATCGAGCGGTTCATCCTAATGGTGCCGCCGCCAGCCTCTTAGGCCTCGGATACGGCACTGACCCTTTGTATGGAGTAAACCCCGCGGGCTCCCATTTCTAGTGTGACCGCCCTTTTGTGCCTATTTAGGCTCTGAATCGCGCAGCTTAACAGCCGCACGACATTATTTTAGGTAGAATAGGTCTAACTTTAGTCTTTCCACGGCCGCACATCCTTGCGGTCTTGTCGAAAACCGAGGATGAGTTGGAATTTTACAATAGCATGTCTATTTCATCAAACCAAATCTTACAAACTTATATCAAAATTCGGACTTTGTCCGACATTGAAAATAAAGGGCAGATACCCTTGTCAGAGTTTCTATCCCGACAAGGTCCGTACGACGACGACAAAAACATGTCTAGTTGCACTCCATCTCTTAGCCATAGCTTACTCGTTAATCGCTCGTTCTTGCTATTATCGTCGCGTATGAAATTTCAATAATAACATATTTTTCAAACCATTAGGCTTTAGCTTCTTTTATTTTTTTCTTTCTTCTTTTTCTCTCTTCTTTCTATCTCAGTGCTCCTCTTTTTTTTTTTTTTTTTTTTAGTCATCGATTTGCGTTGTATGTCTTTGTTGACTTTCATTGAATTACATATTGCTTGTGAATTAATGTAAGGTGAGATCACACTCGTCATGCGAAACTGCGAGGGCGAGTAATAAGATTGTCGCCACACTAACTATGAAAGTGGTTGTTTTCAAGAGTGCGTCACACAACTCCAGAATTTGAGCTGTTAAGATCAAATTCGAAACCACAACATGAAAAGTTGCATTTTAGAGAGAGCTCCTTCGGACCTCCGAGTTTCATCCCAACTCCACTAATGGAGCTCAAACTGCTTCCCATCGAACTTGTCTATATGTGACAACTGTCATTTTCATACTATTAGAGCGGCCCGTTTGAGAGTGCAGTGCAGCAAAAACACTCTCGAACGGGATCTAACATTCAGGAGGACTCCAAAACTTTTTCTATAACATGGGAGTGGAGTGGCGACGCCCTAACTTTCAAGTAAAGGTTGAGTGACGGTCAGGCATTCCCTTGTTGTGCTAACGTGGAATGCAATTGACAAGCGCGTGAGACGTTAAGACATACGAATGTATATGGTTGTAATTATGATCTAATTGGGTCGAAAAAGATGCACTAGAACATAAAAATATACTGTCGAAAAAGACAGGGACAAAAATGACAAAAGAACGCGTTGGTTGAAAGGAAGGGTCGAAGGAGGGAAAAAGGGGATGACACCAATTGGCCTAGCTCAGTTGGTATACCATTGAACTATTAAAATACAGACCTGAGTTCGAACTCCATTGGAAGCAAATGAGTAAGAGGTGGATCCTACACTATATGACTTTAAGTCGAAAAAGTCCCGAGCGCCCCATTTGGAACGCAAAAGGAAAAACAACTTCTACATACCTGCGCGTGACGGAACTTTCACGAACGCAGCGGCGGTTTCTTGTGGGTGGCTTGTTCACTATTGGAGGTTGCACAGAAGAAAAAAAAAAAAAAAAAAAAAAAAGTTTAACTTTCATGGCGCAGAGTTGGGGTGTGTCCCTCCCCACGTTCCTCAACATCTACATGGACAAGTTAACTAACACGACGTCATTTGTTTCCTCAACATCTACATGGACAAGGTTAATTGACACGACGTTACTTGTTTCAATCCTGAGTTTTGCCTAAAAGTATATGAAGTATGTACTTAGGGATTAGTAGTTAAAGTACTGCAATTATAAATTACCCGGGGTTGCTTAATTCAAATGATGATGTCTGAAGGCCGTAGCCTTTTTTTAGATTTTTTTTTTTAATGGAGGCGGGAAGGAAAAAGGGAAACTGAATGAACAGCGAGAGGTAGACGAAGGCAAATGGGCCGACAAAGGTTTGAAGGTTGACCAAAATGTTTCTGGCGACCAAGAGAAAATACCCCTATATCCATTTCAAGTAAACGATTGCCTGTCCTTTGGGAGAGGAAAATATGTAATCCCAGGTGAGGAGCCAATTACACTAGGAGTGCCCAAGGTATGTGGAACTATATGGTATGGCTTAGACAAGATTGGCATGGCCTCTAAAGGTTGTATAACGTAAGACCTTGGCAAAGGACCATTTGACCTTGACTCGAGATGTGAAACCATACAAAGAAGATTGGCATGGTCTCTGAAGGTTGTATAACGTTAGACCTTGGCAAGGGACTATTTCACCACGAATGATCCGAGTGAAGAATCTGAGGGAAATTTCAAGCCTAGTGTCTGAAGTATGCACGCGACATGACTTATTCAACAATGTTTTGATCAGAGATGAATCGGACGTGCACTTAACTTTGTCGCTTGCGACCGCCGTACGATCAAGTCATACTTAGATAGGATTATGATGTGCCAAAAGAAATTGACAAATGAAGAGGTTCAAAACTAAAACTAGGGTTTGAGGGCAATGAGGGTCAAATTTTATGTTTTTTTTTTTTTACCTTTTTTTATTTAAGGTTGTAGTGTGGCAAATTTGGTATCGTTTGGGCCATTGGAATTTCCACTAATCATGACTAATGAAATTTATGACATTTCTCAAGATTTATAAAATTTTAAAATTTAAATGATGACAAAATTTCATGAAAACGCACTTTTACCTTTGCTGTTTTATAGGTTTTCTTGCTTTTTTTTTTTCTTCGCAAGTAGTTAGTATGATCTCCACTCTATGAATTGGTGGTAAGTTTTAGTTATGATCCTTGGGTTTAATTATAAATGACATAAGAAGTTGTCTGAAAATTGAGGTCTTCGTGAGCCGCCTCGCCATGTGCAAGGATCACATAAATAAATTGGAAATAGTTCAACAATTGTTTGTATACCAGACCTACCATTCACATGGCATTCAACCGCTTCCTAAAAGGCATTCACATGGCTTAGTGGAGTTCCCATTGTAGAAGAGGGAGTATCATAAGGCGAGGTCTAGGTGAGATGATACAAATAAATTGGGAATAGTTCAACAATTGCTTATAACTAGGTCTTCCATTCACATGATATTTAACCACTTTTTGGAAGGCACGTATGACGTTAGGGCTTAGTGGGGTTTGCAATGCACAAGAGAGAGTATGAGAAGGCGAGGATTAGGTGAGATGCCAGAAAAAATGTGGCAAGAAGTTCACAAAAGCAACACGACATCTTCTTTATATTTACCTTGATTACTGACGTACTTGCAACCCATGTCCAATAACTTTGGTAAGTGGCTTACTTCACGTCAGTAACATATTTTCACATCATTATCGTGAAGGTTATCACAATAAAACTATTGACTGTAGTTTTAAGAGGTACCTCAAGGATTTCCCATCTATTTTTTACGGGTACATAATTTAACTTGAACTACAAATAAAGTCAAAAACTTTATAACTAGGCTAACATGTTATAATAACTTAATAAGTGTCCTTCAAAAGTTACGAGATGGTCACCTATCACACAACTGTCTAACTTTAGTTGTCTTAAAATTAACTGAAAATAAAATGATAGATGAACTAGTTCAAAATTCATTTTTATTTATTATCTAGGCTACCAGAGTGGCATGGGGTCACTTGCTCGGCCGGACAAAAAAAATAAAAATAATAAAAATAAAAAATATATATATTTTTAATTTTTAATTTTTAATTTTAAATTTGGTGAATAATTTTGATGTGACCCTGTAGCAAAAGTTGTTCAGTCTATTTTTCGGTATAATATAGTTGTTTCTCGGATTTTGTAGAATTTTTTATTTTTTTTATTTATTTTGTATGGACCTTCCCTTGTCCTTGCACAAGCTGGCCACGCGGGACCCGGGCGACCCGACTGGTAGCCTAGTTTATAATACAATAAACTAGTATTATTGTACAACCAAATTGAATCAATATCAACATAGTTTGTCCCCAAAACTTTACAAAAAGTATAGAGAAGAAGGTGCATAAAGCAATATTTTGATACTAATACACTAAAATAAATAAAAAATGGAGCGTACCACCTTGATTGCCATAGAGGTCTCGTCGAGCAAAGACCAGGGAAGATGAAAAAAAAAATCAAAACATCCGAAAAAAAATTATGTTATGCAGAATATAATTCGCACAACTTCACATTTGCGTTATATCAAAATTATTCATCAAAATAGATGAACCATTTTTTTTTCGCTTGATTGGTCAGACAAGGTTTTTTCGCCCACTTTAGTAACCTTAATATTTTACAATAAAAATTAAGATACTATAAATAACCATTTGAATTTTTCTGTTCTAAATCGTCGTATCAAACTTCAAAATTCTTAGAAAGAATCCAAAGGCAAACTTACTCAAATGAAAAAGAAAAAGTAATTGTATTATTAATTTATTGTGAAATTTATGTTAGTATAACGATTAATTTTAAAACTTCAGACTTCTATCAAACATTGAGATTTATTAAAAAGTTTGTGTATATCGTACCTAATTTAAAATACATGAGCTTCAAATATCAAAATATGAACTTATACAAAAACTACTTTCATTAAAAACAAATGCAATTAAATAAAAGGTTTGAAGATAATCATATGATAACGGATTACTATGATTGATAAGAATAAGTAACCTTCACAGAAGGAATAAATCAAATATAAGACATCTACTTTGCTATTCATTAAGCAAGTTAGACGATATTACAATATATCTATATATATTTCTTAAGCAAAATTTACCCTTGCTTTGATTTGAATGTAAGCCAATGCTATTTAATTTATGTTGTTTCTAAACTTTGACAATAAATGGTTCTAAAATGTACGAGTTATTATAATTTTGATACTAGGGTAGCCGGCGTTCAGGCTAGGCAAACAACCGACACCGAACGGTCGAACGGTCCGCTTCCCCCCCTTGGACGTTTGACCAAATGCTGAATTTTTTCCCTTTTTTTGTTTTTTTTTTTCAGATGACATATGGAGGTTCTCTTTTACTTAAATACGTATTAAAAAAAAAACAAGGAATCCGGGATACGAGTTGCCCTCTGAACGCCTAGGCCAACCCCCCATGACGTGTATGTGTGTGTATGCGCGGACGGGGGAACCCTTTCTCGATCAATCGATTAATCAATAAATAAATAAATAAATAAATAAATAAAGTTTGAATAAAAACAAGTGCGACAAACATATGTGTGTGTTTATGTGTGTGTGTATGTATGTATGTGTGTATGTGTGTACGTGTATGTGTATGTGTGTGTGTGTGTGTGTGTGTGTGTGTGTATGTTTGTGTGTGTGTGTGTGCGTGTGTGAAGGAGCAACCCCTCGACGATAAATCAAACAATCGATAATTTATATACAAAAGTTAAAAAAACAAAAAACACTGATCCCCTCCAAACGGTCGGGGCGACAACCTTGTTTGATATAATAAGTTAATATTCTTTAAAAAAACCATAACAATTGAATGTATATACAACTATTCAAAAATTAGTGTTCTTATATAACGGTGTCAAGCATATCGGTCCCGCAGCGGGACCCTCCCAACCCCGTCACGCAAGACTTTGCAAAACTTGATCGTGCAAAAACGGTTTGCCACTCCGACGGAGTGCACGAGTTGCACCTCTCGCACACCCTTACAACATGATATAAGTCACGCGAGGAACATCTTACACCTGCCCAAGGGGTTGTCACCACCTTTGGACAGACAAATCCCCATCGAGCTACCGAACCACGTGAAAAAGTTGCTCGAGTGCAATCGTAGAGGTGACCTAATCGATGGCGTTTCTCGTTCTTTGTAGCATAGGGGGTACGTGCGATCGAACGCCTTAATCGGGCACACGTGTGAACCGACGCTTTAGGGGCTGATCTCTCAAGCGCGGCTCTGCGCCGGTCGACTAGGACGGATTATCTAACCACGAGGTACACTTCACAAAATAGACCCCCAAGTTCGTATGTAAGTCACGCCTAATTTTTTCTTCCACGTCCGACTCATAACCTTTTAACCACGGAATAACCGGGTGTCGTGCGCGAGACTCTGAATAAATGTCATGATGACATAGTCTTTTTCATATTGGTTAGCAACTAGTCGCAAGGATGACGTACTACGTGGTACCCATAATCTCACGGTCCTCAGTGATTTCAAGGATTCGCCTTTGACGCTAAAATATTGGCCGACACGCGTCTTGAGCGGTTACACTCATGACGCTACATAATCGCAAAGGTGATTGCGAGTCCTACCCTCTTTTGCAAACCGGTGAGAGGAGTGGTAGCCGGCGAGATGCCCCTGACTCTTAGGAAGGGACCCCACCTTCAAAGGCCTTGAAAGATGTCGAGGGGTTTCACTTTTACAACCGCCATAGACCTGAATGCCCAACCATAAAATTTTAACAAGCAGATAAAAAGGGAGCCTGATTTTCTCTCAACCCAAATTTGCTCAATCCTTGCGCACGGTCCAGATAGACTGTGCAAAATACATAAAACAGAAACATAACGGGGTTATTGAACCCGAGACGATCACTCTCACAACCATAGTGTGACATCCTTCAAAATATAAGAATGATCGCAGAGAAGTTAAATTCCGACTTCAAATCACAAAACATATCTTTAATCACACAAAGATTCATCATCGGCAAACCACATACTGCAAAAGGTCAACTTCAATCACTCTATGCAAAATAATCCTTAGTCACAGCCTTGTCACAGCCTTTGTCCAACCTCCCAAAAGAAAAAAAAAAACTCAATCTTTTTTAAATGGTTATTTAATAAAAGTCCGGGCAAAATCCTAAAGGAGCATTTCAACCCACAGGGGTTAAGACCTTAGGTTGAGTAGCGAGAATGAGTTAGAGTTGAGCCGAAAATTGACTTGTTATAATAATATAACAAAAGACGATCGTTGTAGGATCAGGCTAGACCTTAGTCCTACCTTTAGGGAAATTGTACGAAGGGGACCTGTTGCACAACACAAACTGGTATCCAAGGCTATATTTAGGTATATGAAGAATAAGACTCCATTTCGCATCTCACCCAACTTCCTTCAATACTAAGTCTAAATCAAAGATTATTTTTTGTTTTAATTCTTACCAAAATATAACACAACTTCTCGAAGAAAAAAAAAATTGGCAACACTCCTTCTATAAAAAGTATCTTTCTAGGATTTATACTATGCCAAATATAAATTTTGAATAAGATCTTGACTTTGGAGAGTCAAAATTTTGTCTAACTCTCTTGAATCAGTAAAGCATTTGACAACACTTCCCCTAAAAAAGTAGGTTTCCCTGATTTATACTAAGTCAGATATGATCTGAAGACAAAAATTTAAGTTTTTCAAAGATCAATTTTAACTAACTCTTTAAATTTATAAAAATTTTGGCAACACTTTTTTTAACGAAGTGTCCTTCCAAAATTTATACAAAGCTAAATATGAATCTAAAAACTAGCTTTGACCTCACTTGTCAAATTTTATCTAATTTAGGTAAAATTTGCGCAGCACTTCTTTCAGTGAAGTAAGTTTTCAAGATATTTACCAAGTCAGATATGTTGTTAGAACAAAAATCGACTTTTGCAAAAACAAAATTTGGGTAAATCCCTGGAATTGTAAAAATTTCGGCAACACTTCGCATAACGAAGGTACATTTCCAAGATTTATACTAAACCAGATATGAAGTAAAACCAACTGAACTTTGAAATGAAAAACTCTGAACTGATTTTCATGGCTCCACCACATGAGGAACATTTAAAGCTACTACCTATCAGACAACAACTCAAGCTAGACTTACAATCAAACAAAACGCATACAACAAAGTAAGTCTCTAACCAATCCCAAGTTGTCTTTCATGCACATAGTTGGTTAAGCTCTTATATGATTAATTGTTTATCTCAACTTACAAAAAACATCGAGTTATGTCATTCATCTTAGAAACAATGCCCAACGTTTTGCCTTAGTTAAGCACAAACAGATTGTACAACTATTTTTTTTTCCGTTGAGGATGTGACTAGAGCATTCATCTTAGAAACAATGTCTAGTCAACTCCGAACTGTTTCATAACCAATTTATATACATCTCCTATGAACTTAGTGTTCAAAGTGGCTTACGACTGGACCATTCATCTTAAACAATGCTTAGTCGGTCCAAGATACATTTAATTATAACTCTTAATTACACAAGCAGTTAACGGGGACCCCCACTTTTCGGCCCTAGGTAACGATGAATGATGCTGAATGATACTGAATTTAGGGTTTTTTGTGTTTTTTTGAAATTTTTATTTTTGCCTGTTTTTTTATTTGGACAAACTTTCTGTGTGTCAAATTTGGTGTCATTTGGAGTATTAGAATTTGTGTTGTGAAGAGTGGTAAAAATTGTGAAAATTTGATAACGGTTTTTTTGCCAAAATGTCATGAAAATGCACATTTGGCTTGCTGTTTCATATGTTTTTAATTTTTATTTTTTTGTTTTGTTTTTGTAATATTTTAGTAAGAAGTGCACTCTATACATCGGTATGAAGTTTGTTTAAAATGACCTTATGGTTTTCTTACAAATTGAGGCAAAAAAAATGGGGGGTCGGTTAACCTTTTCTCCTTAATTATACTCTTTTGTCTGTTATAAGGGCATAGTTAGACCATTTAACTTAGAAACAATGTCCTACTAACCTTGTTCGTATATATATACATACATATATATGTGTAGCGTCAGACTGCACTATTCATCTTAGAAACAATGCTTCGTCTTTTAGTTTAAGCCTCCCTCAAAAGAAACACCCAAATAGTTCAACCATTTATCTTAAAAATAATGCTCAATTTTTTTTGTCAAAGAAAAAAAAAAAAAAAGTACCTTGTGTCATCAGAAGAAACACCCAAAGAGTTTAACCATTCATCTTAAAAATAATGCTCAACCTTTTTTGTTAAAGCAAAAAACAAATAGCGTACCTTGTGTCATTCATCTTAGAAACAATACCAGAGTCAGTTTACGAAACTGTCTAAAAGTAAACGAGAGGCTATACCTCATTTTAGACCAATGTTTGACCCTAAAAGTTCAAGCAATCAAAATTCTAAAATAACAACAATCAGACTATTCATCTAAGAAATAATATATGGCTGTGAACAAACAAGTCATAAAAACAAAACAACCAAGTCATTGATGTTAAAAACAATGCTTGGTCCTTCAAAAAATAGAAAAAAACAAAGCGGTTAGGCCATTAATCTTATATATAATGTTCGATCTTTGAATTACTCTGTCAAACACAAACAAAACCACCTTCCTTCCACCTTCCCCTAGTTCATCCCTCTTTGTATGAATCCAAACAAACATAAATAAAGATGAATTTTACTCATGCATTACCATTACTTTATCTGGATTAACTCCTAAACGAAAAGAGAAGTTCATAAGGGCGTATGCATACATAGCAGACAAAACAAAGGGGTGTAAGTGATAAGGTTACCATGACACACATAAAGAAAAGAGTTTGCCTGATAGTTCCCTGCCCCAAGAACCTCGCATAGGTCCAAGCAAAGCTCTCTCAATTGATGGGTAGACCTTCCATAGGGTTGCGGTCCTAAAGGCTTCCAACCCTGCCTGTTGTCTTCCTCTCCGAAATCAAAAGACTAGACTTAGAAGAAAAGTCGTTTAGTCTCTCAGATACAAGAGAGGTGCGCTCAGACCCGTGTGAGAGGGCCTTGTTGCCTCGACGCGCCAGAGGGCCCCACAATGGTGGTTAAAATGCAAAGCAAGTTGGCCAAGTCGAAGCCAAGACGCACAATAACAACCCTCTTACAACCTCCACGTCGCAGTAATAACCCTCTTCGTAAAGCCTAATCACCCCTTCGAAGCTACAGTGCCTCCCCTCATTTATTGCCGCTACTCATTCTAAAAAGACTGCATTCGAATAGTGTACGCTCTCTGTGCTCTATTCGAAACGAGTACAAAACATAACAAAAATTCACCAAATACGGTGCGCACAGCAGTTGTGTGTGGCAACAAGGCACCGTACTAATGCACAACTCCAAACGCAGTGTCGTGCAACATGCCCAACGATGCACAACAATGCACAAAAGCCTAACTTGCAACATGCAATCTTCAAGGCAACAATAACAAGGTAGAAAGTGCAACACAATGACAACCAACCGCTCCGAACCCTTCAATTTAAAGTTTGTTCACATAAAAATCAACCCTACTGCAATCTTGGAAGAACAACAGTTTGTTGAAGTCCTTAAAGACCTAGCAATAACAAATTTGAACACGACAGCAAGTCTCAATACTCAACGACATTCTACCGGTCGTAGCAGCAGCAACGACTGTAATCTTGAGTCGAACGACACTGGCTTCTGTTGAAAAACAACAGCCTCTAGCGCAGTTACTCAACATTTACGACACAAAAATAAAAGCCCGCTGTAACTGAAATTTGTGATTGCGGAAGGATCACAGTCGTTGCCTGAAGTTGTAATGGCTGAAGCTCCTCCCCTGTAGCTGGTTGAGGTCTCATTTGCTAACGGGGTCCGCCAGAGCAGATAATCTGCTAACTAAGAGCGGTCATGCACCACCAATTTGTCCTTCCTTGCTTGCTACACTTGCAGGTTGGCCATGTATCATTATTCAACTTATCAGGTGAGAACGCTTATCAATGGTGCTTCCCTTCTCTCTTATTCCTGACCTCAATCCTCAACCCTCTTTCTCCTTAAACGACTATCTCCTGCCTGCATGCTCCTGCGTAGGTTGTTCGTTCCCCACCGCTTAAGCATACTCATGCTTACACTGCCCACAACATATCACGATCCGTAATACAACAGGTCTCAGAAGGTGACAACCTCGATAGGTACGATGTTGCGGGAGTATTCTCTTTCACGTGCTCATAAAGGCATCAGGCCATGAATACAACCAGATTCGTTAATCGGTACGATGTTGCGGGAGGGTCGTGAGCCACTAGCGGAAGGAGCACTTACGAGCAGAACGTAAATCAATCAACAGAGAAGGTGAAGATCACCACGAACAGCGACACCATGATCACGGCCGAGAAGGATGATGAAGCAACTGCTTGTCGTGGGCCTCACCTCCCGTACTTTCCAACTGTGCAAAATGAGAATGAAACTTTTTCACGAACATGGGAAGATACGTCCAGTTTTAGTCGCCAGCTGCAGCATCTTCCACCGCCCAGATTTATGAATGAATCTTCCACTAGAACATGAAAAAATACATTGTCACGTGAGTATTCTCTCTCTCTCTCTCTCTCTCTCTCTCTCTCTCTCTCTCTCTCTCTCTCTCTCTATCTCTCTCCAACTTGCCAACTACCACAAAGGGTAGGCCAGGATCGTGATAACGAGGTGAGCAGCAATACGATCCACAACAACACCTCGATGATGATCATGAATGACAGCGCGAACAACAACAATTCGATAAACGCGATGGTGATCAAACAAGCGCAGCGACGACTACGAAGAGCGACGCTTAGAAAACCACGATCGAGGCATAGACAGAGCGGACCCCACGACAACTATTTGAATGAGGCACATTGTCGAGGCGAAGGCAACGATGACGAACACCATGATTGGGCTCAGGATGAATCTTCCGCTAGAACAAGGGAAGATACATTGTTGTTGAAGTCGCTTGCTGGTACATCACCCTCGTTGTTCCCATCTACTTCGTGTGGGTAAGCACTTCGACTCCTCTCACTCTCTCTTACATGCCCGTTCGTGTGTCCTTATGACGAAGGGGATCATCATGATATCAATAAGGATAGCCGCGACCCGGACTAGCAACACTCGAAGTGAAAGATGATCGAAGCAACGGCTCGACTTGTTGCGGAGCCGAATCCATGATCCACACGGTCACAATAATGATACGTGCAACTATGACCCCTCTCCTCTACTCACCAATCTGCAAAACGAGAATGAATCTTCCGCTTAATCATGGGAAGATGCAATCCCTCTCCCTCACTGTTTGTTTTTGCCTCCGCTAAGGTAAGCCTTCGACTTCTCTCCTTCTGCTTCTCGACCCCGTATCCTCGCCGTCTTCGCTAACCTCGTCACACGACTCCTCCAATACCGCACACTCCAACGGAGCACGGCCTAATACCTGTATAGTTCAAATTTTAACAGATGTCCCGAAAGACCCAGTAGCGTGCAGAGGCCTTAAGATATTATCACCATACTATTCACCCCCAAGTAATTCCAGAATGATCCTATTTCGATCATCTGATCGTAGAGAGATTCAGACTTTTATCTATTCCAGCAACCTAAGGATCTATGGAATGCGCTAGGCCATTGATCCCGCCATTGACATCGACACCAGTACCAACACTTGTACCGTGTCCCAAACGAAGAAGCGGGACACTAAACAAAAATAAAGATAGTAAAAGGAAAAGACTCATAACTTTGTTGAGGGGTTAGAGGAAAGTCGCAGGTACCTCCTTGGGCCTTTCGATCGGGCCTCTGCCCAGGATCGATTGGCAAAACCAAAAGGGATAGCCCCTTTCTCACCCTCCACCCCTCGGTCCTTCACATATTGCTGCTCCATTCCTTCGTGGCCAATCGCTGTCCTTGATCCTTGTACCTCCGTGGTGAAAGTCCATTGTCGTAACCAAATAGTAATAAGCCCAAGGTTGGGTATAACCAACACAAACTTCAGTATAAAGAAGTGGACCCCGCCACTGCTACGACGCCGTGGCGCACAGTAACCATCGGTGTTTCTCTCTCTCTCTCTCTCTCTCTCTCTCTCTCTCTCTCTCTCTCTC
>BFEA01000531.1:75099-94475 GCA_003427395.1 Chara braunii | reverse complement strand
TGGCCCTGAGGCAAAAGTTCAGTTGATTTTTCTGCATAACATAGTTTTCTTTCCGGATATTTTGTTTTCTGTTCTTTTGAACTTTTTTGAACTTTTTTGAACTTTTTCTATTTTTCTTTTCTGGGACCTTCCCTCGTCCTTGCACAGCTGGGAAGCCCGGGAAAATAGTGTGACCCGGGTGGCCCAGCTGGTAGAATAGTTATAAAATCATTTGATGCTGGAGATTGCACGGCAGAGGAGGGCGGGGGGGGGGGGGTTAATTTGATTTTGCTGATTGCACGGCAAGGGGAGGCTCTTTACCGGTCTCGACAGTCTCTATTAGGTTCCTCTGGGTGTATTAACTCCATTGGCCCTAGCATGGGTCCTGGAGAGGGGGAACATCTCCAGTAGGGGGCTCTATCGATTAACCAGAGGGTGGATCATTGTTAGTTGGAGTGGGAGAGAAATTGGGGCAAGGCTGCCAAGGCGGATAAGAGGTAAGGGGGGTCAAATACAAGACGATAAAGCCACACTGGTACTCGGAGTGGCTGCTAGTCGTGCACATGCTGCAGAGGTGGGTGCACCTTGTGTCTGGTGTAAACACAGGCCTGCAGCACTGTAAAAATCATCGCCACATATAGCGCATCGGACTCAGTATGTACTATTCCTGGCTCGTGTGCGAGGATGTCATTCTGTACAGCTGAGAGCATGGTGTCGGAGTAGATCTCTGGGCCCCGCCGAGGGCGCGATGGTCATGCTGTTCCTGTACAAACGAGGCCATTGTCTAGGAGACCTCTATGACGGCCGATCTGACCATAAATGTCTCCGCAAGCTGAGGCCTCCGTGAGGCCAACCCGACCAAGAAAGTGTTGATGATCAGGACGATGACAAGGGTGAGGAATACCAGGAGGAGGAGGAGGAGGAGGAGGAGGAGGAGGGGGAGGAGGGCGAAGAGTAGGGACTTGACAGAGGGAATGATGCAGTAGAAGATGTAGGTGGAGGAGCTGGTGGTGATGTGGTGGTGGTGGAGGCACACTTTCAGCAGCGCCACATCAGTAGGATGCAGGCTATCGCCCCCTGCAGCCACTAAGACAACATTTGTGTTGTCTGCTATGGCTGGCCGGGTTTCCACCCGGATTGCAGTATCCACATTAGCAGCTGCCATTCCATTACTAATACCACGGGAGGGTGGGCCCACTGAATGTGGCTGTGGAGGGCTGATACTGCCTGTACCCAGAGTTAGCATTCGGGAGTGGATGGGGGACCGCTGCGTGTGGCTGTGTGGAGGGCTGATGCTGCTTGTGCTCAGAATTGGCATTCAGCAGTGGGTGAGCAATTGACCAGCTCACCATGCGGTGACACCAGTTCATAAGGTGGGTGACATGAGTGGATACCCGAAGCTGCCAGCCACGCACATGATGCAGCCGAGCAGATAAAAAATTCAAACAGCTTTACCTCTATGGAAAACAAGATGTAGGAAAGGGGTAGAGGGAGGAGATCTACAAGAAGGTAATGTAATGTGCTTCATTTTGTTTTCCATAGAGGTAATTTTGGCCCTCTATCGAAAATTAAAACACCATTATATTGTTGTGTCCTCATACAGTCGTTTCTTCACTTTCCCTAATTTTGAATTTCTTCGGGGTACCCCTTCATCTCATCTGGCAGCTCCCCTTTCACTATGCCTCTCATGTGCGATGCTTGCCACGCTGATTGTGGTTGGGCACATGCTGCCCACATCCCTGAGGTGTAGTTCCTCTCTGGTGAACCATCGGTCTTCTGTTGGATCCGTGTGATGCCTGAATCTGACCCTGTATTCCCTCTTGGGTTTCTGTGGTCTTCCTTTGCCCACAGGCTAAGGAACAGGCATGTCGTCGACGTCCACGTGGCCTTCCATGGTTGGGGGCAGCATAGATCTCCTTGACAGGAACTGCTGTGTCTGAAGGGAAAGGCACCTGCATAGAAGCATCTCAGCGGGGACTTTCGAAGCTAAGGGGGATGGAATGTGAGGAATGTGTCCTCAGGGGGCCCTTAGACAACATGCATATGTTCTGACTGTGGACCCCAGCAAGCCTTGTGCTAGGCGGGCCTGAATATTCACGGGAGGCCCTTATCTCAGCATTTTCCAATGTGGGTTGGAGACAGTTGCTGCCGGACAGTTGGTTGAAGAGCAACCTGGGCCTTACCCTGGGCTCTTCCAGAAGAGGCAACTGAGCCAGGCAGTTGAGCCCAGGGCCCGGGTGGTTGTGCCCCGGGCGCACACATTGAGAGGCTGACACATCACGAAGTGGCCATGGTGTCAGAGGCCGACGCGCTGCGTCAACGGAAGTTGACTCGACGCAGTCAGCCTCTGCGCCGTGTCAAATCTGCACCAAGGGTTGCCCGGTGTCATGGTCAACCGGACCCTACCACGTCGGTTGATTCCCCGGGACCGAAGCCACAAAAAAGACGGTGCGGCTGTACATCTGATCCTTCCCTTTGGACCGGACCGTTGCGACCGCAAGGGGCAAATTAGTGGGGCCCGGCCCAAATGGCACTTGAAACGGACCAAGGGATAGTGAGATAATTAAGTTTGACCAGTTGGGACTGGACCGATGCGGCCGCATAAATCGGTCGGAAAAGGAACAGCCCCAAACGGCCATGTAAACGAACAACTAGGCCCTAGTGATAACTAAAGGGGAGTCACATGCTATTTCAAGTGCGGGACTGACTCTTCGTTTCCCAAAGTCGGGCCTGCTCCCGGTCCCGTGCTAAAATTAGCACAGTCTCATGCTATTTTTAGCATGGGACTGACTGTTCGTCTACTTGGGACTGGGACTGAGCCTTCCCCAGTCCCGTGCCTTTTTTTTTTTTTTTTTTTTTTTTTTAACTCCCCTCCAGTGATAAAATTAGCACAGTCCCACGCTATTTTTAGTGTGGGACTGACTGTTCGTCTACTCGAGACTGGGGCTGCCCCAGTCCCGTGCTAAAATTAGCTCAGTCCCATGCTATGTTTAGCATGGGACTGACTATTCGGCTGCCTGGGACTGGCTGTTCGTATCCCAAGGTCGGGAGTGATGCTAATTTTAGCACAGGCCTGGTCTATTTTTAGCCCCGGGCCCGACGAGGGGACTGCAGCACTTGGGCCCAACCATCCAGCCTCTCCACTATAAAAGGAGAGGCGGTGTCACTCATAGGGGGGGCGTGCTGTTGCGTCACTCATTAGACACAATGCGGGAGCCTCAGTGGAGCATCGAGGAGGAATGGGACTTGAGCAACGACGTAGGAGCAAGTGCGAGAAGTCGCGAGCAGAGCGAGATCAAGGCAAGCAAGAGGAAGGTGAGGAAGGGGGAGGGTGGCTTTCGGCAGGTGCAGTGTCCCGAGTTCTCACTTGGGCCACTGTCCTCCTGCTGCCATCTCCTCTGCCTCCTCTCCTTTTCCTCTCTCCCTTTGCTCCCTCATCTTGCTCTCTTGCTTTTCTCCTCTCTCCCGCCCTTTCTTTGCTCATCTATTCTCCTGGCTGGTCAATTCTGCGCGCGCCCATTAATTCCACGCGCGCCCATTAATTCCATGCGCGCCCATTTATTTTGTGCATGTCCACTTATTTTGCACGCACCCACTAGGACCCACGTGTGCCCACATCTGCAGTGCATCGGTGACTGGCATTGCGTGCGCCCGCACATGCCCATATCTGCAGAGCGCCCCTCTGATCAGCACTATGTGCATCAAAAGTGCACCCACTGTATTTGGTGGCCTTCGCTGATTTGTGGTGCGGCCATTCGTTCGTTACTGCTTGCTCCACTGATTGGATCATGACATTGCAGTTAACTTCCACTAATTGGATTATGGCTGCTCACCCACTGTAAAAGGCACCACTAACTGGATCGTGGTTGATTCCACCGGTTCGATCGTGGCTGTGCGATCATGGTTGTCTGGCCTCCCTGATTGGACTGAGGCTGCTCTCCCACTGCTGTGAGGCTTGTTGATTGGACCAGGGCTGTGTGCCATGAATGACAGGTGATTGGGGGTCACGTGCCCTGCATGAGTGTTAGTCCGAGGTTGCACGATTGATTATTTGAGGATTTGAGGCCAAGCGCCTTGCATGAATTTACTGATGCTGGAATAATCAGCCACTATTTGGGTGATCACAGATCAACAGTGCAGCAACACTTGGCCCTAAGCGAAGGCCATTCACTTTGAGCCGCTGCCCCACATTCTATTCAGATCATTTATTTATGTGGTGTGATCAGCCACTATTTGGCTGATCACAGATCAGCGGTGCAGCGACACTTGGCCCTAAGTGAAGGTCATTCACACTGAGCCGCTGCCCCACATTCTATTTGGATTGGTTATTTTTGCGGGGTGATCAGCGACTGTTTGGCTGATCACAGATCAACGGTGCAGCGACTCTTGGCCCTAAATGAAGATCATTCACACTGTGCCTCTGCCCTGCTTTCTATTTGGATTATTTATTTATGTGATGTGATCAGCCACTATTTGGTTGATCACAGATCAACGGTGCAGCGACACTTGGCCCTAAGTGAAGGCCATTCACTCAGTGTCGCTGCCCCACACTCTATTTGGATTATTTTTGCGGTGTGATCAGCCACTACTTGGCTGATCACAGATCAATGGTGCAGCAGCACTTGGCCCTAAGTGACGGTCATTCACACTGAGCTGCTGCCCCGTGTTCTACTTGGATTATTTATTTATGTGATGTGATCAGCCACTATTTGGTTGATCACAGATCAACGGTGCAGCAGCACTTGGCCCTAAGTGACGGTCATTCACACTGAGCTGCTGCCCTGTGTTCTACTTGGATGATTTATTTATGTGATGTGATCAGCCACTATTTGGTTGATCATAGATCAACGGTACAGAGACACTTGGCCCTAAGTGATGGCCATTCACTCTGTGCGACTGCCCCACATTCTATTTGGATTATTTTTGCAGTGTGATCAACCGCTATTTGGCTGATCACAGATCAACGGCGCAGCAGCACTTGGCCCTAAGTGAAGGTCATTCGCATTGTGTCGCTGCCTCGTGTTCTACTTAGATCACTTGTTTATGCCGGCGTGATCAGCCATAGATCAACGGTGCAACAGCACTTGGCCCTAAGTGAGGGTTATTCGCAATGTGTTGCTGCCCCGCATTCTAGGCCGAACAGAGACGGGTTGTGATCAGCCACTATTTAACTGATCACTGATCAATGGTGCGGTGGCACTTGGCCCTAATTCAAGGCCAAGCGTTGCATGCTGCTGCCACGCACAGTAACATTTATTTTATTTTGTGACCAACTTCTACGTGGCTGATCACACACACTGCAGACAGCTGTGCCCTGCCCTAAGTGAAGGCCAAAAACGGGATGCCACAAACCCATAGGTCTCTGATCTGCATACCCATTGGGACTGATCTTTGTGCCTGCTGGTACTAATCGGCGCGGCCGCGCACTGGTCTGCACGCGACTAGAACTGATCTATGCGTCTGTCGGTATTGCATCCGCGCGCCAGTGAGCGTGCCCAGTTGGGTTGCATTGACGCGCCAGTGCGCGTACCCAGCTGGGTTGCTTCGACGTGCCCAGTTGGATTACTTCCCGCGCACCAGCGCGCGCAACTAGTGGAGTTAATCCCGCGCGCCAGTGTGTGTGCCTAGTCGGATTGATCTCACACGCCAGTGCACGTGCCCAAGCTTGGACATGCACACCCAAAATTAGAATTGTTGATCTAGTGCGCGCCCAAGCTCATATTGGCTGATTTAGTGCGCGCCCTAGCTCAGATTGGCTGATTTAGTGCGCGCCCAAGCTCAAACTTGTTGATCGAGTGTGCGCCCAAGCCTGACTTACTGTTTGGTGTGCACCCATGCTCGGTATTGCTGATTTAGTGCACACCCAGGCCCGACATCGCTGTTTTGGTGTGCGCCCAAGCTTGGACTTGTTGATTGAGTGTGCGCCCAAGCTCGGACTGGTTGATTGAGTGCTCACCCAAGCCCCAACTCGCCGATCTAGTGCGCGCCCTGCTGGTATGATGATTCTAGAGTGTGTGCCCTATGGGTATGATGATTTTAGAGCACGCGCCCAGCTGCTTTGAGCGAGCGCCCTGATGATATAATTTTGGATCGTGCCCCCAGACATTTTAATGATCGTAGAGCGTGCACCCTGTTCTAGTGCACGCACCCTGCTCTAGTGTGTGCGCCCAGCTGGTATGATGATTCTAGAATGCACACCCTGCTGGTATGATGATTCTAGAGCGCGCCCCCTGCTGGTTTGACGACTCTAGAGCATGCTCCCTACTGGTTTCACGATTCTAGAGCTCCCGCCTAGTTGGTATGATGATTCTAGAGTGTGCGCCCTGCTGGTTTGATGACCCTAGAGTGCGCGCCCTACTGGTATGGTGGTTCGAGAGTATGAACTCCGCTGGTATTATGGTTCGAGAACATGCCTTGCTAGTCTGATGATGTGGGGCCATGCGCCCTGCAAGTCTGATGATTTAAGACTACGCACAACACTAGTTGCTGATGCGGGATTGTGCATTCCACTGGTTTGAAGCAGCAGGGCCACACATCTAGTCTGTTCGATGGCTCGGGTTTACATGCCCGATTGGTTTGAGTTCGTGTGCCTTATTGAATTGATGCTTGAGTGCCACTGCTGGAATGATTAGGCACCCCACTCCCGTTGATTTGATTCCCTGCTGATCAGTCTCTGCGCAGGCGATGCTTTTGCTGATTCAGTCCCTGCTGCGTCAGATATTAATGACCTGATCCCTGCGTGGACGGTAATTTCCCTACGCAAACGGTAATTGCACTTTAGTCCCCATGCGAACGGTATTTATGATCCCGTCCCTGCGCAAACGGTATTTTTCCTGCACAGGTGAATTTGCGGTTCAGTCCCCCTGCGCAAGCAGTTTTGCGCAGTCCAGTCCCAGAGCATACGGAATTTTGCGATTGGTCCCTGCGTAGGCGACACTTTGCTGATCAGTTTCCTGTCGTGATGATATTGACAGCCCAAACCTCCTATTCTGGATCCACTTGCAGCAGAGACACTTTTTTCATGATAGCACTATATTGAGTTGCTGATCCCTGTTGTTCAGGCGAGCCCTTCCGTCGAGTTGTTGCTGTTCAGTCGGGCCCGCTCAGACGGGCCCATCCATCGAGATGCTGCTGTTCAGCCGGCCCCATTCAGGCGGGCCCTTCCATCGAGTTGCTGCCGTTCAGGCGGGCCCCTTCATTGAGTTGCTGCTTTTCAGCCAGGCCCGTTCAGGCGGGCCCTTTCATTGAGTAGCTTGTTGCTGATTCGTCTGAGGCCCTTCAGGCGGGCCCAGGTGTGAGTTGCAGCTAGACAGTCGAGCCCACTCAGGCGGGCCCAGATATCAGTTTGTTGTTGCCTCTTCCGGCCAGGCCCATTCAGGAAGGTCCAGGTTTTGCCTTCACCATTGTTCGGTTGGGCTTACGCTGCGAGTTGCTGATTTGACGTGGTTGGTGAACTCCTACTTGTTTTGGGGACCAGTGGGAGGACCTTGTTGATTGGTCCTATCATCTGGAGGGCCTGGGCGTTTATACTCTCTGAGGCGCAATTGTTGTCCAAACTGGGGGCAGGCCCCGAAGTGGGGCAAACTTGTTGAGAGTTCTCGTTGCCGGTATGACGGTCACCAGACTTTCCACATAAGGGCCAACGAGTCCCCGACCTCCAAACAAACTCTGGTGATTACCTACTTGGTAAAGGGTGCAGAAAAGGGGGTGAAGGGTGTCACATATGACATGATCGCAGATTACATATTTCGCAGGCAGAGCTATTGAAGGGATAACTGGATGCATGTGGTGTTCCCTCGCGTACCTTCAGCGCCTTGGGGCGTACTTTTCGATTTTGATGGGTGCAATCCTGAACCTCTCAGCGAAGCACTCAGCAAGGGGAAGAGGCAGAAGGATGAGCGGATCAAGAGCGAGATAGTCAGATTCGGGATACCAATCACTACTTGCACGCAAAGATCGGAGAGCGATGAGTCTGACCTTGACCCTTGTAGCGTGAGCGACATCGATCTTGGTGACTGCTTCGATTGGGACACCCACAGAGACCGATCCCATTGTTGATAGCTTAACGCTGGAGATTGGTAAGCGACGTCGACAGAGAGCAACAGTGCGACGGATTGCACGATAATAGCTTGAGGGAGACTGATTTCTTTATGTCACGCGAGCCCCAAGGGGCGGTTGCTGGACCCCCAAGAGGGGAAGGTCCGGTCCCATACCTTAGAGATGGATTCAGCCATCTGGTTGGGACAGACTTCGCACCTATTTGGAACAAAGAGGGCTTGCCCTCCCATGGTGCAAGTCGTGTCACATGGCGTTCCCCTCCCGGAGGATTCCGGAAACCATAGAACATATTTTCCTGCAATGCCCGGGGTCCGTTCTCACATGGCGATGGTGGGACAGAATTTGGAGTCTGCTGGACACCAAAACGAACTGACCATGGGACTGGAGGGCGATACCGTGTGAGACATGGACCTCCCCCACACTTAGTACCTTTGAGGAGAACATGTTTAGAATAGGGAGGAGGGCGGCTATGTGGGCGATCTGGAGAAGACGCTGCATACACACTTTGGAGGGTGTCCGTATAGCGGGGGAGGAAATGACGGACATGATCAGACAATTTATACAGCAAGAACTAATGACGCAATGGCAGAAGGTTAAGGGCCAGCTAGATCTGTGCCAAACAAGGAATGAAATAAAACAAAAAATCCAAAAATTCTCGGGGAACTGGTTGGGCGGCGAGAATGGCGGCCGAATTGCCTCCATCAAATGGGAGGGCGGCAAAATCCCGGAAGGCGAAGGAGACAACCAAGTCGGTAACCGGGATCCGATCAGGAAGGACTACCAGCTTTGTTTTAAAGATTGGACAACGGTGGGCCAAGAGGTCCCGTTACGGCCTTCTGCGGACTTCCCCGACCCCTTTCCCCCTCATCAGCTGGCTGTGGTGGACATGCAATGGTACGGAGCGGAGTAAGCAAGACTGCAAATGCAGGGAAGGGACCAGTTGGTATACGCAGTGATCTGGCGCCTGGCATGGGGTGAAGAGGCTCCTCCCTGTTCTGACACAACCTGCTCAGTTAATCCTCTGGGTCCCAGAGTAATCAATGCTGGCAGGATTCTCCCTAATTTTAGCCTGTGATTTCACTCTGTGTATGGGACGCTGGACCCGATTTCCAGCAGGTGCTTTCACTCTGTGTACGGGACGCTGGACCCGATTTCCATCAGGTGACGCTCCCCACCAATAGATGGAGCCGTCCCCCGGTGCTAGTGGTGTCTGCTTTTACCAGCACCCCTAGCACTGGATGGGGCTGTCTTTTCAAAAAAAAAAAAAAAAAAAAAAAAAAAAAAAAAAGACTTTGCTATGCACGATTTTCGAAAGCCACTTTATGGAGACCGTTTCCTTGAGGTTTCATATGTTTACATCGACGGCAAGGGACGGATTGAGATACTGATTGGTGCTACAGGTAATATCACCCTTGTCAAGGAGCTTTACCTCAGGAGTGTTGCGGACGAGGAGATGGCGAGATGCATGGGATATATCAACAAGATTGATCCTGGAGCGTCTCGTGACATCAGCTACGTGGTCCCAAAGTCGATAGCAACTCTGGTTCTCAATGATGAGGAGGACCAGCGTGTACCAGATGTGGAGTCCCGGACGACAGAGCTTACTCATGAGGGGGTACCACTTATTATTATTGATTGAGGCTCACTCCTTCCAGTCACTGTGATGTATTTATTATTATTACGACTTATCAGTGACTGCAGCCCTCCAATGGTTGCTCCCTGCATTTCCTGTGTACTACTCTTTAGTCTCGTGTCTCTGGTCATGTCTCTTGTGGAGTCTGGTTTCTTCATGCTCTTGCGGAGTCTGGTTTCTGGTCTTCTTGCTCTTTCTGGTTTCTGGTCTTCTTGTTATTTCCTCTTCTCATCACACGAGTTACACTCAAGGCTACTTGAAGGACTCCTGGATAATAGGGCCTCTGGTGATCTTGACTCCTTGAAGGTCAGGTGCGGGCGATAAACCCCAACGCCTCACTCTAAGCCGTGTCGCCACTGGCAGGAGGGATAACCCTGACTACTTGACTATATGATTAAGAGTGACAAGGACTGTTTCTGAATGCGCTCATATGTTATATGATTTTCATACTTACCAAAACCCTGTGTGACAGCCTGACAGTCCACCAACCCATTGGACTCGGCCTGGGAGGGACACCGAACCTGGCCCTGGAAGGGGCGGGGGCGTAACAACGGGCCAACAAGAAAGCAGCATCGTCGTCGTATCTATCCCGTGGGCCAGTGCACAAATGCAGCAAACAACTCAAGCCTGGAAAGTTCTGAGCTTGCCCAACCAAAAAGGGCCCAGGCCCGTAACTGTCATCGTTGGCCTGGGCGCAAATACAGGGGACCAACCGGAAGCTACTGGAAACTCCACGATCAAGCCCACACAGAGTCCAGCAGAGGCCGCCACTTCCATATAGGAAGCAGAGCAGCCAGGGAGGCCATGTTGGCCAATGCTGGTGTTGCGGACACGCTGCTGCGCTAGCAAGCGAGTGTCTGTACGTGCTAGCTTGGGCCGAGGCGCGCCCGGGCGCTGAGAGGTGAGGGCGCTGCAGGAGCAGCAGGGCGCTAGCAGCCATAGCCGGGCTGCAGGGCGCGAGGCAGAGGAGGGCGACAGGAGGTCTTTGGGAGGAGGCACATAAGTGGGTGTCAGGGCGTGATGAGGGGATACGAGGATACGTACCTGGTCTATGTGGGAGGTCGACATTGGTGTTGACGACATGTACATTGGTCTTCAATTCGAAGTGAGCTTGTGAACGTAGATAGGCTAGGTAGGCAAGAAGAGTAGGGTGGGCGCTGGGCAGACAGGAGCGACATTGAATAATGCATTGGCTCACGAGTTCACCGTATTGCTCTTATTTGGATGGAATATTGGTGCATTTGAGCTCTCTGCTTGTACATGACTATGTGGACTTCTGCGTGATTTTGGATTTGGTTATCTGTATATCGCTCTCACTCATATTCCTTGCAGAGGCCTGATGAACCATGTATCAGATTTTAAAATGATCAGAACAGATACTACACTTGATCTATTTTTAGCCAAAAGGCCACAAAAATTGCCTTGTGTGTGTACAGCTCTTTCTTTGTAATCCTTACGTTTTTATATAAATTTTCTTGCTGCTCTCTTTTTAGTAAATTTTACTGTGCCTTTCCCGTACAAGGCTGTGTATGTTTTAGATTTCCACCACAACAGCCCTGTTCCACCCTGATCAGTAGATCCAAAATCAAAGCAGCTCTACCTCTGTCGCAGACAATGAAGCACACTCGAGATGAGCGGGTGTGGGCAGGCGCACACACACACACACACACACAGAGAGAGAGAGAGAGAGAGAGAGAGAGAGAGAGAGAGAGAGAGAGAGNAGAGAGAGAGAGAGAGAGAGAGAGAGAGAGAGAGAGAGAGAGAGAGAGAGAGAGAGAGAGAGAGAGAGAGAGAGAGAGAGATGCGACTTCCATTCCTGATTTCCTGTTTTCTTTTCCTGTCGACTTTCATTTACATCTCTGCTTCTTTCTATGCAGGGTTTTCATACCAAGGCAGGGGAAACTCGAGCCCAGCTGAGCATTCTACCAAGTCTGTCCGTAGACTGTGTTACCTTGGAGGCCGATAAGAATGCCACCTCGAGTACTGAAGGTTTGACCAACCAGCCTGTTAAGAACCACATAGAAAGTCAAAAACTGAAACCAAACCGAATGAAGCCATGAACCGCAGTCAACTCATGCCAAGTCGACCCCCTCCTAGGCACTCAAAGGCCACCCAACCCACCCCAGAAAAAAGGTTCAAAAATACTAATTAAATCAGGCCCCCACTAAACCAACCCAAACTGAAGCACACTGAAACGAAACAAAGCAAACCAAATTGATTGGCATGCAGTGAAATAAAAGTACTGACATCACATAAGAATCACATGAAATGAAACACAATGCCGAAGCAAGCAAGCAAGCCGGTTAAACCCCAACACGATAAACTCAACTTTAGACCCCAGCCCAAAGTCCAGAGCCCAGAGCCCCAGCCCCAGCCCAAAGCCCAGAGCCCAGAGCCCAAAGCCCCAGCCCAAAGCCCCGAGCCTAGAGCCTAGAGCCCAGAGCCCAGAGCCCAGAGCCCAGAGCCCAGAACCCAGAGCCTGAAGTCCAGGGCCCAGAGCCCCAACCCAAAGCCCAGATCCCAGATCCCAGATCCCAAAGCCCCCCAAACCTAAACCCAAATCCCAGACCCGCTTTGAAAGCCAGACCAGAACACTAAATCCAAACGACCCTACTTGAATCCACCTGCCCAACCTACCCCAACCTCAGACTCCCAACCCACCCCAACCTCAGACTCCCAACCCACCCTGACGTCATACTCCCCAACTCCTCAACCTTGCACGAACTAGAACACACCTCAAGGCCAACCTGTCCTCAATTCAAACCAAATGGAACCAAACCCGTGCAACACAAACCCCACAACACCAGACCCAACCAGTGTCAACAAGGTCAGCGGGTTCTTGCCCTTAATGCCTCTTCACTGTGCCTGATTCAAACCGACGCCTCCTGTCAGATTGCACCTGGACATGCAGTCAGTCAACTGCGACCCGTGTGATCTCCACCAGGACATCTTGTTTTCCAGCGGCATTCTGGCAGAGGCATTCGTGCGAATACATAAACAAATACGGAGTTAATCTAGGATGTCAAAGACCCAGAGCCCCAAACCCCGAGACCCAAGATTCTAACCAAACCTAACCTATTCTGCCAAGACCGCTCTCAAGGGACCCAATCCAGCCAATCCTGACCCCACCACACTCGACCCAAACCCCTCCAGCCCAACCCAACCCAAACCTCAGATCCCAATCTCCACCCCAAAACCTCAACCCCAACCCCGACCCTACACCATCTCCCAGGTCACGGAACACTCATTTAAAAACAGAAAAGCACATAAGCACCAACTTCTTTGACTCAGACGTTCTTATAATCTTGTAAGGTTGAAACAGGTAGTGCAAAACTAGAGACTGAGCAATGGCATGGATTAAGCACATTCTCTTCTTTTTGCTGGTGAAAGTGTACAGAAGAACAGGCACAGGGAAGAGAAGAACTAAGCCTGCAAAATTGCACTGATTACAAAGCATTTCTTTTGCGCATCTCTTTCCTGTTCCAGTGCCCCAACCTTGCGTACAATCGATAAAATGAATGAATATTAATTTGCGAATTCAATGTCATTTCCCCACCTCTCCCTCCGAAGAGGGTCAAGACACCCTCAAAAAAGGTTCGACAACATTCGGTTCCCTACCTTCTTCTGAGACATGGACGTTGCAAAGATCGAAGCTAACGCCGCCGCTTTATACTCTCCACAATGGCGTTGACTGCCTTGCAAAAAAAAAGGCTGCCATCTGTGCTCATCTCATACCTTCCTTGGGGTTCACGCTTGAAGCTGAAGCCTGAAGCTGCATTTGTCCATTCCTCTAAAAAATACCTTCCTTGGGGTTCAAGCTCGAAGCTAAAGCCTGAAGCTGCATTTGTCCAGCCCTCTCGTCCAGCCCTATCCATCCTCATCTGACTCCATCTCCGACCCGTGTATACATCCATAAACCCATTCATGCATCCATCCATCCATCCATCCATCCACTTGTCAAACTGTCCTAGGAAAATTGAAGCTGAAGGTGCAGTCGTCCGTCCCTCTCATCCGCCCCTACCTATCCATCCTCATCCACCCCTCCAACTCTGTCCCGGGTATATACACCCATAAAGGCCCATTCATCATCCATCGGTCCACTTGTGTGAAATAATCCTTACCATCCACCTGCGTCCACGTCCATCCACATCCATCCACGTCCATCCACGTCCATCCACGTCCATCCACTTCCATCGAACGACCCCTCAATACTGTGCTCCTGATGATTGTGAGAGAAGTTGCCGCTAGTGGACTCTGCTTCCAGAGAACTGTTTATGTTTACAGAAAGCGATCATGGCATGAGGCCAGGAGGCAATGACTTGCCAAAAGAGGCAACTTCATTTTGTCCCCTACAATGGTGGAGTGGGTCCCCTGGGGTACAATTATTTGCTGTCTCCACATGAGCCTGGTCCGATTTGTGGATCAGATTCACACCAAGTTCAGACAGAACAGCATCAAGTGGAACCAGGTCCTCAGCCTGCTCAGTTGCTCCTTCAGTCTGTCATCAAGCAGTCACTGAACTAGAAGTTTGCGGTGATACCCTCCAGTCTCACCGCCACTGCGATCATGCCCGCTACTACCTCACTTCATCCTCAGAACAAATCCATCTCTTTTCGTCCAACGCTTTTGAGCCCCTGTCCCATAGCTTAGTTGTCCCATAACCCCCATGTGTCTGCACTTCTTCACAGCAAGAATGTGCGACGTTCTGCCTGAAGACTCTGACCATTCCCCTCTTCTCATCAGTTGCGCCATCCGCAAACTCACCTCTCGAGCCCATTCCTTTCCTCCTCAGGTACGAACGAGGCAGAAACCCAAAGTCACAATGACTCCTAAAAACTTCCTCCCTTCTTCCCGGCTCGACATACGCCCTCAACTGGGTCTATGAAATGCCTCTGTTGACAGCCTGACACTCGTCCGACCCCGTCTCTTCTCTTCTGAGACGTCAGCAATGCGCCGCTAAAACAAGTTGTACGGCACAGTAGGAGAACGTAGCCTGCAGTCAAGCATGACTCGTATAGGAAGTAGGCGGAATGCCGAACCCATCAAAAAAACAAAACACAGCGGCTCTACCGACCCTTTGTCGAGACCTGTGTCGTTATTCCGTCTTTTGGACTGTGAAATGCCTTCCTCATCAGACATCGTCTTCGCTGAAACATCAGCAGAGCGAACAAGTTGTCCTGCGCAACGGGAGCATAGCCGGCACGCAAGTACAACTTGTAGGGAACGTGATCCATCAGTCGGCAATGGAGAAAAATTTCAGTCTTGCCCAGCTGCACTGCAAGTTGCTCTGCTGCTTTCAGCAACTCCCGCCCCAACCCTAAGCCCCGGTACTCCACCTCGATAGCCATGTTACATAAATATGTGGCATTGACAGGCGGATTAAGCGTTGGAAATGGAGCCCTTGATCGGCTCGAGAACGAGAGCTCCACAGTGCCGACGAGAGTCAGAGGAGCCCCCCTCCCAAGCTGCTCCTCCAGCTCCTGTTTCTCTTTTCCACCCATTTGATTACCTTTCCATGAAGGAAACCGGAGCATAACCAAGCACACGCCATACGGAACCGACATGTACCGTTCTTGGAGGTAGTTTGAAATCTGAACTCTCAGGAAGGGTCCATAGCTGAAGATGCCCAGGTAATCAGCAAACGACTCCGTCAAAAGCTCCGTTGTCGCAAACGTGTGCTCTGGCTGCATCATGCAAACAACAAAAGCTCCATGGCGGCTGATATGGAAGTACCGAAATCGCTCAATTTGCACTAGCATTTTGGCATGGTACGGATCCAGTCCATTGCGCATGTTGTTCATAGACAATGTTGAAACCGGGCTGCCAGGTCGGGAGCGGGACCGCACAGACATGGTGGCATTGCCAGGTGGGTGCCTCACAGACGAGAGCTGATAGACCCGTTCCTCTTGCATTCTTTCTGTGGCACTCACAGTAGGTCTGAGCACAGTGTCGCAACTGCGTTCGTGATCTGCGTCATCGTCAATTCCAGGAGGATCTGCAACAGGATCCGGCTTTTCGAGCTGGTCCGAGATTTCTGCAAACTCCTGAGAATCCGACGAAGTTTCTGATGCCATTTCCATGCCCACAACTGGTTTCACGGCTGTATGGGAAAAGGACAGATCTGAGCTGTGGATGGGGGAGCAGCCTGATGAAACACCGCCACCACCTCCATCTGCTCCAGCGCGGCAAACGAAATCGCTGCGGACTTCTCCTGAATACAAAGCTGCATCGTCGTAAGGCAAGGAGCTATCCCCGCCATAGCTCCAGCAGCAACACCAACTTGTTGTCTGTGCAATCGCCCCATGAGCATAAGAAGCCAGACCTTTGGCTTCCCTCTGCATGTCAAACTCCGTCTTGATGTTTACGCAGCAAGAAATGTGTGTGCACAACGAGGACGAGGACGTTTGCCACTTGACTGCACTGGAGTTATACCATGCTCCACACCTGCAAACAGAACAAGAAAGCAACAGCCAGCAGTTCATCACACATCATATCTGAGGGTGATGTCAGCGACTTGCTTACTGTAGACATGGCGTTATGCACGGAGCTCACACAGTGGATGTGTACAATACTACAAATGCAACTGTGAAGTGCTTCCTTGGTACGTACTGCATCGTCATCTGGCAACTGTTGTTGTGCCATAGTGTGCTGCATCCTTTAGCATCTGTGATATCCTACAGCATGCTGCATAACAGCGCATACTTGCACGTCATACGCAGAAGGGCGGCCACCACAAAAAGTACTAAGTACTATCCGAAATGACCCAATCACGATAAGCAGAGGAATGGCTGGCATTAACCAGCATGGTTTTCACAGGATTACTCTTGTTGGATTTCGGCAAAGCTCGTCGGATTTTGGTAAAGCTACAGACAACATGCACAGTATGGAGAATCCCTACCACCACGCCTTGCTCATCCCCAAAGAAGTGATAACCTACTCTGAGAAGAGAATCCAACTGAACTGAAATATAGCATTGATCCAAAGATACCAGACCTTTACGCCAGGGGAACATGACACCTCCATCCGCAGCGGCCACCCCCTTGAGAGCATCCAGTAAAACAGGAATGACATGCAGACGATTAGCATAGTCACAGTGGAAGAGTGACACAAGAGATGATGCTCTAGAGAAGAAAAAAGAACTTTAAAAACCAGGATCCAAGAAAAGAAGTTATGCCCGGAAACGGCGGAAAGCTCTTTCTGTCTTTTAAATCGATAATAAAAGGATGATCAAGAGGCGGGGACCAGACATATAGATATTATGGGACACAGAAAGAGAGGGGGTGGCCGATCGAAAGGAGTTATCACCCTGACATTTGGATGGCCATCTGAACGACTGCTGTCTGGTGTCAGATATCCAATGTACGGGTGACTGTTGAGAGAGTCCAACTAATCCCAATGCAAATATTCTTTCTGAGTTTTTCTTAGGTTTCTTTTTTTTTTTTTTTTTTACAAGAAAATTGAATAAACACGAGGCTGCTTCTATTCTGGGGAGCAGCAGTCCGGTTCTTTTTCCACCGGCAAGTCAAGAGAATACACATTTTACTCGCGCAACAACACTACTCCCCATTATGGTTGGGAGGTCGGAGTGGACGAAATTCATAACTTCCGTTAGGAAGGATATACCACCCCTCACCCCTGCCTAAGTTAGCCTCAGCGACTCCAAACAACCGACCGGTTCCGGTCTGCCCATTCTGCTGTGTTACCACTGTAATCCCCCATCGATCCACGGAGGTGCCGAGGGAGACCCCGAGGCAGGGCGTGCCCGCATGCCAAATCAGACCCTTTCAGTGCCGCCATACAGCAGGCGCGAGCTTCCGTCCCATCGGTGGAACACAGCAGGGATCTTCAAGAGCCTTCCCTTAAGTTGTACTGCCTACTAACCCCAAGGCCAGGCTAGCTACCCATTACATCAGATCGGAGTGTCGTGGCTGCACGGTCCCCGACCAGGCTATGCCCTGGGAGGAATGCACCCCAGTCCGCCAGACACATTTCACCATGTTGCCCTCCACAGACCCCAATTTCCCATTACCAAAGCCAGCGCTTGTTTGAGCTCCTCCCATGTCTGCTCTGGCGACACCTCCCGTTTATCGATTGTTTCTTTGCATCTTCTCTTGCATACCACCCACAAAGCCAACGGGCGTAATCTTCCAAAGAACTTGTGCATCCACCTCTCCCGAGCCTGTGGTCGGGCCAGTCCTGTTAGCAATCCCAGGTGGTTCTCTGGCAGTGCTTGTTCTGTGGTCTCCCTCCATAGGTCCTTGACACAGTCTCACACCTGCCATGCCTTGGGGCAAGCCGGCATACAGTGCACAACGTCCTCCACCGCTCCTGTGTCACAAATAGCGCAGCACTCATCAAAGTTCTGTCTATTAGCCTGCGCTCATCTTTTGGCCAACCACTCGTTAACTGGTAGTGCCACGTGCTCCAGCAGCCGGTGCATGCTCCGCACCCTCGTGTTGCGAATCGCCAGCACTGCAGCCAACGGTATCTTGTGGAGGTCCGTTGTTTGTCCCCGCATAAGCCGGTCCCAATGTTGGAACAGAGTACTCTGGGTATTTGCTGAATGCCTGCACAGTCTGTACCCAGCTGTGTAGTATAGTCCTGGATGCTCACCCGGCGGTCCACTCATCCCGCTGGGGTTGGGAGTTTGGAGGCCCATTCTGCAGGGTCAAATTCCAAGCCTTGCAACGGCAGGCATGGCTCGAACATCCTGAGGTCCTCATCTTCTACCACCCGCACCTTCCAGAGGCGATCAAGTGTGACTGCTGCCTGCATGGAAGGCGTGTTGCTGACTCTGCCAACCGTCAAGCCTGGCCCCTCTACGTCGTGTAAACGCATTACTGTCCACTAGTTCGCGGGACCAATCCGTTTGATGAAGGACAGAGGCACCTGAGGGGGGGGGTTGAAAACTTGATTTTTCAAAAACTTAAAGAAACTAGGGCAAAGTATTGTGCGAGCTAAGAGCTTCAACTGAGTACTAGGTCGAAATCCTGACCTGGTTCTGAGAACATGTCAGACAACAGAAAAATCTAAAAAACAAAAAAAAACATGTTCTCGTGGCCCCCGGATGAGTCGTAGGTAGACATTTGGACTCTACCCAGATTCCAGATACTCTGTATTTCGGTCTCCAGATGGGTCCACCACCTACAATCGTCACTCAAATAGAACGCCCGGTCATTATAGCTGTACTCAGGGCAATTTTCAGTCTAGAATCTAGATAAAGTGATAATGACCAACCGTTCTTTTTTCTTTTTTTCAATGGGCCCACTGTTGTCCGGGTTGATGTTGAGGAATTCCCGGCCTCATTGTTTTTACATATATTGCCAGGGTTGCACCGGTGCCGACCGCCGACCCCGACCGCCGACCGTTTTGCCCCGACCGATCGGGGCCGATCGGTCGGCGGACCGCCGACCAGTCAGAAAACAACCACCCACTGATTTTTTTTCAAATCTGAGTTGGGAGCTGTACTGCGCTTGCTAGTACCTGTCTCTTATACACATCTAGATGTGTATGAGGGCCCGTTACGGCCTTCTGCGGACTTCCCCGACCCCTTTCCCCCTCATCAGCTGGCTGTGGTGGACATGCAATGGTACGGAGCGGAGTAAGCAAGATCTCTTATACACATCTAGATGTGTATAAGAGACAGGTTTTAAAGATTGGACAACGGTGGGCCAAGAGGTCCCGTTACGGCCTTCTGCGGACTTCC
>BFEA01000531.1:63458-75068 GCA_003427395.1 Chara braunii | reverse complement strand
CTTATACACATCTAGATGTGTATAAGAGACAGGTATGGGCGTATTGGGGGCCGCTATGGGGGTGTTGGTGGTTATTCGGGGTTCTGGACCCCTCCCCCCAAAACAAAAAAAAAAACAAAAAAAAAAACAAAAAAAAAAACAAAAAAAAACACATTTTTTTTTTTTTTGGCGGGGTGCCGACGATCCCCGACCGGTAGGTGCCGACCAGCCGACCGGTCGGCGGTTCGGCAGCCGACTAGTCAAGGGCCGCCGACCGTCGGCGTGTGCAACACTGTATATTGCCACATAACTATGCACTAAAAGAGCGCACTTTGTGAAACAAAAGGCAAAATTTAAAAATTAAAAAACAAGACAAACATGAAGGGCACACTGAAACCATTCATTTTTCTCATTCTTCTTTTGACTCCCCCTTCACTGTGCCTTTCACATACAAGGCTCGCCATGTTGATGAAGTTGCGCGCGAGGTGCCCCATCCCCGTGTGCCATAACAGCCCACTTGTACACTGTGAGAAAGAGGCAGAGTGAAGGCGGAGGGGATAAACACAGGGAGGAGAGATGGAGAGCAGACAAACAAAGAACGATTAAGGGATAGTAAGGGAAAGTATGGAGAGTGGAGTGAAGATCAAGGCAAAGGATGATAAGAAAAGGCTCAAGAATGAGTCTGTCCTTGACGACAGAGAGGACATACATTGTAAGGATGAGCTGGATGAACACATGGAAGACCTAGCTGAGCATTCCCAGTGCAACAATTGCCACGACGGCTGGCATTGAGCATGCCCACCATACACCCCCGACAAATGGCGTGTCAATTGCAGGCCAAAATGAAGGAAGAACGGTCACCACAAAAGAGCATGCATTCAGTATAGCGCCCGTGGACGCAAAATGGACATACAGTGTCCGGATGCAGAGGGTCCCTGCAATCAGGAACGGTGGGACAGTCCTCTGCACACATGGATGCAGAAACCATGTCATTGTAGTGATTGTGACAGAGATGATGGAGACTACAGCCGAGTGTAACAGTGTTTGTGGCTGTGCAAAGGAGAAGGTCACAGAGTGTTGGTACATTGTCCTGCTGCAGCACGGGGCCAGAGGAATGATCTTTGACATAAAAGAGATTGCGGACGGTTTGTTGTGGCAAGAAAACAGCACCATTTTGTAAGAAACAGTGACATCAGTCACAGCATGGACCATGGTGCCGTTGTCCCACAGCTCCCAGTGGTCAGAGGCATGTACAATGGCCATGTAATGGCCAGGGCCGTTGTCAACAGCAAAAGGAGGCCGGGAATCCCTCCACATCTCAACCTGGTGTACTGGGGCCATTACCCAGACTCGGCTTGGCTGGAAACCGGGTCCAGTGTCCTGTTGGGCATAATTCTGAAAAAAGGAAAGCTGGACAAAGAAAGGAACAATAGTCCCCCTAGGTTACGCTAAAGAACCGAAAGCCACGACACCCTGCCAGTATTCTCGCCGAGCTAATCATAACCATGCCTCTGGTTTCCTTCTCCGTTCTTATTCTGCCTAGCCTCTCCCTTCCCCATTCTCTAGCCTGAACACTTTTCTTAAACCCTAAACCCTACGGCTATTGCTCTTCTTTCCTTCTCTGTCCCTGCCTCGTCCCTCCCGCCTCCACTGGAATGCGAGGTCTGAGGCCTGAATGATTGCCACTTAGCCATCCCCCAGAATCCTGTGGGCAAACCTGGCTTTCAGTTCCTGTTCCTGTCCCAGTCGCTGTCTGATCTGCCGCTACGCTATTTTCCACTGTGGCTGTCGTGGCCCAGTACCAAGGTGGCCTTTTTCCTGAGGAAATGACTTCGGCGCCATCTGTCCCCAGAGGGTCCTGACTATTTCCCATATTCTCTCCAACTCTCGCCATGTCAACAGGCCATGCTCCATTGTGTTACATGCCCAGTTGGGCGATGTACATACAAACCGAGGATCCGCAATGCGATAAAAAGGACTGAATGGACAGTGCAGTGCAAGTGGGATCTCAACAAGCAATGTGCATTCCGATACATACAAAATGGTGCTTTATAGCGCAGGGAAGACTTTAGATACAAGTCCTGACCTGACCCGGACTGACCTCTTTCACGTAGTACAAGATAGCGAAGCAGTGTGCTAGAATACTAATGACTACCCAAATCAATGTTTCAACGCAGACCAAACATACATCATGCTCATCACAAAGTGTGAAGGGGCCTGGCGCTATACACAGGAATGAGGCGCCAGGTCCAGACATACACAGACGAAGAGGAAGGGATCAGACGAAGAAGAGGAAGGGGGAGATGGGAAAGTCGTCAACACCAAGTCTCGTTACAAGTCCCAAATAATCCCTCTTCAAAATGTCTGAAGTCCCATGTCGAGTCTGGGTCCAATGTCACCTCTCTCTCTCTCTCTCTCTCTCTCTCTCTCTCTCTCTCTCTCTCTCTCTCTCTCTCTCTCTCTCTCTCTCTCTCTCTCTCTCTCTCTCTCTCTCTCTCTCTCTCGTAGTCTGCTGATGCAGTGACGTCAGATCGCGAGAGGGTGAGAGGGAGATGAGAGACTGAGAAGAGGAAGAAGAAGAACTCTCTCTCTCTCTCTCTCTTGTATGCCAGGTACTAACCTGTGAAGATGGCGCTGTGCTGCAGGTACCTCAAAGACGAAGCTGGAGCAACGGCGCTTGCAGGTAAGTATCCCTGGCCTCCGCCCAATCTCTCTCTCTCTCTAGTCCTACTCTAGCTATGGCGCCCAGCGCTGAAGACTACAACTAGCCTTACTAGCGCCCAGCGCTGAAGACTACTGCTAACGCTACAACTACTCCTGCAGCGCTCCTCCAGAGTGCTGCTGCCGAATCCTGAAGACTACTGACTGCCTCCTGCCTCCACGTGAGGTGCCTGGGAAGTACCTAGGAGCTACCTCCCAACTACCTGCAGCCTGCAGGGCGGGCCAGTCTTATATAGTGCTGGCCCGTCCAGGAGGCTGCTCTTGCCAATGCCAAAATGTGCCAGACCCTGGGGTTGAAGCTCAAACAAAGGTTGTCTTGAAAATAGGCCAAAAATGGCCTGAGCTAAAACCCTGGTCTGGTGCCTGAGTTTCAGGGCAGGTCAAACTGATGAGGGCCTGAAAATGGCCCTCAGTTTCAGGGTGAAAATACTCAGGGCCGGAAAGGCCCTGATTTAGCCTGAAACGACACAGAGCCTGTAGGCCCTCGTTTTCAGGCTTTCAGGCTGAAACGACATGGGGCCTGTAGGCCCTTGTTTTCAGGCTTGTGGCCTGAAAACAACACGGGGTCTGTAGGCCCTCGTTTTCAGGCTTTCAGGCCGAAAATGACACGGGCCTGAAAATGGCCCGTGCAGCCTGTTGCAGGTGCAGCATGTAACAATTGTTTCTGCTGTGCCCTCCTGGCAGACCACGCAGAGGGCGTTGGAGGGATCCCTCCTTGATCAGCTTCGCCTTTCGTATAACCAGGCGTTTACCGGTACAGCCACAAGTGCTATTAGCCACCGCATGCTCCTGACTCTGCCCACTCTTATCCTGTTGATTAGTGTCCATGGTATTGTGCATAGTTTCTCCACGGGGACTCCCTCTCTATTTTCCCAACGCTTCGAGAGTGCTGCCTTCAGGGGGTAGTTCCGCTTTTTCAGTCGGTAGCCGATTCGAGTTGTGTAATTGAGTATGTTGATCCTTCTAGCTACTCCCAACCTCCCTCTGAGATTCCACGCCCACTCCGCTGGGCCTATTTCCAGGTCTTCTACTGGGGTGGTTGGGCTAAATAGCGTGAAGTCCTCTGTTTCCACTACTCACACTTTTTGTACGTGTGGTAGTTGAATAGCAACTGGAGTCTTGGATCCCTGATCCAGGATGCTGGCGGTGCTTCCCGGATTCGTGATGTTATAGATGTCAGCATTCAACCACTCTTTTCTTGCAGGTTCTTGGCTCCAGATGCAAAATGCTTCTTCAGCATTGCTGTCCACTCCTGTGGTATGGATATGAGGATGTCGTTGCGGTTCTCAGTTAACCTGTGGCAGCCCTTCAGTTCTGCTCTGAGCTCCCTCGCAGTCTTCCATTGTTGTTTGACCCCTTGCCCAAAGGTGTTTCATCTGCCAGACTCCGCGCTCTACCCACGTGTCCCATTTTGTGTCTTTTTTGCGTAAGGGTGAGGGGTTTCCCCTGTATGTCCTTGATTGCTACTGTACAAACAGAGGGATCCGGCAGGCATCCGTAACTACAGTCCGATCAGGCTCCTAACACTGACGCACAAGATAGTGGCTAAAGCACTAGCTAATAGGCTTAGAGGGGTCACCGTGGGTTGCTTCCATTTGGATCAGTCCGGGTTTATACCAGGAAGATTCATTCTGGACAATGTCATGACATTGACAGAGTCAGTACGCTATATTAGGGACAAAAGAATGAACACAGCAATACTCTTTTTCGACTTTGAAAAAGCATACGACCAAGTGAATTGGGACTTCCTTCAACAGTGTATGGAAAAGATGGGAGTGAGACCGAACTTCCGAAAGTGGATTAGGGTCCTATACAACGACGCGCACAGGCAGGTCCAAATCAACGGCCATCTATCAGCAAAGTACAAATGTCGCGCTCGGTCACCTCATACCTGACGAAGGACCCCTCAATCCAGCGGCTTATTACTGTTCCCGATCAGTAGGGGAGGCTAGTGCAGCTTCCCACAACTCTGCTGTTCACAAAGGACCTGACGGTGTTAATCAGGGCATCCGACGACTCCTTTCAGGCGCTGACAAGAGCGATGGAGGTCTTCCAACTTGCATCAGAAATGAAAATTAACTCGTCAAGGACCGTGGGCTGGTGGCTGACAAGCCAGGAAGGAGAAGGGTTAGACCCCGCCATCAGCCCGGTGGGCCTACAATGGGCGACAGCACAAATCCCACTTGGGAGTCAAGATAAGGAAGCAGGCCCGCATCACTCGATGGCAACGGAGCTGATGACCAAGATCCTCGCAAAATTGGGAGCTTGGTCCACGATTTACACCCCAGTGTTTGGAAGAGCTCTCATCTTAAATGCGCCCATTTTTTCAATGCTGTGGTATGCGAGGACAATCTGGAGCCCCCCAAAGGACGCACATGCAACTCACTACCGATAAACGGATCAGGAGTTCAAATCCTGTTGGCGAGAGCAGTGTTGGGGAGTACCCGCTTTTCGTAACAACAAAAGAAAAGCACAGTCCACTGGACAGTGTTGCTGCACACCCAGAAAGCCAAAGTGAAAAACTCATTTTGAAGATGTGGTTTGTTTAAGGTTTTTTTTTTTTTTTTTTTTTGGCAAGTGTGTGCTCTTTTGAAACCGTTATAGAACTGCTGAGCAATGCTTCTAGGCTTCTAGCACGTTTTCGTGATACTTTCTTGAAACGGTTAGAGAATCGCTGCCATCTATAGCCATCATGATTCGGTGTTCCAATAAGAAATATGGGTGTATTTTTCTTGGGATCATAAAATGCAAAACAATACACGCAGAGTGACCAAAAAAAGAAAAAAAAACAGATACGCGCTGAGTAAGTGGAGATTCTGAAGAACCAAAAAAAAAGATGTCCCAAATGACGAAAAATATAAAATAAAATAAGAATTATAAGATCAAAAAGTTGAAAACCTGTTTCGACTTTCAAGTGATGGTGCCGATTAGCTTCCTGAAAAGTACTTTGCTCACTCAGCGACATCCATACCTCCGCAGCCTCCACTCCATCCTTCTGGGCAGTGAAGCTGTAATCCTTCTCTCAACTTCCACCCTTGCTCCTCCCTCCTTTTCAGTCCTTGCCTCGACTTCCTTACTTGTTCCTTCCTTCATTTCAAAACTACACTTAACCCAATCTGGCATGCAACCAACATCTTCTTCCCCTCCACGACTGATAACACTGCCTCCCCCACCACCTTCTCTTCTCCTGATTTTTGGTAATCAGAAACGATTAGCCCAAGTCCAATCCGCTTGTGGCTGCCTCCCCCCTTCTAAACAACACGTATGAGAACGACGCTGTCCCCACGAATGAACACTTGTTTCAAGTGACGCCGTCGATGCTCCAGCTTGCGAAAGTACTTCACTCTCTGCTCCGTCCGTACCTCCACCTCATCTTCTTTATTAGCACCAAAGCTGCCATCCTTCTCAGCTTCCACCTCATTTTTCGAAGTCCTTCGGACTGATCTGTCATCCTTCGATGGCCCGTCCTCAGTAACCTCTTCTCCCCCTCTACTATCACGCGCTCCCTCCTGCTGCCTTTTGTGGCTAGTGCGCTCTTCCACCTCTTTTTCACCCACCTCTATCTCACTAAACTTTTCTCCCTCTGCTTCGCTACGCGCTCCCTCCTTCTGCCTTTCGTACTCTTGCACCTGCTCCCAATCACCTTCCCCTCCACTGCCACTTTCCTTCTCACACCCCATTGATGAGTCAAGAAGTGAATTACCCAATTTACCCTCAGTGCTATCCCAGAGTGCACAGACATCATCGATGCTGCAGATGGGGAGCTCATGTTCAGGTTGCTCCGGCAGAGGGGAGAGGTCTGCCTGCGCAGGAACATTTGCCTTGTCCTTTTCGGCAGCGTCGGGCTGTGGCTTTGGTTTCACGCGGACACGAACCGTGACTGTCCGCGGCACATGGGTCAAAACATGGTATGTTTCATCGACATCCCTCAACACCATATCCATATGCTTGTCAACTGCCTCTAGAAACCCAATGCAGGAGCCGCGTATGCCTTTAGCATGCCTCGTCCACACCTGGACTCTCCCTTTGTCTGAGTAACACCGTGCCAGCATCTCTAGCGGTCCACCCTTCATTTTGTCAGCAATTGCATCAAGAACCTTGGCCTGTTTTGCAGCTTTTTTGGCCAGCAAATATGCATGGCTTGACTGGTGTGCCTTTGCACGAGCCTGTGCCTGCAAACTTTCCTTGCTCCGAGCATCAGTCGCACGATGAGGACGACAAGGAGCAATGTCCCCATCTGTCTTGATCTCCTGAGGGAGGAGGTGTTTACACTTTTGCAGGTTGTCTAGTGGGTGTGCTTGTGGGTTGGGAGGCTGCAGCCCAGGGGTCATCAAGGCTTTCAGTGCGTCAAACTCTGGGGAGAAGAAATCCAGTGCTGGGTCATCCAACACATTATTTGCAACCTCTCTACGTGCCCTTCCCCTACCCTTGTCATCTACCAACTTTCCTCTTCCCAATGCTTCTTGCGCCACCATTGGCTGTCTCACTTGTGCCATTGGCTGTCTCACTTCCACCTCTTCGTCTTTGCTCTGTTCATTCCCTTCCCTGTCTTTCCTTCTCTGTCTCTCCTCCAACTTCTTAACTTTTTCATCTTTCTCGCTCCTCTCATGTCTTATTCTCACTTTATCCATGCTCCCACCTATCAGCTCCTGTTCTCCTCTCCTTGCCCTTGTTCCTCTCCCCTTATCAGTTTCATCCTCCCCATTCCTCTCATACCTCCTTTCTCTCCTATCCTTATCCCTGTCACCTCCATCATCCATATCATCCCTCTCATACCTGCTAGCTTTCTTCTCCTTCTCCTTCTCCCTCTCCTTGTCCCTGTCACTCCCTTCTTCCTTTACCTTCTTCCAATCCATGTCCTTGCCTCTCTCATTCCTCTCACACCTTTGATCCCGCCTCCGTGCCCTCTCCCTCTCCCTATCATCCATCCCATCCCTCTCATCCCTTCCTCGCATCCCCTCCTTGTCAACGTTTCTCCTACCCTTGTCTTCCCTTTTATCCCATCCGTCCCTCCTCCATGTCCTCTCCCTGTCCATATCATCCCTCTCACTCCTTTTGTCCCGTCTTTGCTTCCAATGCTTGCCCATGTCTCTCCCATCCCTGTCATCCCTTTCATTCCTGCTATCCCTGTCATCCCTGCAATCCCTCCTCCGTCTTGTCTCCTCATCCCTTTCATCAATCTCAGTCCTGTCCCTTCTTTGCCTCCACTCCTTATCCTCATCTTTCTCGTTCCTCTCATTCCTCTGATCGCTTTCATCCCTCCTCAATCTCCTCTCCTTGTCCCTCTCATCCCTCTCCCTCTCTCTATCCCTCTCCTCACTTCGCTCTTTGTGACCGATCCAGTCATATTCCTTCCCTCTCTCCATGTTTCTGTCACCACCCACCGATCTCCTAATGTCCTTAAGGTCTCGTGCTCTCCCCAAGCCTCTGTCATCTTCCTTTCCTCTCCATGTGTCTCTGTTACCTCTTTCCGCTCTCCCAGTCCCTCTGTCTTCTCCCTTTTCTCTCCCTGCACCACACTCACTCTTTTCTGTGCTGATCGCCCTGTCATATCTACTCTCTTTGCCCATATCCCGGTGATCTCTCCTCACCCCAGCCATGTCTCTGTTGTGTTTCCTCAATCTTATCAGACCTGTTTCACCTTCTCTCAGTCTCTCCCCTACCTCTGCTATACACTCCTCTGTTCAATCTCATTTGCAGATTTCTTTCACTCCATAGGCAGGCAGCTCCCCGCCATTGCTTCCATACCTCCTTCCCTCTCTTTACCTCCTCTACTTGACGCTTTTCTTCCCCTCACTTCTTCATCCTCCTCTGCAGCGTGAAAAAAAAGCACAAAAAAAAAAGGTGACAAGAGAACAAAGAAGATGAGAACCTTGCAACATCACAAAGACATCAACGCTTCAGGAGGGCCCTTCAGAGCTTCTCCAAAATTGAATTGCATTCATGGATGATTCACCTTCTTTCCCCAGCACCGAATTCCACACATGTTCGTTTTCCTTCCGGAAATTTGACATATGAAAAAAAATGAAAACCTTCAAAAGAAGCCAAAGCAAAGTCTGATTTCAGATTTCGGGCATTTCATGAACGAACTTGCTTTCTTAACTCAGTCTTTCCGACTCTTCCGTGATTCTTCACAGTACTTTCTTGCCACTTTCCATGCTCCTTGCTGGCAATTGAATCTTCGGGTACTCGCACCCAGGACCCCAGGATGTACTCTGGCAGCAAAACGGCTAAATTCAGTCCAGAAAATTGTAGTGCAAGTGCAGTCTTGTGGTATGATGTGGTTTTCTTCTGTACCCTTTGCACTTGCGTTGTTTGCGATGGAATCCCATGCCACAAGGGTGGGACAAAAACTGCTTTGGTACAAAGCATTGAGTGCAAAATGCTGAAATAGAGGTCTGGGTAGTCCGGCCAAACCTTTTCGGACTGAACTAAGTACGCCAGCCAAACGACAGGCAGTCACATTCTTTAACATTATGCACGTACCATTTTGCCGTCGATCGTCTCTGACAGAGGCTTTTCTTTTCTTTTCTTTTCTTTTCTTTTCGTTTTTCTTTTTCTTGGGAGTTTTTTTGGACGACCTCTCGATATGTGTGCCAACCTTGCACAGGGGCCATGCTAATATTCTCTGCATCGTTCCAATTTTAACGGATGTCCGGAGGGCTGATAGAGGCGTTGAGCAACACGGTACCACTATAAGCAGAAATCTCTTACCTTTCACTTGCATCTACAGGCCAGCCTAGATCTGAACTCCTTTATGATGCTACAGGGTCTGAATACACCCCATAGCCTACATGTCGACAATGGGGTGTGCTGTACTCAAAGTTCAAACATAGGGAGTGTTGTCCTCCAATACAAATAGATGTTCCATATGTGAGTTGGAAAGGGTGATAATCATTTTCAGAGTTGATTTGATGAGGCTCTGAAAGGTGAGACTCGTTTTGCCCATCCTTTGCCTGTTTCAATCACCCAATAACCATTCTCACAGATGCACTCAAGTTGGAACGGCTCCTTCAGACCTAACCTGCCGAGCCAACGAAGCCCCACACCGGACTAGTTCTTGGCAGAGCCCACAATGGGAAAATCCGAGTCGATGTGGCTACTGCTCTGGGTTATAGGAGGCTTCCAGGATAATTGTGCTTTAAAAGGAGTAATGGGTGTGGTGTGGTCACTGTGGTGTTGATCTTGACAGGGCTCTGGAGGGTCAGACTCATTTTGTCTGTTTATGGCATTATGCACATGGTGATCACATAATGAGCTTTTTCGGAAACTTCCCACACTTTCGGCAAGTACAATCAGCTGGTGTAGTAGTACGATGTGGGCATCCATGAAAGGGTAAACCCCTCAAAAATTATTAAAACAAGCTGAACATCAGCGACAACCAACCGGTCCACTTCCAACCAGCCAACGAGGGGGCACGAGTCATAGGGTCACTGCCCCCTCACAACAGCCCAAGTTTCTTCTTTGTCTCCTCCTCCTCATCCTCAACTACAGTTTCTCCATATCAGTTTCGTTAACTTTCTATGGCTTGGAATTCCGCTTCTATAGAGCCCCTACCTGCCCAATTCAGCTCAGGATTGCTGGAGTTGCCGCAGATAAACCTCTTGCCCATCGTCCATGACATCGCACGGATTATACTTTTCAATTTTTAACAGTGCCCTACTCAGGAATGATTCTACTGCACTGTAATGACCTGACCAAACACGGACTGAGACACACAGCTGATTTCTGAGTTTTGCTCATGGACTGAATGCCTTGCTGAGTTTCCCGCTTGCTACCGAGTTCTCTAAGTCTGTGTGCGTGCACGCTTGCTGGTCTGCATGTCTGTCTGAGTGCTTGTCAGCTTGAGTGTGTGTGTGACCCGCAAGGGCACTTGTTCGTTCATTGGGCCTGAAGGGCCAGTACTTACCTGTGGCTGTGACATTGAGGATTGCAGCAGGGAAAACACTCAAGTGGCAGCGGAAAACACTCAAGTAGCAGGTAGGCCGGTGCCACACCATTTAGAGGTAGATGTGCCGGGTACTCGAGGCCGAGCAGAAGAAGACAGAAGTTGGCATTTCTAGAGGCCCAGTAGTTGTAGGCTAGGTCTAGGCGGGTACCAGTCCAACCAGTCTGAGTCTATGGCCTGTACGGGCAATATCAGAGTCTGCAATGATGTTTCCCTCCGAAAGGGAGGGCGTACCGGTTGCTTGGGAGGCCAAGCGGCCTGGAAGTCACCGCCCAAGAGGCAAGTAGGCCGCTATATCTCCAGGCTGAGCCAAGAGCTCAGCCTCATTGTCGGTGTGCAAGTTTGGCGACACACTGGTTGGAGCACTGGCTGGAGCAGCACTAGCAAGGAGCAGCGCTGCTGGGGAGGAGCAAGGACAGGAGGAGGAAGAAGATCAGGACTAGGAGGGAGGAGCGCCAGAGGTACTTACCTAGCTATGGTGGATGCCATCTTCATCACCTTGGTGGGCGCTGCAGCAGGAAGGCCCCAGTTGGGGAAGAGCTACACCAAGAAGCTTTGAGGCAGAGTCAGGCATGACGGCCTGAGCTAGAGCAGCCATAGCTGCTTTGTGTTGTCCTTTGGACATCAGGGCAAGGCCCTAGTAGTTCGCCATAGTCTCGGCCTTGGACGAAGGAGGAGGAAGGGTGGCCATGGCTATGGTGGACCTCATGTGATACCTGCAGTAGAAGAGGGATTCGGACATTGATTCTGGAACAGCCATTCAACATTATTATTACAAGTGGACCCCACCACCGCTACGCCATGGCGCACAGCAACACTCTCTGATGGCGACAGTTTGCTCATTCTATCGACGCAAGTAGCGCGCGGCGAGGCGCTGGGTTGGAGACTTATCGGCTCTCTCTCTCTCTCTCTCTCTCTCTCTCTCTCTCTCTCTCTCTCTCTCTCTCTCTCTCTCTCTCTCT
>BFEA01000531.1:1866-13140 GCA_003427395.1 Chara braunii | reverse complement strand
ATGTCCCCCCCCACCGACCCTCCCCATTTATTTATCTCTCTCTTCCTTCCTCTCTTGTAAGGGCAATTACTTAACCGAAACCGAAGTTGACCATAAAAAAATTGCCATTAAGGCAATGCCTGGACAACCGTCCAATCAACATCTTTGTCTTCCTATCTCTCTTATAAGATCAATTAACTTCCTTCACTGGAACGATACTCTTGCAGCACCTCACGAACAGAAACTCGTTGCAACACTTTCCGACGATACTCCTAAAAAGTTCCAAATCGACCCTGTCTTTGCCGATTGTAATCGAGATTAATTGCAGCATCCACACATCTCCAAGTGTTCATGCTCGTATTCAATTCTGCTGTTGCTTCCACAATATCTTGCACCCTGTAAGAACTGTCAAGATAGGACAGGTGTGCAAGTATTTTTTTGGGACCAATAGATTCAAGAGAGTCATACATGGTAATGCTAAAATTAGAAGAACTTGGTTCTTCTAAGGGTCCTGCATGAACATGCATATGGTCTCTTGATGGTGTAAGAGCGGGCACAACACAACTGACAAGAGACTGAGTAGCCGTAGCATCCGGCAAAGCAGAAAAAACAACAGAAGTAGTGACAATCGACATTGACATATTGGATGGTGCAACATAATTCGCAAGACGTTGAACATTTCGAAGAGATGCTGCTTGAAGGGGGAGTCTAGGGACCGGAGCAAAGTGAGAAGTGAAAGAAGCAACCACGGGAGAAATCCTTTTGAGAAGCTGCTGTATCCGTGCATATTTGTGAAAGGGATGGGGAATCGTTCCTTCAGTCAGACAATGTGGCAAATGAATTGTCATCCTGGTAATCTCCTCATCAGAGCAATGAGCTCATTGTTCAAAAGCGATTGCAACATAGAAGAAGCCTCAAAATCCGAAACATTCAACGAGTCTGAAGGAAGAGGGGATCGTCGTTTCAACCGCATATTAGCGAGTTTGTTTTTTTTCCACTCGAGGAATTTTTCTCATATTCGTCAATCTTTGACGACTATGGTAATTTTGACAAACATTTCAAAAAACACCTCAGGTGCACCGGCAGGGAGCGCATTCAGCGCTCTCATAACCTGAGTTCCGGTTTCAGCAACAACACGTTGTCGTCCCACCTGATTATTTGCGAATGTAGGCTCGATCATTCCCTCAATCAAAAGATTAGTTTTTCCATCACGACTCTTTTGCGAGGCCACTGCCTCTATGAGCCCCATTTTGCAGCCCGTCGGCCGCCCTAAGTGAAGGCAGGCTCGACGAGGCCCTCAGGGCCCCATTCTGGCCACCACGCAACTTAGGGAAATTCAAGCAGTTGCACAACGCAAGTTGGTTGAGTGAATCCAGGCCCTGGGCCGCTTGTGTGAATGTATGTGAAGCAGGCCCTGGGCTGGATACGGGTACTGGGCCAAACACAGGCCAAAGGCAGTTGGGCACATGCAACCACCTCAGGCCCATGGCCTATTCTCATCGTGCTGGGCCTCAGGCTACCGGGGCCTACTGGAAGCTTCCTGGGATTGAACGCAGGCATGCCACTTCGATATAGCAAAGGGGCTGCCTCCGCCTTCCTCATTCGGGTGCTTGTTGCATGTTGCGCAAGCGCTGCTGCGCTATTTGCTGGTTTGCGCCTACGCTCTCACGGGCGAGCAGGGAAGGAGCACGCAGCCATAGCCGAGCTGCGCTGCTGTAAGCTGGGTGAGGCGCAGGGTGGTCCTTGGGTGCTAGTGGCATCTGTGTGTTGAGGAACGAGGTTGTGAGTGTGGCGAGGGACATACCTGGTGCTGGAAGCGTGCGACGCTGGTTGCTATATGCTCTTACTTCGGAAAAACTGTTGACATCATCTTTCGGCATCGTAGTGTAGGCTAGATAGGATCTGCCACATGTAGTCTGGGGGCCGAGCGCCAGATAGGATATCAACTCTGGTTCTTCGTTGATGATGATGGGACTATTTCAGCATTGTCAACTATGAACTCTTGGTGTGTTCTTATTTGGTGAATCTCGTGATGCAATTTTGTTGTTGGTTCGAGGTCACGACTATCTGGACTCATATGTATGATGCTATTTGATTGTTGAAGTTCACTATTGCTCATCTTCCTTGCAATTTGGTATCAGAGCTGTGGTACGTTTGCGCTCATCTGACGCTTGTCTTCTGCCTGGTACGGTACATACATGCGGTCTGCTTGGCGAGTTTGGCCGTAAGTGGTGTGTAGTGAGGAGGGTGGAGACGAGTGTAGTGGCGACCCAGGAGGTGAGGGGATCGCCTGGAAGGCTACGTGAGGTGTAAAGTGGTCTGGACAGTGTGATGAGAACTATCTAATGTGCGATTGATGCTGAGGTGGAACGGCGAGATAATGTTGGTTGTGCCGATGCAGTGACTGGTCATTGCAATCGCCATAAGGTCATTTGGTGAGATTATCTCTGTGGTTGGGGGCAGCTATTTGAGGTACGTTGGTCTTAACCTTATCTACCCTCTTCGACACTTCTTACCGTGAGGTTGTGTGTTCCTTCTTGAGAGTCCTCTCATTGTGAGGTGTCGAGTGCGCTCAACCTTGAGAGTCGGCAATGTTCATGTGGAGCATCTGGGAGAAGATGGGCGGAGCTTTCTGAAGGGCCCTGGACGAAGCACTGGGTCACTGTCACCATGCCAACCCACCGGGAGTAGAGCGCATGCTTTGCTGCTTGTCCTTTGTTTGGCTTGCTGCGTTGTTAGATGGGTACTGAAGGGCAGACCAGCCCTTAAGGGAGACGAGACCGAGCGTCTTTAAATAAGCACCGGAAGGGGAACCATTGGCTGCGATCGTCGTCCGGCTGCAACGTAAAAAATTCCTGGAGTCACTTGGGGGCGGACGTTAAATTGCCTCTGGACCAGCCAATGGTTGTAAGGCTCGTTGCACGCGAGGATAATCCAGTGCAGGGCTGGCCAGCTCAGCAGATACTCGGGGCATAGGGGTGGGCCGAACACACACCGTTAGACACGTGACGCTCTCCAGATTGCTCAGGGACGCTGACGTCAAGTGATACTCAGGGGAACTAAGGGAGGGGTTGATTCCAGGTGATAAGTTCGAGAAAAATTCATATTGTCCTATCCACACAAATGATTCTATTTTTATGTTTCGATTAGTTAGGTGTACAACCATTGACATCTGACAGACAACATTAGTTAGAACTGTTTCTTGTTCATGATGCTTTTGTTTGCGAAGTAGTCAAACTAAAATAATTTTATTTGTTGGAATCTGACTTACCTGTTGACCTGAATGTAAAGTCTCTGAAATAGCCACTAGTTAATTGGTCTATGCACTACGCTGCGGTAGGCACCCAGAGTGCATTAGTGCAGATTGTGTACAGGTCTGTAGCTTATGAGCGACGAGGAGGACACTGGAGAGGACGACCGGAGGATATTGCGATCGGCTAGACGCCCAATTGCCCACTTGGCATTAGGACCAGAGGGCGACAGATTTCTGTTTCGCCAGCTTAGGGAGAGGCAGCAGCAGCAGAGGAGGGCTAGAGCAGCAGAGGCTAGCAGGGCACTTGCGAGTGAAGCTGTAGCTTCAGAAGCCATGGCCACCTCAGCACAACAGTCCACTCAGGCCGGTAGTTCAGGGTCTGTTGGGTCAACGGTCGCGCAGACCCAGAGTCAGACCATTGGCGTCATGGCGAGCCAGCCACTAGTGTTAACTCCCGATGAGATCGCCATACAACAAGCAACATTGCAGGAGGCACAACTGCAGGAGGCACAACTGCAGAAGGCGTTAGGAGATATAAAAGCGGAGAAAGATAGGATGATTATAAGAAGAGCCAGGATGCAATGTAGACAAGCGGACGTTAGTGAGTTAGAGGATATGAACCTGACGCACGTGACGGATGATGTAAGGATCATCCGGTCTGTCCTGTTGAATGTAGTGGAGATGCAGGACCAGCAAACAACCATCCTTCAAGACATCCAACAAAGTCTGGCCCTGTTGGTTGGGCGAGCGTCAACAACGTCACCAATGTCCGGGTCTGGTGCCTGGCCCGTTGTATATCCTCCTCCTTATGTCCCATCGGTGACTGGGGTATCCCCATATATAGCTCCATCATCGGTTGCGATCGTTTCCCTGGGCATGCCGCTATCAGGAGGGGTATCAGCAGGAACTAGTTTGCAGGTTCTTGTACATGCAGTGTACACCCAATCTCCGTTGCAGGTTGCGGTCACCACGCAGCCTGCTGTCTCGCAGCCTATGCAACCGCAAGGCACACAGCCCCAACAACTAGCACAACAACCTGTGTCACAGGGTCCACAGCCCGCTGTGATGCAGGGACCGGGACAAACACAGTGGGTCCCAAAGACAACCATCGCCGCTCCGAAACCTGATCTATTTGAAGAGCCGACATGGGTTGTAGAGAGGGAGGTCGTCCACGCGATAGAGATTATCCCAGGGTCTAGTATCCGGAAGGGTAGGATCTATCGGATGTCTCCAGGCGAGCTCGATGAGCTTCGCCGACAACACAAGGAACTCGTAGAGAAGGGTTGGATCCAGCCGAGTGTCTCTCCTTATGGATCTCCATTACTATTTGTACCTAAGAAGAAGGAGGGTACACTTAGGATGTGCATTGACTATAGGGGCCTCAATGCCATCACTGTAAAGAATAGAGAACCCCTACCGCGCATCGATGATCTGTTAGATAGATTGCAAGGGTGTCGGTACTTCAGTAAGATAAATCTGAAGTCCGGGTACCATTAGATTGCAATTTGGTCCGAGGATCAGCACAAAATTGCTTTTCAGACCAGGTACGGTCTGTACGAGTTTATGGTGATGCCTTCGGGCAGGCGACTTCGATATAGCAAAGGGGCTGCCTCCGCCTTCCTCATTCGGGGGCTTGCTGCATGTTGCGCAAGCGCTGCTGCGCTATTTGCTGGCTGGCACCTACGCTCTCACGGGCGAGCAGGGAAGGAGCACGCAGCCATAGCCGAGCTGCGCTGTTGTAAGCCGGGTGAGGCGCATGGTGGTCCTTGGGTGCTAGTGGCATCTGTGTGTTGGGGAACAAGGTTGTGAGTGTGGCGAGAGACATACCTGGTGCTGGAAGCGTGTGACGCTGATCGTTGTATGCTCATACTTCGGGAAAGTTGTTGACGTCATCTTTCGGCATCCTAGTGTAGGCTAGATAAGATCTGCCACATGTAGTCTGGGCGCCGAGCGCCAGATAGGATATCAACTATGGTTCTTCGTTGATGATGATGGGACTTTTTCAGCATTGTCAATTATGAACTTTTGGTGTGTTCTTATTTGGTGAATCTCGTGATGCAATTCTACTGTTGGTTCGAGGTCACGACTATCTGGACTCATATGTATGATGTTGTTTGATTGTTGAAGTTCGCTATTGCTCCTCTTCCTTGCACTTTCTTCTTTTGGACGTAAAATCAACACAATTATTTTTCGAATCACTACCTTCTTCCGCCGAATACAGCGTACGGTCATTATAGCTGTATTTGGGGTGTCTTTCAGTCTAGATACAGCTATAATGACCGTACGTTGTATTCGGGGGAAGAAGGTAGTAACATCATAATCTTCGTCACCAGGAAATGTAGGGCTATTAGGCCTACCCGAGAAACCTTTGTGCGAACCAACCCCATCAGCACGACAACCGTCACCACCCTCCTCCACAAACATATTCTCAGCATCCTCAAGGGTATTCCTTCCTTAACATCGATGTTCAACTTCACCAAGAGGAGCATGATCGCCCTGAGCATGTTCACTTCCAAGATTGACCGACCTCTCATCATTTCCACTTTTTGAGACTATGGATTGGTCGCTGGAAACTACTGAAAGCAAAATTGGGTCATGCTCCCAGAACTTCCAGGTAATGAATTATGAGGTCCCCCGCTTTCCAGCAGGTGCTGCTCCTCACCAATAGATGGAGTCTCCCCGACAGTGATGGTGGTGTCTGCTCCTATCAGCACCCCTACCACTGGCTCGGGTAGTTCCAAAAAAAAAAAGAAAAAAGAATTGTGAGGTTGTGAGGTCCCTGCTTCAATTTTGAAATTTATAAAAAATGTGCCCCCCCCCCCCCCCCCCCGCGCGCGAAGAAAAAAAGGAAAAGAAGAGGAAACCTAGCGACAACATACACAAACCAACCAACCGGCCAATGTGGAAACTTGGGCGCGCCTCCCTGGGAACTGCGAATAGGCATTTCAACTGGTGCCAGGAAACCAGGTGTCTCCTCAGGGGAGAGAGTCCTTGCTGAAGTTGGTGACTCCTATTATGGTGAAGCTAGCAACCGAAGTTCAGTTGATGTAGCTCAGTGGTTAGAGCACCGGTTGGAAATGCGCATTGTGGTATAAGGTTGCGGGTTCAAAACCCCGCAGCCTTGCGCATGGTGCATGGACACCAGCAGGGCGTTAGATTGAAGCACGGCTGGACACACACTCCTTGGGCTGATGGATGGTACTATTACAGACACTGCCTGCACACCACCCAAGAGTTGTTCATGGTGTTGTATTGGTTCTGGGTTTCGCAGGGGTTGCTTGGGGGTGTTGGTCTTGGGTGTTCTGTTGATCTTCCCAGTCTGGCATATCACACCTTCGTGCCATTTCCGATAGTCGTTCATATGGTAGAGTCGTTCGATTATATGTTACAAGGTCACGGGTTCGAGCTCGGTTCGGACCTTCGGGGGGGTCCTTGTCCAGCTTGCCCCATTCTCTCTTCGATATGCACACATGATGCTGCCTGTACATCTCGATACATAGATTCATAGAGCACACACAGCCTTCGGGCATACACAGCTTGCGAACTATACATGGCGTACGGGCTACATACACAAGTTTCCACACATGATGCTGTCTGTACATCTCGAAACGTAGATTCACGGAGCATACACAGCCTTCGGGTATACACATAGCTTGTGAACTACACAACTATCAGACTGGGGGCGTCTGACTACTGGGTGGGGTCTAGTATCTGCAGTAGGTTCAGGTAAGGGGTTCGTACCGACATTCAGATAGAACTGTCTGGTGGCTATATAAGGCTTAGACACTAGGGTAAGGGTAGGGATATAAGTCGCTCACGCCAGTCCGAGTTCCGTCGTGCCTTGGGTAAGCTAGGGGAAGGACGGTAAGACTGCTTCAGTGAGTGCTACCCTGTCTGAACCGAGGGTCCAGAGTCTCTTGGGGCCTGTAGTATATTGCCTGGGCCTGGTGTCCGAAGTTCCTGTTCGACAAGGCTCGTCCAATTCAGCTTCCACCAGGGCTGGGCAACCTATCAGCCCTGGTGCCTATCACAGCCGTTCGGTCCAAGTTGCCTGCCCATTGGTAGAGTAATGGTCCTGCGTGCTGGTCACACTGAGGTTGGATAGTGGGATAGGGGGTGCGCTAGGAGTATTGACGTGAGGATGGGATGGGAGATGGTCTCATATCCCAGGACACCCACAGCCCACTGCTCCAGGTGAACACTTTGCACTCAGTGACTGGCCTCTACAACACCATGCACTTTCAAAAAAAAAAAAAAAAAAAAAGCTAGCAACCCAAGCCCGGTGAATGGCGGCCGTAACTACAATTGTACTAAGGTAGCGAAATTCCTTGTTGGGTAAGTTCCAACCAGCACGAAAGGCGTAACGGTCTGGAGATGAGAACCAGTAGAGCTAAAAGAGAGGAATGAAAAAGGAGTAGTTCCCTTCCAGTTATATCTTGAGAAGTCATGTCCTCCAGGACATCCATTAAAATTGGAACAATACAGAGCCCCTGTGCAATAAAAAAAAGGGGGGGGGAATCTTGAAAAGTCGTAGTATAGTCCAGGACATGTCGAAGCCTAAGGTCCTGACTATCTGGTTTTTGAGAGTAATCATGTCCGATTGAAAGTGCTCTTGTATGTTCATGAATGAATGCACTAATCGCTGCAGTTGATCTGCATCGACTCCACTATCTCACCTAAGGTTCCCGTGCCAGAATTGGTAAGTCTCAAGAAAACATTTTTCTTTTTTGTAAAAAAAAAAAAAAAACTGGTAATAGATTGTTTCGTCGGCTTGCACAGACTCATCAAGTCGATGGTGTCGGCTGGTTAGCTCTGCAGCTGGTTCCCCCCATCTACACCTTCCCCTGTCAGGTCTGTTGTATGTGCTATGCCTTTTGACTGGGTTACCTGAGGTGACGGTACTTGGGTATTGCCTTCTGTAGCTACACGCAGTGTTTTTCCCCGCCCTTGTGTGTCTTCTCCTTCCTCTTTTTTTTTTTTTTTTTTTATACTCAAAGGTGCTGGTAAAAGCAGACACCGCTAGCACCTGGGGAGAGGCTCCATCTATTGGTGGGGAGCATCACCTACTGAAAAACGAGTCCAGCGTCCCTTGTACAGAATGATTCGGAAAACAGTCAGAAAGATCAGGAGAGAAATCAGGAAAAAAAAAAACAAAAAAAAACAGGAAAGTATCTGGAAAACGCCTGCCAGCATTGATTACTCTGGGTGCAGAGGATTAACTGAGCAGGTTGTTGAAGAGCGCTGCTAATATCAACCTTCTTCCCTCCAGCTGTACCCGTCCACCTTGTCTAACCTTCCTTTTTATGAAAAGTATCTATCAAAAAAAGCAATCTCCCACAACTGGAAACCAGCGTTCCTGGCTTGGAGACACAAAGGGACCACTTGGGGGCACCAGTGGGACCACTCGTCTCCCCGCCCATCTCTAAACCAGCCTTCCGGCCGGATACCGGTGGCAGCCACTGGGGGGCACCAGCGAGGCCTCCTACCGCCAATGTGACCTATGTCCCCCCCTCTCTTCTCCACCCCCCCCCCCCCTCTTTTTTTTTTTTTTTTAAGCGAGCTCAGCATCCCTCCTGATGGTGAAGATAGAGGATTCTGAAGAATGAGAAATTAAGGTTGGGAATAAGAAGAAATATTGAGAACCTGCCGCACTAGATACCGGGCCTCCTGGGTATACCACTCTCACCAGAACCTCTCCTCTAGTGACAGCGGGTGTGGTGGGAAAGGGTCTGAAAATTTGTCTGTGGGCCGCAGGGGGATGCTGGGGTCCAACTCTGTCCAGTGTCGAGGTCTTCCAAATTATTTGTGCCCACTCTGAGGTACCACAGACGGTTGGACAAGTGAGGACACAGAATAGAGGGAGAATCTCCATCTCCCCTCCGACCCGTTGGGGGAAACAGCTGTCTCAGACGTCACTGGATCATGGACGAGTGAAGGCACAGGGTCATGGGAGGACCTCCCCCTCTCCTCTTCAAGGATTTTAGACTGCATCCTAGGGTCGACCCCCATTCAAACTCTTCTCCCTGCCCTAGATAGTGCTCTGCCCACTCAATAGCACACCTCGACAATACGCTACCCACTCGGTACAAAAACACGATGGACTGACTGCAACGGATTCAAAAAGAGAGGCAACCACGGAGTCGTGAGACAATAGAAAGGCTGCCACAGCATGGGCAACCCATCTGAATAGTCATACGACTGCCAAAGAGGTAGGGAGATAACCACGTCCCAAAGAATTGTACGCAGCCCTGGCAGGGTCTATTACGTCACCATCTATTGGGTTCAGACAGTAGTGAAGAGGAATCTGGTGTGCTCCATGTTTGCGTATCCAGGCTCTTTTTTGTTTTTTTTTGTTAGAAAGAAGGATCCAGTCTATTCATGGGGAGCAGCATGTGCTGGGGACCGGGCCCAGCGTCCCATCATACAACATCAACCATCCAAAACGTAGTAAACTCGAAAAGAAAGGACGCAGTGTCGTTTTCCCTTGGTAGTTAGCAACAATTTCGGTGAATGGCAAGCTGCAATGGGAAGCATCCATCCAGATTCGGAACTTCCATAACTCCGGAAAGAGACGCTGTACTGCACTTCCGGCTCAAATCAACAGGGGTTTCTACAATTGTCTGGAGAAAGCAGGAACAATTCGCACCGAAAGGTGAATGCGTGGATACAATGGGGGGAAGACGTTTCTCACTCCAGGAAATTGGGCCCACAAAATGAAGGAAACAGACTGTAGATCTATGAGTCTCTACTCTGGATGGAAAGGGCCAGATCAACAGGGTACTGCAACAGCAAATGGACCCTGTCTCACATCCACACGATCACACCACTGATCTGTCGGTGACATTGCCACACACCACCATTGAGACACTAGACCTGCAGCAGCCTCCCCCTCTAGAGACCGTTCCCCCTCCCCCTCTACCCCCCTCCCCCGTAACTTGCCACCATCATCCCTGCAACCCCCAACACCTTCCCTTATGATGCACGTGACACTCAACCCACCGAACCAGCATCTGGAAGGGAATGACAGACAGATGAACAAAAAGCAACTGAAGAATAAAATATGTGATACGAGATACAGAATGGAGGACACGAAGAATCCAAACGATTAGCCAATTTGGCAGTCATGGAGCAATAGGTTAGAAAGGTAAAGACTATTGCTCGTACGCCTAAAGAAAGCAACGTGAACAAGTCAAAAGGAACAAATAGACAGTGTGATCAGAACACAGGCTCCCTCTCCCTCATGGAGTGTATAGATAGAGACTCAGATCAATCGGAGAAGTTTGATGAAGCTGCCATTCATGATAGCAGCCTTGAAAATTGAAATAGACTCAAATAGTTGGATTGGACTCTGAAGAACCCTTATCAGTTCCAGGAGATAATCTACACTTCTCACTGCAAAACTTCCTCCATTACCTTGTATTCAAGGTCTGGATGTGCAGACCTACTGCCTCCCACCGCCGCGTGCACGGCAACAACAGATCATCGGGGAGCACAATCTGAATGGGACTCAGATAGACGCACACGGTTCATCAACTGAGCCAACACAACATCAATGGAACTCAGATGCAGGCACAAGTGCACACAGATGATTAGCTCGACCAACAGAACATCTCAAGTGATGGGATGACGCAATCGCAATAATTTGAGAGCACAAACGATTTGTCATGAACCCAATCTTGAGAAGCTCACAATATCCGCACCATGCATGTACGCAGAGCAATGACCGACAGCAACTGAAAGCAGCAAATACACAAGAATGCAGACGAAGGAAGAGAAAGAGGAGGGGAGATGCTTTGGATAGTAATCAGTGTATACCTACGAGCTTATTCCTTTCACTGCTCGCCACCTCACTATGACCAACCTAACCATCTAGCGGTGATAAAGCCACCGTCTCTCCCGAAAGCACCTCGCCAAAGCATAAGTCAACCCTCCAGCACAATATCAGCTGGCACTATGGGCAACGATCATGATGCCGGAACCGGCATCTCTCTCTCTCTCTCTCTCTCTCTCTCTCTCTCTCTCTCTCTCTCTCTCTCTCTCTC
>BFEA01000530.1:1001739-1030100 GCA_003427395.1 Chara braunii | reverse complement strand
AGTCCTATATAGTGTTGGCCCGTCCAGGAGGCTGCTCTTGCCAATGCCGAAACGTGCCAGACCCTGGCGTTGAAGCTCAACCAGGGGTTGTCTTGAAAASAGGCCCRAAATGRCCYGTGCTAAAACCCTGGTTTGTTGCCTGAGTTTCAGGGCGGGTCGAACTGATGAGGGCCTGAAAATGGCCCTCAGTTTCAGGCTGAAAAGACTCAGGGTCGAGGCCCGACCAGGAGCGCTGCACCCCAACTCTTCCAGGAGCGCTGCACCCCAACTCTTCCAAGGCGCGAAACCGGGTCAGCACGATGGGCTGATGGCGACGAGTGGCAGAGCGGATACACGAAGGAGGTGGCGCGGAGATGTCGCATCATGGAGTGAGGTGGTGTGGAAGCTGATGAGGGGGAGGAAGGAGGTGTGTGAGGGGTGAAAGCGACAGCGATGGATTAAGTGTGGGCAAGGTGGTTTTCTGCTGAGGTAGTGGGGAAGGTGGTTGTTAGGGTTTGTTTAGGTGGGTTGTTTTCGAGCTTCCTGGCGTATGGAGATGTATCATGCTGCCGCTGCTTATTTCCACGAGAAGGTGCAATACTAGGTAAGGACACGAGTTCTCCTCTTCTGGGACTGCCTGCAGAGAGCTGTTGGCGGCTTCAGCAGCCTGGTTCCGCGACGTGGCGTGCATAGGCGCGGCGGTCCGTTGTTGTCACCGTTCGGCCTTGACTGACCGGAGTGGTCGAATGGCGGCCGAGATGCCTTAAGGTCGGTGACGTGTGGAGGTGAGGTTCGGGAAGGGAGGGTCGTCTGTTGGGTACTCGTAGTTTTCTGCGCTGGTTTCTGGATTTTCTGATTTCTCGATTGACTGGGTATGAGCTTGTATTCGTTCTCGCCTAACGATCAACATGTTTTTGCTAATTACTTTTCTCGAGAGTATTCTGGGTATGATCTTGTACTGGTTTTTGCCTGATGATCAACATGGCTTTTGCTGATTACTTTTTTCGAGAGTATTTTGATAGTATGTCTTGTATGAATTGGTTTCTTTCTAATTGTTGTTCTCCTGATATTGTTCACAGTGTTTTTCTGTAATTCCTATTCATGTTCTTTGGTACATAGTTGCTTCCCTTAACGATGACCTTAACTACGATCATGATTACTCTCTTGATTTTATAGATTCGTGAGTCCAATATTGGACATCTTAGATATAATTCTTAAATCTCATTTTTACAATTTTCATTTCCAAAAGATGCTTCAGATAAATTTCCTAATTTTTGTTTCTAATTTTCAATTTCTAAAAGTACGCTTCCGAAGTATTTTTCTATTTGGAAAAATCTACGTCTGCAAATCTCGACTTCTTAGTCTTGATTATTGTCAATGCAAAGTTTGATTCTGATTGGCTTTTTTCGATAATTGTGTTTCATAGCTTGCCTGGGTCTTTGTACGGTATATTTGCGGCTTGCTTTGTGAATCTGTGGGGTTCTCCCTTAGGGTTGGAGCCCCTCCCCGTGAGGGTTTCACAAGGTGGGAGGTGTTACCCTTGGAGGGGGGAGGCGGTATTGAGGGATTGTTTTTTTCTGGGCCAGGCTGATTTAGGGTCGGATCAACACTGGCGATTGGGGAGGGAAGGCAAGGGGGTGGCTGCTTATTGCAGGGTGTGTGGATGAGAGGGCTGCCTTGCCTGGAGGGGGTGGGGCAGAAGGAAAGGGGGAACTTCAACCTATGAGGTATGCTCTAGGAGGAATTGTATGCCTTTTAGGGGGTTGAAGTGTCCGTTTATAGGCTGTTCCGAACTGGGGCCGAGAGGAGAGGGGGTGCCTCCCGGTGGGGGCAGTGCAGGAACAGGGGGGTTGCTTTTTGAGGGAAGGCGTAACTTAGATGGTCACACTGTGAGCTTATTTTGTGTTGTGGAGTCCCGGGTGAATGTCAGAACCTGCATCTGAAGAGAGGATAATCCCCTCCTATCCTCTTTTGGATGTGAGGAATTTTTCCTTTTTTTTTTCTTTTTTTTTTCTTTTTTTTTTCAGGTTGGTATCTGATTTTCCTATTTTTCAAAAAATTCTTAAAACTCTTAAAAGGTTATTCGGTAAGCAGGAAGGGGAAGGTCGGTTTTAGCAGGATGGTGCTCGGGCAGAGGACGGATTGGTGTTCAGGGTGGTAGGTCTATTAGAAGGGCGGGGTGGGGTGACAATTGTCGGTGCTGGAGCAGTTGTGCCGAGGGTGGAAGGCATAACCATCTTGTTCAACGTAGCTGAGGCCGGGGCAGTGACCCTGTAACTTTGGGGGTTGTGCAGCTAAGGAAGTTGTCGAGGGAGGAAGACACTTCCTGTCCGTCAGAACTAGTTCGGTCGGTACTGGGGCAGTTGGTGTTGTCCTGTCACCCTAGCAAGGGGGGTATGAGATCTAATGATTTATGGGACGAGAACTGAATACCTGGGCAGTAGTCTTCCCTCTGCGGTGCGGGGAAGGAGCTGGATCGTGGGTGGATTTCGTTTTCCTGTCTTTATGTTTCTTCTTAGTTGAAGCCAGGTAATGGCCCTGGTATCTCAAAAAAGGAGGGAAGGGGGGGAGCTAGAATTGGAGGATGGATGGTAGTAAGGGGACTCTCAATAGAGGAAGGTTGTTTGTCAAGGTAAGTAGGTTAAAAGGGCGATGTTGGGACGACACAGGCCGGTGCTGGAGCTTTTGCTCTATGACCTAGGGGGAGCTTGAGGCATGTGGAGTTATGTCGAGGGTGAAAGGCATAACCAGACCGTTCGACGTAGCCGGAACCTGTGTCAGGGGCTTGCCGCTTAGGGAAATGTCGAGGGAGGAAGGCACTTCCTGTCCGTCAGAACTAGGTTGGTCAGTACCGGGGAGGGTTGTGGTGCCCAATAACCCTAAGAGAAGGGGGTATGAGATCAAGTGAGTTCTGCTACGAGGACTGAAAGCCTGGACCGACGTTCCGTCTGCTGAGGGGGGGAGCTTTTGGATAGTAGGTAGTTTTAGTTTCGACCCCTCCCTCTCATATTTTCCCAAGCTTTTTCAGAGTTCTTTTCCTAAATTTTCTAGAATCTGTTTCATAGTTCTCAGATTGTTCTTAGCCGAAACCAGGTAATGGCCCTGGTATTTCAATTCATTTGTAAAATTATATATGGGACGCTGGGACCAGTTCCCAGCACGTGTTGCTCCCCACGAATAGACTGGAGCATTTAAAAAATAATAATAATAAAGGGCCGAAAAGGCCCTGTTTTAGCCTGAAACGACACAGGGCCTGTAGGCCCTTGTTTTCAGGCTTTCAGGCTGAAACGACACAGGGCCTGCAGGCCCTTGTTTTCAGGCTTTTGGCCTGAAAACGTCACGGGCCTGAAAGTGGCCCGTGCAGCCTGTTGCAGGCGCAGCATGTAACACACACACAGAGAGAGAGAGAGAGAGAGAGAGAGAGAGAGAGAGAGAGAGAGAGAGAGAGAGAGACTTTTCTCGAAAGTTCAACTTGAGAATGAATCTTCCCGACAGTGCGGGAAGCTTCATTCCCATTTTGCACATTCGAACAGCGAGGCCACAGAGAGAGAGAGAGAGAGAGAGAGAGAGAGAGAGAGAGAGAGAGAGAGAGAGAGAGAGAGAGAGCATCCTGAGAATGCATCTTCCCACATGCTAGAGGAAGATCCATTCTGATTTTGAACATCAAGACGTCCCTGTTTGCGGGCGGGAGGGGGGTTAAGAGAGGAGAGAGTGAGAGAAAGTGTGTCCCACCGTGCTGTCTGGAGATCCCCGACAAAGTCACCGGGACTCTCTCTCTCTCTCTCTCTCTCTCTCTCTCTCTCTCTCTCTCTCTCTCTCTCTCTCTCTCTCTCTCTCTCTCTCTCTCTCTCTCTCTCTCTCTCTCTCTCTCTCTCTCTCTCTCTCTCTCTCTCTATTTTTTTTTTTTTAACGAATCCCATGGCGTTAGGTAGGAGTGATAATACGAGCATGCACTCCTACCTGACTTATCGGGGCTCCATTCTATTGGTGGGGAGCTGCACCTGCTGGAAATCGGGTCCAGCGTCCCATGAGAAACAATGAAGAACCGAGGTACAGCACAAACTAGGAACCGGGCCCAGCGTCCCTTCTACCGCTTTGTTTTGTTTTTTTCCAAGCCGATAAATCTCTTTACTGTTTTTTTTTTTTTTTTTTAAGGAGTCTTCTTCCATTTCATCCACATCAAATGAACCAAGGCCGGGGTCCTCACAATTCTACCCGGAGTTATCCTGGCAGCCTCAGCCAGTTTAGCTTACGGCCCCAGCCGAACTGTGGGCCAACAATTCACGTACCCTCTTCCCATCCAAAGACAAATGAATACCAGAGCATTCTAAATTACTTCCATCGATCCTTCCAAATAACAGTTGTCTGAGAACCTCGCATTATTGCTAAAGAGACCCCCCCTTCAGCACTACCGTCTAAAGCGACTACCAGGCCTATCCGGCTCGGTGGAACCTTGTGTTCCTTATTACCTGACACTCTCCTAGGTGGTCCACTGTGGCCCTATCAACCGAGTGTCCTAGTTTGATCAATGGCACTCTCTAACCTCCACCCTACCGACCGAGATACCCTGGTCCTTCTAGATTTAGCCCCTCTCTCTACCCACTCTATAGTCTAATCTCTTGCCTACAGATGGTCCTTCAAGAATTCAACCACTTCGACATCACTTGGCCCCTGGAGGTATGAACTCCTGCCAGCTGGTTCCCCTTCGGCCAAGATCTCAAAACCCACCAAAGTTTTCTCTGTGGGCCTCTGCGGCAGTTGACCCTCTTGCGCCAGTCAGCTTGAATGGCTCGCCTCAGACCTCTCTTGATATCGGCCTTAATTTCCACGTCAGAGAGAGGGCGCATTTCAAATCTGGAGCGGTTTCCGTCAGCCCATATGACCGGAACAGATCACCGCCCTGGCCACATGGGCCACATATGGCCAACCCTTCAACCCAGTCTGTTGATCACCCTCAAAGCCTAGTAAAACCCACCGCTCGTTCCAGTCAATCCCCTCTCCCCCCATCCTTCGCCAATGATCGTCACACCATCTCCAAATTCTCCTCAATGTCGGACAGTCTCACCAGAGGTGCTTGGTGGATTCAAATGGCCAAGAGCAGCGGGAGCACTTCAAGCCAGTCTCCATACCTCTGCTCCAGAACCAAACCGTTGAGGGAGTCACCAGCAACGAGAGCATCCACAGCAGGCTAGCATGTTTAGAATCAGGTAGGTTGAGGAGGACCCTCCATAGCTTCAAAAGCTCTTCCTCCCTCCCTTGCAGATCTTCCATAAGTACAGCACTCCACCTAGATATTGCTACTCCCACTGGAGTCCTGTGACGCCCAACCTCATGCCCGACGCGACTTCCTGATCGGAGTGGGATGTGGGCCTGGAAGTGCGAGAAGGGTGTGCCAAGGATTTTTGGGAAAGTGGGGGTGGAGTCCCAGGTCAAAAGTGAGATCTCATGTGGCAAGGTTTCAGGGGCATAGATGCAATAGGGCTAAGGGCGAGTTCCTTCCGGTCTGTTGGCATTCTATGTCGGGCAGCATAAGGCAGATGGCATACGCGGTGCATTCAAGGTCGTCAGATTCGTTTGTTTTGGCGGTGGCGGTTCGGGGAGAGGCCCGCCCGGGATGGTTGTGTTCCCGATGAGTCGGTCCTTTGGGTGCCGGCACGTGGCGTCTGTCGTCGCGCGTTTTGGTGAGGCCCTCTAGTTTTGGGGATTCGTCGGTTACCGCATCGCCGACAATTTCCGCAAGGCGTGCGGGGCCAGTACGGAGCGATGGAATTCCATGGTACCACCGTGAGCTGGTGATACGGGAGGAGGAGACGGAAGGGAGGAAAGTTGGTAACAACAAAGCCGAGGGATATGAAGTAATGGGTGTTGTCCGAAGTGGGCAAATCGGGGCACCTCGGATCGCAGGTGGTCGCACAGTGAAACTCCCTGGGGCACAATCGATTCTCGATCACGCAGGGGAATTTCGGGCGTCTCTGTCGGAGACACTCTCTCACCCAGGGGTCGAAATACTCCGGATCCCACGACGAATCTGAGTCCCTCGAGTATGTCATCTTGTCATCGTGGTGTGATGGAATTCTTCCGCACGTGTCTAATCGGCAGGGGGAATTTCCAGTGTGATATCGAAAATTCCTATCCGTTTAGGTGCGTGGGGAAGGAAAATTTCTGCCTACCCGATGTCGAAGGTGTCAAGTTCGTCAATGGTTGTGAACCGGCGTGCGTGGATACGTGTAGGCTGCGCAGATCAGATCGCTCTTATACGCATCCCCTCGAGGTATTCACTTGTTTCTGGGCAACAGCTACCCAATCATCTAATCACTCCGTGATCCCGTACGCAATCGTTCCTGAGCATGCAAGGTGCAGCAACAACAGTAGTTCAAAAGGGGATAAACAGCAATGGAAGCAGTATTGATGACTACGCAAAAATTCCTACTATGCTCATGAGTGTATCAAAACGACAAGCAAAGGCAAGGATCAGGCGAAAAGACACGCAATAGACATGACATTCATTCATCCATTCATTCGACAAAATACGCAACAAACGAAAATCGCAAAAAACGAGTGTGGGTTGAAACCAAGCCAAGATTCCGAAAACAAAAATGGCAAATCGCCCTGAGCCGAGATCAAAATTTATATACAAAAGCAAAGAGGGGGAAAAAGACAAAGAAAACTGCAAATCCACGTCCATCAACCTCAGCTTCCTCTTCCTCTCTCTCTCTCTCCGATGCGGACAGTCCGTCGTCACGCACCAACCCACGAAGTCGTCACCGTGCTCAGTCCTCCCTCACCCGTCAGGTTCGCCTGCGCCCACAGTCCGTCGTGGCCCGCGTCAACCCCGCGCGTTTGGCACCAGCTCGTCGGGTCGCCCGACTCCCACTTCAACTCACCTCTTACTTCGATCGTGAGCCGACCCTCACTGATCGCGCTACCCCGAGCTTCCAACAGCTGGTTAAGAGAGCTATCTAATCGTGCAGCCGGAATTTATAGTGTGCATGCATGCGCAAAGAACACGGAATTGCAAGGACTTAGAAAGGAGATTAGGAGAGAGAGCGCCTGCGTTCTGCATGGCCAGATCGCGGCGTGGGGGTCGTAGCCACTNGCAAGGACTTAGAAAGGAGATTAGGAGAGAGAGCGCCTGCGTTCTGCATGGCCAGATCGCGGCGTGGGGGTCGTAGCCACTCTCCACGCATCGATTCGAGCATGCAGGCCGCGGGCTGGCTAAACACAACAAGAGAACGCGAGAGCGGGAAAGACGAAGTTCAAGAAGAAAGATACAGTTACAATGGCGCCCGCCCAAAATTACAGTTACACACACGATTGAGGGCGCCGACTAATCAGAGTTCGTTGCAGCCACACAAAGAAGCGCGTAAGCAAAAAGCGCCTCGCGGCAAAAGAAAATCCTAAATTCATAAATTCCTATCTAATGCAGAGACAGCGAAAAACACAAATTTCCAAAAAGAAAGTCCGAAATTCCGAGAGTCATTGGGGCTTGATAAGATTCAAAAAGGACATTCAAAAAGAACGAAGCAAAAATTCCCGCGCGGCCTCCACGCCTAAAATCCAACAACAGAAAACGAAAAGGAACGACATAAACTAATATTATTCGCGCGCTTGTGACGGCGCATCACCCATCAATCATCCCCGGGACTTGCCCGGGCCTGAACCCAACCATCTGAAAAGAGACGATGCAAAAAGACGAAGAAGCGAGGACACTGATACAATTTCCCTTCAATCCCGATCTCCCGTAATTGGCCCATCCTTCCCAGCTTAAGATCCCTCATTGTTATCGCGCAGAAAATCGCGCGGAACAGAAATCAGTTTGTCACATATGTGACGCCCAGGAGGTTCCAATCTTAAGCAAGTTCCTGCTTGCTTGAATCTTGACATGTGTCGATTTCTCTAATCGATCGACACGCGGAGCTTTCCACGTTGCCACTTACCATGTGAAGGAGTGTGGACGTCATCCAACGTGGCATACGGGTACTGTCCTCAGGAGGGCTCTCGTTAATCCAAGGAGGGGATTATTCGTGCCATCGTCGTGGCACGCACACCAATCAACCGATCATCAGTGTCCACCAGGGAGGGGGAAGGGGAGACGATACATGGGGGCATGGCGAGGGGGACGGTTAATTGGGAGCGGGGGTAAGAAACTTTCCATCCTCGCCACCGTTTCCGGAAGCTCCTGATATCGGACGATCCGGTGGAAACGGGGGAAGCGATTACCACTGTGGGGGAGGGAGGCGAGGCAATCGGGATACAGAGTGGCGAAGGTTCGGAAGAGTGCTGCACGGAAATGGTCGTAGTTCTCGCATGCGGGGATAATCCCCGTAATCATGCAATAGACTTCGATGATATTGTGGCCTCGCCACGTGGCACTGAAGAGAAGGGCGTGAAGGCAGAAGTCGGGGATGGTGCACCGAGTCGAGGGATGGGGGTGAACACTAACAACGAGGCGAGTAGCGTAGAAGAATCGGAAGGTATCGATGGGGACGGGGTTACGGGGGAAGGTGACACAGGTGGTAATTTGGCGGAGGGTGAGATGGTCAAGGGGACGGCGGGATAACGACCGGGGACGAAGCCCGATGGCGCGCATCAGTACGGGCTCGAACTGGTGGACGGTCGGAGGTGGAGGGGGAGGGGGATCGACTTCGTCGCCGCCTTGTCGGTGCGCTCGAAGTCTCAGCCACTCGGTCTCCATCTTCGGGTTTGGGCGGCTTCGGATCTCGGGCCGGATCGTCGGCAATCTGCAGATTTGCTCCGTTGGTGAATTCCAGCTGTCGCTTTCCGGCCGCGATCTCCTCTCTCTTGCGCGCCGCCTTAGGGTTCTCTGCCTGAGCGTCCGTTTGTTCCGCCTCCTCCGCCGAGATCTCCCACTCAGATTCTTCCAGCTCTAGCTCTTCCTCTTCTTCGCCTTGCTCTTCTTCTTCTTCCTCCTCACTTTGCTCCCCCTCACTATGTTCCCTATAACTCCCCTTTTCCGGTGTCTCTTCCTCGTCGTCCTCCTGAGCAGCTTCTTCTTCTTCTTCTTTTTCTTCTTCTTCGATCGCTAACTCCTCGTCTTCAAAGGACGTTTGATCCTGGAAGAAAGCGAGGTCGATTATCTCTCGTGGGTCTAGATATCCCCGGTGCAATGGCGGGTTGCGGCCGCTTCCCGACTCCTCCAAGCACGCTGACCACTGAAGGTACGGCGTCAGCGTTCGTGTGAGGACGTGCGGGACCGGGCTCTCGTCGCTCTGCGAGACGATCTCAAGGGGGAGATCGTCAACCAACTGCGCGAGAGGAACTGTGAGCTCCTGCACGATCAGCTGGCGATGGTCAGGCCGCACCGATCCGAACAGGAATCCGAGAAGATCGCCCTCCACGTCCGTCCTCCAAGCCTGGATGATCAGCAACTCCAGGTACTCGAACCAAGCGCGATGCCCTTCGTCCCTGGTCCACGTGAGTCGTACTCCGACCAGGCAGACCGAAAGATCGACGAAGTGTTCACACCAGAGCCTCCACTGCCTTGGATCGAGAAGGGGGACAGCGAGCGGCTCCATACAGAAATAGAAGCGAGGGTGAAGACCAAACTACCAAAAGGTGGAAAAGAGAGATGGAAGGGCAAAGGTGGAGAGTTGGGAGTGGTTCATTGGGGACGCTGAAAGGGGATAAGTTCCGGAAGCACCACCGCCGGCTCGTGCTGGGATGCTCAACTCCCACCAAAATTGATGTCGTCCGTAGGGACAAGATTGTCCCCGTGGCGCGTGAGCCAGTGGTTCCACTCCGCGGCTAACTGTTGTCCCCACTCCCTCAGTAACGTCCGGATATTTGTATGTCGCAGCGGACTGATCGTGCTGATATCTCCGCTGAAGCCGACAATTGTGGACACGTGGATGATCCCTGGTGTTGACCGCCGATGGACAACTACTACCTCTTCCAGCACAACCGCCTGGTGACTGCCCGCGAATCGGAACTCGGCTGCTGCATATACCCCCGAAGTGCAGAAGAATTGCGCGAGTCGTAGAAGATCCAGGTTGAACCGCGGATGATGAACCTGCCGAATCGCTGAGATGTAGCCTTGTGGCGCTAGCAGATGATCGCCGAGAGCTCGCTCTGTAAGAAAACTCATGGCGATGGTGGCGGGGACGGAGTATGGGAAAAGGCGAGAGATGCAGGGGAGGAAGAAAGCGAAGGAAAGTCGTCGTCTTCTTCTGTAGCCAAGGAAGAGGAAAAGGGTGCAGGAGATGGGGAGGAAGGGAGGGGACGTAGATAGGACACGTGGGGTACGATCGGCCGAGCCGATCGGCTCCCTGAGACCTCTGGCACTAGGCGCACCATGTTCACTCCGTTCGGGCCGAGCTCGATCACGTGAAATCGCCCGAAGAATCGTGGCACTATCTTCCCTTAGCGAGCACATTTCCTCACCTGCAATAAGTCCCCTAATTTATACTGGGGCCGCGGACCCGCGTTCCCGTTCCGGGCCTCGTAACTGCGAACCTGTCGGTCGTGGGCCAACTCGGTCATTTTCTGTCATTTTCGGGCCAATCGAGGCAGGGACCTTTCCATCAATTCCATGTGTCGATTGGCCTTGTCTCGAACCGTGGCCCTGGTGGGCCGTCGGTTCAACGAAGATTCGTCCGGGAGGCTTGGTATTGAAACGCAGGCCACGCTATTGGTCCTCAATTGAAAAGGGCCCAGGTCCGTCAATTCGTGGGGCATCCCTCGAAGGACCGCCAGGATGTGATCTACGATATCAGGCCGGGGCCTGGAGTCCCGCGCCGCGATATTGCGTCGTAGCGCAGTCTTTATTACCCTATTTGCATTTTCTACCAGCCCATTAGATTGCGACATATGGGGTGCGGTATTCCGGTTAGCGACGCCGTGTACGACCAGATTCCTCAAGACTTCTCCCCTGAATTCTACCCTATTATCGGTCAGAATTTCCTCTGTGTCCTGGTGCATCCCTAAAAACCGATTGACGTATCGCGCAATTTCGGCCGCCTGTCGCGTACGACAGGGATACGCCTCGATCCATTTCAAAAAATGGTCCATGAACACGAGTAGGATTGAATATTCACAGCTACTGGGTCCAAGGGGCACCACAATATCGGTGGTATCCATGCTAACCCTTTGAAAAGCCCGCTCAACTACCGTCGGTACTATTAATCTTGGCGACTGAATCGGTGCCTTGTCAGCAGCGCAGACCTGACAGTTCGCGACGATGAACTTCACATCGTCACGAATATTGGACCAGTACCACTCATTTTTGTCGATTGCCGACTCCGTAATCCGTACGGCAAAATGGGCAGCCGTTTCCTCAGGTGCTGTCTTCACCCAGTCATACCTCATGAACGGGTATGGCACCACCATCCAAATCCCACTACCATCCGTTTTCCGTTTTTCCAACCGTCCCTCATTCCAGTGGCAGTCCCGAGCCCTTTCATTGGCCCTCCTCCGATCTTCCTTGGTGACGTCCTGGAGGGGGTTACCTACTAGGGTGGCAATCAAGGCGATATTCGTTCATACCTCGGCCCTTCTAAACCTCCGGGTCTTTTCCAACCCTTCAGACGTGGCGTCCAGAAAGCGAGCCTCAGTCGGGATCTTATCAACCCGACACAAGGTGCACAGCCAAGGCTTACTATCATTTCGGTATTGGATCCACGAGTTGCGGGCTCGTGCGACACACTGTCGACAATCTATCCATTCCGCATATCCCTCCCCGCTAGGGCGCATAAAGACCGAGAAATTGCTTCACAAAAATAACAAAATTTATCAGGCACGGAGAGGAGAGATGAGGAGGAGAAGGGAGAAAGGGGAGTTGTAGGGTTACTTCCGTCACCCATGGTCACCTGCCTGCTTCTTGCCATGTGGAAGGACTGCTACTTGTTCGTACTTGGGTTCGTTCGCCGATTCCGGTTCCTTCCACGGGATGATCTCTTCCGCCTTTGGCACTTTAGCGGGTCGATGCAGACGTGCAAGCCCGTCCGCGTTGCCGTGCCTCTCCGTCTTTCGATAGATGATGTCGAAGTCGTATTCCTGTAGGCGCACCGCCCAACGTCCAATCATGCCCGTGTAGTTAGTGAGTCGCTTCAGCGCCAGCAAGGGCTCGTGATCAGTGACAAGGAGGAACTTTTGTCCGTACAGATACGGATGGAAATGTTGGATTCCCCACACTACTGCGTAGCATTCGCCCTGCGGGGCTGAGCTCGTCTGGTACTGTTCGTGACGCATATTCGATGACATGTTCATGGCCATCGTTCCCCTTCTGCGCTAAAATAGCGGAAATAACCTCCGGCTGCCAGTCCGTGATGAGAATGAACTGCTTCGCGGGGTCCGGTCGGATCAAAATAGGCGTCGTTGGTAGAGCTTCCTTGAGGGTCGCAAAGGCCTGTTCGCACCCTGCGTCCCAACTGAGGGGCTGGTCCTTCTGTAACAAGTTCGTTAAGGGTCGTGCAATCGCGGCGAAGCCCTTGATGAAACGATGATAGTACGAGGCTAACCCCAAGAAGGCTCGAACCTGCGTCAGTGACGTGGGAACAGGAGCTTCCTTCACCGCCGCGACCTTTCTCGAGTCAGGCCGCAGTCCTCCACGTGTCACGACGTAGCCCAAGAACGAAATTTCCGAAAGGAATAATTTGCTCTTTTCAAGCGCAATCTTGAATCCGGCGTCTCTCAGAGCACCCAACGTCCACTCGATATGCTGCGCATGATCATGATAGGTCTCTGAATAGACCAGGATGTCGTCCATGTACACAATGACGCAAAAGTTGATCATTCCCTGCGTTAACCGTGTCTTGTTGACGAAGTTCTCAAAAATGACGTTCATGACTCGCTGAAACGTGGCCGGCGCATTGCAAATCCCCATCGGGCACCGAACCCACTGCCACATGCCCTCAAACAGTACGAAGGCCATCTTCGACCGATCTTCCTCCTTAACCAGAATGCGATGGAAGCCCTGCCGAATATCAAACTTACTGAAATAATTAGCACATCCAATCGCATCCAACAAATCATCAATCCGGGGGAGGGGATACACATCTTTGATCGCGATGTCATTCAGTTTACGATAATCAATGCGTATGCGAATCGATCCGTTCTTTTTCGGTACTAATACTACCGGAAACGACCATGGCCCGGTGGCAGGTTCGATCCAACCGCTTGCTTCAAATTCTCGAATCCGCTCGAGAGCCTTTCTCCGTTCTACCAGGGAATATCTGTAAGGTTTACAGTGAATTGGGGAGTGATTTCCTGTCTGGATCTCGTGTTGTATGACTAACAACAGTCCAATGTTTGTGTCCGTCATACTAATCGCTCCTTTGTACTCCTTTAGAATGTTTGCGATTAGGTGATGAATCTCATCAGGTACATATCGAGGTATGTGCAACTCATACGACTCATCCCATATCCTCACATCGATGTGTTTTGTATCCACCCGCCTGGCATTTTCTGGCGTGGGCGCGGAGATGAATGAGTTATCTGATCGCCAGGAGAACACCGTGGCCATCATCTGTGCATCTTGTTCTCGGATGGCCATGTGTTCTTCAGGTGTTACCCCGTCTCGAATGTCTTGCCATGGCACAGGTTTCGTTGCAATCTTGATCCCGAGCCCGTTCTCAAGGCGCTCAGGGGGTTCCAAAGAGTTGATTTTTTCCCCCAATCGTAACAATCGAATTTCTTTTGCGGGTGTCAACAGAGACTTCGGGAGATCCGTGATATCGCAGTAGTGCCTTTTGTCATTATATCAGGCGAGAAGAGAGGAGATCCCTTCGTACAGGGTTCGAGGGGGTTCCGAAGAATAGACCATCCTTGAAATATGTACGAGAGGTTCTCCCATAATCATAACCTGTGTTCTTTGTAAATCTTTGTTAGCCCTGCTCAACGCTTTATCATTTGTCCGTTGCATGGGGTAATGGATACGTTCTCGTGCCATCTCCAGGATTACGGGATCATCATCATCATCACTGTTGTTTGCATCCTTGGATATCTGCCCGTTGTCCCAGGTAATCATGCGAAGTGTCCCCGTCATCACGGGAGAAACTCGTGGGGTTATGTTAGCGGTAGTACGAAGGGTCAGTCTCATTGGTACAACATAGGGTTTCCCACCCGTATTTCGAAGGACAATCGATCGTCTTTCGAAGTCCAGATTAGCTCCTAGTGCTACCAGGGCGGGAAGGCCAAAAAGAACGTCGTAAGTGTTGACATCTAATACTACGACGTTACCCAAAGCATGCACCTTTCCTAATCGAAAAGCAACATTCGTCATTCGTCCCACTGTTTTGATTTTTTCTTCATCTGCCGAGACGAGCTGATCTTTTTCTGTGAGCATGATCAGATCGTTCTTTCTTCCCACTCTCTCCACTACCCGTAATGAAATAGCCAACACAGCAACTCCTGAATCGATGATAGCATTATATGGAATTCCCCATACCTCAGTGTCGCATTCCGCGGATTTCCATGGGATGGGTTTAATCCGCAGGAAGTGATCATTTTTTTGGATTAGTCCTATGCGTATGGGATCAGAAGTACCTGCCGCATTTTCGTCCGGTGTTGGTCCTTTTGTTTTCGTGTTTGTCGTTCGGGTACGGGCAAATCGTTTTCGGTTTGCTTTGCAGTGCTGCAGCATTCGTTCGTTATCTTGTTCCGATATTGAGAGCAGATGACCGATAAGAAGGGGGATTCGGTGATCTAAGGCTCGTAGGATGTTCAAAACATCGATTTCCCCCGTGACGAAGGTGGGTCCTCCCGACTTCATCTTTCCTGGAGAAGGTCGCCACTCCGCCACTTCTCGTTGTTCCGGCGCGGGTCTAATCGTACCGATCATCCCAAGCCCCGGGTATCCCAGTGTTACATACTGATCCAAGGGAATAAGCTCTGCAGCCTCCTCCATTGATGCGAACGTGGTTCCGCTTCCCTCTACTTCTTCCATCAATGCTCCTACCCGTCCCGGCCCGTTAGTGATTGGTGCTGCAGCTACTGGTGCGGCTCCGACTCATTGTTGCGGGGGCTGGTGAGGGCAATCCCGGGCTATGTGCCCTGGTTAGTGACACGTGTAGCAGACATTAAGATTGCCCGGGATCCCGACAGGAGGCGGTGCCGGACCCAATCCGTGTTGGATTGGCGCGGCACGCACTGCGATGGGTCGCATCGATCTCATCATCGCCTCAATTCGACATTGTATTCCCGCTGCTCCTTTTTACTCTCCTGAATCAAACTAACCAATGTTTTGGTTAGTTCGAGCAAGGCGGAAGACTCATTCGGTCGTGAGGGGGTTTCGATCAGGGGTGGGGGCACTGTCATCACGGGAGCGGGTACGTTTGCAATCACACTTGGAACCGATCGTTTAGGGGTGATCTGCTCTAGATAGGTAACCGGGCCAGATACAAATCCCATGTTTTCGAATTTGTTTTGCAACGCGGCCAGCTCAGCCTTAGTCCTGTCTAGTTCAGACGAGTCTCCTTCCCTAGGGAAATATTCCCCTTCTAGGAAACTCGCAGCAAACTTTCGCTCCATCTCTTCTGCAGCGGCCATGATCTGTTCCAGCGTGTGATTGATGGGGGAGAACTGTTTTCGCAGTTTCGCTCTCATCCTTCGGCTGCGAAGTCTATCAATGAACAAATCTCTTCCTACTTGCTCGCCTCGCTCCGTTTTTAAGAACATTCGGTAGAACCGGTTTCGATATTCCGTAACAGATTCAAGAGGTTCTTGAACTCGATCTTTAATCATAAAGAGCGCTTGTTCTGGATGGATATAATCGAACCGATTCATAAAATCTCGCTCGAAAGTTGGAAGATCCACCCATACATAGGTACTAAACCAATGATTGGCGTCCCCGCCTAATCGAGCGGGAATGTTCACCTGAGCTTCGTTATCGTCATACTGCTGAGCGCGGAGCATGGCTAGCCATGCTCCAGCAAGATGATGCGCAGGATCAAACAGATAGAGGTCAAGGGGCGTCATGGGAGCCTGTGCTCGTGGTGGGGGTTGATTAGGATTCTGTTGGGGGTTCGGGTTTTGTTGGGGGTTCGGCTGATTAGCATTTATATTGACAGTCCGTCGAGCCGGAGACCGGCTTCTAGTGACGACGGGATCGCGTCGGTGCGCATTCCGGGGTCGAGGTCGTCCTCTGTTAGCCAGATCGCCCAGCTACGAGTCCTAGAACCCTGTCACGTGTCGGGCTCCGATACCAACCTCACGCCCGATGCGACTTCCTGATCGGAGTGGGATGTGGGCTTGGAAGTGCGAGAAGGGGTGTGCCAAGGATTTTTGGGAAAGTGGGGGTGGAGTCCCAGGTCAGAACTGAGATCTCCTGTGGCAAGGTTTCAGGGGCATAGATGCGATAGGGCTAAGGGCGAGTTCCTTCCGGTCTGTTGGCGTTCTATGTCGGGCAGCATAAGGCAGATGGCATGCGCGGTGCATTCAAGGTCGTCCGATTCGTCTATTTTGGCGGTGGCGGTTTGGGGAGAGGCCCGCCCGGGATAGTTGTGTTCCCGATGAGTCGGTCCTTTGGGTGCTGGCACGTGGTGTCTGTCGTCGCGCGTTTTGGTCAGGCCCTCTAGTTTCGGGGGCTCGTCGGTTACAGCGTCGCCGGCAATTTCCACAAGGCGTGCGGGGCCAGTACGAAGCGATGGAATTCCATGGTACCACCGTGAGTTGGTGATACGGGAGGAGGAGACGGAAGGGAGGGAAGTTGGTAGCGATAACAACGAAGCCGGGGGATATGAAGTAATGGGTGTTGTCCAAAGTGGGAAAATCGGGGCACCTCGGATCGTTGGTGGTGGCACAGTGAAACTCCCTGGGGCACAATCGATTCTCGATCACGCAGGGGAATTTCGGGCGTCTCTGTTTGAGACACTCTCTCACCCATGGGTCGAAATACTCCGGATCCCACGACGAATCTGAGTCCCTCGAGTATGTCATCTTGTCATCGCGGTGTGATGGAACTCTTCCGCACGTGTCTAATCGGCAGGGGGAATTTCCGGTGTGATATTGGAAATTCCTATCCGTTTAGGTGCGTGGGGGAAGGAAAATTCCCGCCTACCCGATGTCAAAGGTGTCATTTTCGTCAATGGTTGCGAATCGGCCCGCGTGGATACGCGTAGGCTGCGCAAATCAAATCGCGCTGACACGCATCCCCGCGAGGTATTTGCTTGTTTCTGGACAACAATTACCCAATCATCTAATCACTCCGTGATCCCGTACGCAATCGTTCCCGAGCATGCAAGGTGCAGCAACAACAGTAGTTCAAAAAGGGATAAACAGCAATGGAAGCAATATTAATGACTACGCAAAAATTCCTACTATGCTTACGAGTGTATCAAAACGACAAGCAAAGGCAAGGATCAGGCGAAAAGACACGCAATAGACATGACATTCATTCATCTATTCATTCGACAAAACACGCAACAAACAAAAATCACAAAAAACGAGTGTGGGCTGAAACCAAGCCAAGATTCTAAAAACAAAAATGGTGAATCGCCCTGAGCCGAGATCAAAATTTATATACAAAAGCAAAGAGGGGGAAAAAGACAAAGAAAACTGCAAATCCACGTCCATCAACCTCAGCTCCCTCTTCCTCTCTCTCTCTCTCTCTCCGATGCCGACAGTCCGTCGTCACGCACCAACCCACGAAGTCGTCACCCCGCTTAGTCCTCCCGCACCCGTTAGGTTCGCCCGCGTCCACAGTCCGTCGTGGCCCGCGTCAACCCCGCGCGTTTGGCACCAGCTCGTTGGGTCGCCCGACTCCCACTTCAACTCACCTCTTACTTCGCTCGTGAGCTGACCCTCATTGATCGCGCTACCCCGAGCTTCCAACAGCTGGTTAAGAGAGTTATCTAATTGCGCAACTTGTAGCGTGCATGCATGAGCGAAGAACACGGAATTGCAAGGACTTAGAAAGGAGATTAGGAGAGAGAGCGCCTGCGTTCTGCATGGCCAGATCGCGGCGTGGGGGTCGTAGCCACTNGCAAGGACTTAGAAAGGAGATTAGGAGAGAGAGCGCCTGCGTTCTGCATGGCCAGATCGCGGCGTGGGGGTCGTAGCCACTCTCCACGCATCGATCCGAGCATGCAGGCTGCGGGCTGGCTAGACACAGAAAGAGAAAGCGAGAGCGGGAAAGACGAAGTTCAAGAAGAAAGATACAGTTCGAATGGCGCCCGCCCAAAATTACAGTTACACACACGATTAAGGGGGCCGACTAATCAGAGTTTCATTGCAGCCGCACAAAGAAGCGCGTAAGCAAAAAGCGCCGCGCGGCAAAAGAAAATCCTAAATTCCAAACAAATGACCAGCCTACTCTGTCGTAGGCTTTTTCCATGTCGAGCAGCAACACCGCATAATCTAACCTCTTTGCCTGGATGACCTCAATACTCTCAATTGTCGTGAGGATGTTGACAAAGATCGATCATCCTTGCACGAAAGCACCTTGGTCTCTCTCCACTAGCTTGGGAAGAACCCTACCCAACCGCAAGCCCAAAGTTTTGGCTAGAATCTTGTAGTTGACATTGAGGACTGAGATAGGGCGATAGTTTCGTATATTCGCCTTGTCTCCTTTTTTTAACATCACCGACATGACCCCATGTGTCATAGCCCCTCCCAACTTGCCATCTTGCAATACCTCGCTGTACACTTCCACTAGTGGGGGGCCCAACACTTCCCAACAGGATCGGTAAAATTCCACTGTCAACCTATCCCTACCTGGGCACTTTCCAGGGGCCATCACCTTCGGTGTTTGCTTCAACTCTTCCCCCGTGACTGGTCTGTCTAGGACCAGTCTGTCTGACACCTCCAATTGGACCGTGGTATCTTCCCACATATTCAACTCTTGTGACAAATCTGAGTCCAATGTGTCCTGAATCCGTCTGCATGCGAGGATGTTCGCGTAGTATAGCTTAGCGTACTCTAGCATATCCTCATTTGAGGTGAGCCGCTGAGCAGCTTGGTCGAATGGGTGGTTCAACTGCACCACTTGGTGGAAGGCGGCGCTTGGCAGCAATCTGCGATAAGTCTCTTTCGTCATCCTATCTTGAGCTAGGATACCTTTGACCTTCAACATCTCTTCCCATTTGGCTTGTTTCTTTGTCTGCAGTTTCTCCCATTCTGCTAACTTGCGTTCCCTCTCTTTGGCCCATACTAACTCCGAGATAGGGTGCAGCTCCATCCTCCTCTCTGCCTCCTCTACCCTTGTCCTGCAGAGATCTTCTTCCTTGTTCCGCTCTCGTGCCAAAAGTTTGGAACTAACGTTCATAACCCTTGAGATTATGGCCAAACCACCGTCTAACCATTCTGCGGTAGACGAGAACCATGGTTTGGTAGTTTGCAGTCCTCCATGTGCCCTTGCACCTAGCTTCTCAGCCCCGGATCCTCCAGGTTCTGAGCGTTTAGCTTAAAGTAACTCCTCCACCTCTCCATTGCTCCTGATAGCACCACATCAACCACAACTGGTTTATGGTCGGACAGGGGATGTGCTACCTGTCGGACGTGTGTAACAGTCTGCATGACACCCCTTCTACCAGGCAGTAGCCTAGTTTGCGCCTCACCACCCCCCTGTCGTTCCCCTCCCACCAAATACAAGAGTACCAGGTATAACCTGGATTGTGGGACAAAATGGCAGGAACTACCAGCTTCGTTTTCAAGAATGGACAGATATCCAACAGGACATCCCTTGGCGCCCTGCTTCGGACTTCCCCGACCCCTTCCCACCACCAGCTCTAGCTATGGTGGGGGAGCAGTGGTACGGAGGTGGGGATCCCTAGCAGAAGGAAGCAGTAAGGCACAAGGATCGGGCAAGGGAGAAACGGCACCTGGTAGCGAGTAGGGGGGAGGGTGGGAGGGTGGAATTAGCTTATACCTGTCAGGGCTGGGTCAAAATAGAGACAGCTTTTACCTCCACCCCTTTCTCCCACTTCCAACTGCCTGGTAGGAATGCAGTGGTGCGATTTGGATGGATGAAAAGCGAAGCCAAGGGTAAAGATCCTAGTCGTAGTGCCAGGCCTTATCAGCTTTAGATGGCACCCTTCTTTAGAGGGTGAAGAGGCACAGATTAGGGGAAGAGGCACATCACAGTTACTGGCCCCATGGCTTTCAGACAGTATCATTGGCTGTATATGGGACGCTCGACCCGTTTTCCAGCAGGTGACACTCCCCACCAATAGATGGAGCCTCTCCCCAGGTGTTAGTGGTGTCTGCTCCTATCAGCATCACTAACACTGGTGGAGTTGTTTAAAAAAAAAAAAAAACACCCTGGATCCTCTGGATTCAGGCTGCGAAAGGGGTCTGATAGGTCTCTCTCTCGAATTAGATCGAACAGTGTTATAGAGTCTCTTCTTCCTGCTGACCGGGAGTCCCTGCATAGAGCCTCCTCAATGGATAGGTTCCAATCCCCCATAATGACCAAGTTATCTAAGGACGGAATTATTCCTTGGAGATTTATTAAAAAATCCGCTCTTGAGGTCGGGTCCCCAGGCACATAGACAGTCATGATCACCCACTCCTTCTGCCCTGAGCGTAGTCTGACCCAAGTCCATTTCCCCCACAGGTCAGTTTCCGCATCCACAACATCATCTTGCAGGCTTCGGTGTACCAGTATAGCTACCCCACCCCTCATGCCCTGAGCTGGTGACCAGAATTGTTTTTGTTTTTTTGTTTTTTTGGATGACCAGAATTGTGGCCGTCCCACCACTCCTGTATTAAATTAAGCTTATCCTCACCCAACTTCGTCTCTTGCAGACAAAGACAGTCCACCTTTTGACTGAACATCCATGCCTTGACTCGTTTCCTCTTCTCTCTCCATGTAGTGTCCCCTAGACCTCGCACATTCCACGACCCAAGTTTCAGCTTAACCATTAACAACAGTTTCTTCCGCCTGATTTTGGATGCGAGAATCTGGATCATCGCCCCACCTTGGTTCTCCTTGGACTGGAGATTGAAGCATAGGACTCTGCCTTGGACTACCTTCGGAGTGGCTTGCTTGTGAGGAGGAACGCCAACTCTCCGATAAGGAGTTCAGCATAAACTTAGACCGCAGATTCGCTCAGTCCGGAAGTTTGTCGTTCACTTTCAGGAGCAGGAGTGTTGACACCTCTCGGGTCACTGTGATGGCCTCCAGCTTGTGACTATTTGCTTCTCGAACAACATCCAAATTGAACCACTTCACACCTGCCTGAGTCAGCCCGTGCCAGCACCGGTTCGGAGCGGCCAAAATTAACGCAGCCACCCAGCCGCGGCGCCCCCCCCGTCAGAATAAATTTGAAAGCCTCCCTTCGACATTTTCATCTCCTTAGGTCCTCGCCACACCAATGTCGAACAATGCATTTTTGACATTTTCTCCTCGCCACACAGCATGTCGAAATCCGAGATGCCAAAAAAATTCAGGGGCTGTCAGGGAAAGGGTTTTGACACCTCCTCTCGAGATGGGCTCGTTTCCCAGCCTGCAACTTGGACATTTTCAACAGTCCTCGGATGGGATGTCGAATTCTTGCCCGAATGTCGAAAAAGAGAACGCACCAACGCTTGTCCTATCTTCCCCCCAGTTTGTCTCTTTTGTGCATAGGACTTGTGAGTTCTTCACTTCCACATGCTGTGTGGCGAAGAGGGTTTTTCTGTCGAAAGAGGGAATGTCAAAAATTTCCTGACATACGTTGAATTTTGTGATGTTTCGACATTGGTGTGGCGAGGCCCTTACTGTTTCATTTTGTTGTTTTTTTTTTTTCGTTTTTTTTGTTTTGTTCCAGAATCTCGTTCGTTTTTTTTGTTTTTTTTTTTGCTTTTTTGCTTTTTTATTTATTTATTTATTTATTTATTTTTTAAGCTTACAGTCAACAGACTTAGAACCTTACCTTCCCTACCATCTGTTACCGAATTACTAAGGCCCTAGAATTGTCAAGCCCTGAAATTGCTCTTCTATCCTGAAGTGGTGCAACCACTAATAACCACAAAACTATTCGTAACTGCTTACCTCTTGACCAATTTTCAACCTCACGTATCCTACTCCTTTACCTACCGAAACTACCTATCTTAGGCTGCCTGTTGGCCTAATACACAAACCTACTCACTAAACAGTCTGACCCCGGCCTACCCGACCGAGCGGAACCCAAAGTTCCTTCTTTGTCACCTGACGCTCTCCTCCCTAGCCTGCCCATTGCGGTCTCCTGTGACCGCCGCCAGGAGCCGAGTGTCCTGGTTCATCTAAACAATACTAATTCCACCACTCCAGTGTCTCTTTTTAGCCATGCAAACCTAGATCGGTTCTATGTCCTGGGTCCTGTTGCTTCTCTTGGATTAACCAAGGTGCCAGTTTGAGCTTCCCATCCGCTGTTATGGAGGCTAATTTATCGTCTTTCGACCAGGTCTGGCGGCTGCACCTCTGTTTGGATGGCCCTGTGTGTTATACCAGTCTACCTGTATTATTTTCCTGAGTGTAGCCTTGATCCTGGCTGTCTGGGCCTGGAATGTCTGTGTTTCGTTCTTGAAGACCACTCCGTTTCGTGCTTTCCAAATAGTCTCCGTGATGGTGCCTCTGCATGCTAAAGCCACATAGCCCCAGCCCTTGGTTAGGTCGTGATCCTCATGGCATAAACCATATAAGGTCCACTCCTGTGTCCCAGCCCCAGCGGCACCTTCCACATGTTTCCGACACTTCCATTCCTCTCGATTTCAGCCAGGTAGCCGATGGCGTGACCAACATTGACTGAATCCACATTAGGCTGCTCTGCTTTTGCGAGGGTATCCTTTTCAAGGCCTTTCAAAGTTTCTGTAGATCCACGTCTCCCAGTCTGAATCCCCGTTCTTTCTGCAATCTTCCTGCTGCCAGTACGACAGGCTGACTCCTCCACCTAGCCTGCTGTATTCGAAGTCCAATGTTGGTTTTATACAGTACCACTGGGAGGAAGTCCCTGGGGCCTGCAATCTCCTTCCATCCCACTAGCAGCGGCTCGACCTGTAGCTTATCTGGATTGCGGGAGACCAGTACTGCTGCAGGTTCCCTTGGAGCCTTCGTTGTAGAAGCGGCCGTCCAGGATTGCCTCCGGTAGCTTGAGGCTCAGCAAGGCTCGGCATACCGGTAGGCGGATGGTCGTGATCGATAGCTTGGAAAGGTACTGGCAGAGCTCACCCTCATCCAGGATTGCCTACCTGCATCCAAGGCAAGATCAATGCCCCACCCTCGTCTATCTACCCTACTTCCCTCTTAAGGGCCTCTTCGCTCGTCTTGCTAACTGATGAGCGCTTTTTGTGCAGGAATCAGTCTATCTCAGTATTATACTTATTTCAGGATGTACTGCAGGCAGTTGTGTCAGTTTTGGTGTAGGACAAGGAACGTTTATCCAGCAGGGACAAACGAAGGTGATGAACTGAGCCCTGCAAGTGACAGGGAACTGATGGGCATCTGACAACATGGCGACATTACTTTTTTTTTTTTTTTTTTTTTTTTTCCAACACAAGCTCCATCTATTGGTGGGGAGCAACACCTGCTGGAAACCGGGACCAGCGTCCCATAGATAAAACCATATCCTCCCAAATTGGCACAAACTGGGAACCGGGCCCAGCGTCCCATTGCCTACAAAGTTCAACGATGGGTTCCCAGTGACGAAGCCACGGAAGGGTGGGAAAAGTACCTAGGTGTACCCGGGGGTGAGGTCCCACTAGCAAAGAAGGTTGGATAAATATACTGAATCTGGACGTGTGTTCAGCAGAGATGCGGAAAAGCAGTTCCATCTCAATCCAAACCTCTTTGCTAGTGGGACCTCGCCCCGGGACAGAGGCATGTCCCAGGTAGACCCAGATTGTGCTTTGTGTCTCCAGCGCACCTTGATTGCGGTTTCCATCCCGGTAAACTGGCTACCGTTTTGCCTACCCGAGGTGCACGTGGCGGGTAACCCAATGGGACAGGCCCACACGTTTTTTTCGTGCGAGAAAATTGGCTACGGATTTGAACCGGTCACGGCTTGCTGTTTGGGCGGGGGCAGGAGGGCGAAAGGAGGGAGGGAGCGGGACAACAGGGGGCAGGAGGATGACTGTGGCGTCGATAACGATCATCCTCTTTCCTCGCTTTGCCCGCGTCTCCTCCCGCGCGCATGTTGGTCGCTCTATGTGAATCTGGTAATATGACCCTTGGGAAAAAAAAGAAGTCCTGCACGTTTTTCAGCCTAAGCGCAATTCAATAGGCGCGAGCTATAAGGCGAACGCGAGAGGAGGGAGGAGGACAATACTCGTCGTCGCTTCTCCTCGTTCTCCTCTTCCTCCTGAAGGGAGGACGACGACGACATGCTGTGTGGCGCAGAGAGAGGAGGAACATGCTGTCGCTCCTACTCCTAAGAAGCCTCCCCTTCCTCCTGCAACTCCTCCTCTGAAAGGCGAGCGCGAGAGGAGAGAGGAGGAGTTGCAGGCGGAAGGGGAGGCTTCTTAGGAGGAGGAACAGCATGTTCCTCCTCTCTCTGCGCCTCCTGCTCCTTCTCCACCTCCTCCTCCTCTTGGTCCTACTCCCCTTCGCTTCATCCAGCGAGCGCACTGGAAGAAGAAGGGTTCTCGCCCGCATCGTCCTTCTCCTGTTCCTCCCGCTCCTCCCCTCCCTTGGTTTCATGTCTGTGGCCCTTGTGGTGTCGCTCAGACCATATCATCATCCATGATAATTTCATGCGTGTTTTCGCCACGTTACTCCGCCCGCATCGTCCGTCCTTCTCTTGCTCCTCCTGCTCCTCCTCCTGCTCCCCTTCGTTTCGTGTCTGTGGCCCTTGTCGTGTCGCTCAGACCATCATCCTTCATGGTAATTTCTGCGCATGTTCTTGCCACGTAACCCCGCCCGCATCGTCCTTCTCCTGCTCCTCCCGCTCCTCCCGCATCGTCCTTCTCCTGCTGCGCCCGCTCGTCCCCATCGTCCTTCTCCTGCTGCTCCCGCTTGTCCCTTTCCCTTGGTTCCTTGCCTGTGGCCTTTGTCGAGCCGCTCAGACCATATCATCATCCACGATAATTTCTGTGCATGTTCTTGCCCTGTAACCCCAGCGTCAGGTTTGCTTGGTCGTGGTAAGGCTTTGCTGAATGTATCATCTCATCGCCATGACTGCCAAGTTCGTGCCAAAGAGTTCCCCTGCGTAAGAATGAAAGAGGGATGGAGAAAGCCCATGGGCATAGATCAACAGCTGGATTCCTTTCTGCTGTGGTACAAAAAAGGGGAGGTGTCCTTCAGTAACAACCGGAAGAGTTGAGGAGGGGTAGAGGAGGGGGGACGAGGGGCCAGGGGGAAGGAGGAGAAGCAAGGAGGGGAGGGGGGTGCTCGTCGGATGGCGGACAAGGATGATACTATGACGGTCAATAGATAGGGTGGATGGGTTATGTGTTTGGTGAACTTGCAACGTTGTTGGGGCTTGACTTACGCTGTCCGCGGTGACCCTGTTGAGAATGATATGGATCTGGTCCAGCAAGTAGGTATACAAATCGCTGTACATGTCATCTACCTCCTCTTCCGTTGGTTTCTTACCCTGGAATGAGGCATACCTTTCTCTTACGACCTTCACCATGAGCTCTTTCATCTTCTCCTTCATTCCAAGCCACCTACCAGTTGTGTTCAAATCGAAAATGAGTTGTTTCCTCTTCTCGTCTACCGAATTATCAGGGGTCGTGAGTGTTCCATTCTCTGTTTTTTCAGCAAACATCTCCTGATACCGGGATGCCAGGTCGTAGATCATCGAAGCCACGAATTTACGAAAAGCCTCAAGTGCTGGCTTTGCCTTATCCTTCATCTTTTCCAGCTTTGGTCGAGGGGGAATGAGGTCTCCCAGTTTGAGGTCTGGCTTTGGTGGTGGCACCCATATGGGCTCGATGGGTTGGCTAAGGGTAATCTTGATGAAAATGAACGACCTTGATTCTAGCCATGAGCTTTGCTCTGCAAGAGAAAGCACGCCATCTTCCTCCTCCTGTTTGCCTGGCTCGGCGTCGTCATTTCCCTGCTTCCCCTCCTCACCCCCCTCCACAGGTATCGCTTTCTTGTTGGGATTTGCTGGTGGACGTTTCAGCAACGGGTATCTTAGGTGTTGGGGGGACCACGGCTCCCCGTCCCCTTCTCTCATAGACAATCCCTGAAGCAGAAAAGCTTGGGGAGTAGCAGCACCGAGAGGGATGGAAAGCTCTGCCAGACAGCAACCCGGTTCCAGTAAAGCCACCAGATCCACCAGGAAGGTGGCGTGGTACTTTTCCCAGACCGGATCTGTCATATCCACCCGGTCCTCCTTCAGGTAGCGCGCAATTTCTCCCATCAGTTTCTTCTTTCGGAACAGAAAAGCTCTCAGGACCTCGACCGCCTCTGCAGGAAGGAACCGTCTGCTGACAGTCCTGCCCGACAACCTGGTCGCTTTCCAGACGACCCTGGCGTCCTCCATAGCTCTGAGCTCTTCGTCCTTCGCCTTCTCCGTGTCGTCTTTCTTTCTCCCTCCTTCCTTCTTCTTCCCACCACCTCCGTCTTTCTCCCGTTTGTCCTTGCCAGCTGTGCCGGGGCGCTCTTTCTTCGCCCCCTTCTTTTTCGACTTGTTTGCTCCCGGACCCCCTTCGTCATCCTCCTCAGGCTTCGTCGACTTCGTTGCCGCAGCTGTCGACGTCGCTTTCCCACCTTCCTCCGAAGGGAGGACTCCCCCTTCAGACTTAGAGTCCGGCGGAGCAGGCAACCCATTCTCTTTCTGTGCTTCCGCTTCGCCCGGCGGTTGCCCCTCCACCTGAGAAGTCTCGGCGGTTTTTTCTTTGATGACGATCTCTACCTCGCCATAGTCAAGCCTAAGCACCGGGGGCCAGAGCTTCTCCAGCGGCACTCCCGATTCCGTCTCTGCCTGTTGCTCGCCCCCTTCCTCTTCCGCTGTCTTCGCTCTGTCAGCCTTCTTCCCACCGACTTTGTCCGAGACTTTGCCTCCTTTCTCACCCCCACCCTTATCCTGTCCTTCGTCCTTTCCAGCACTTTTGCCCGCGCTTCGTCCTCTGCCTCCTACTTGAACTGGGTCTACGGTGGCAGGCGGTGCTTCTTCGTGCGTAAGTGAGTCCTTCAAATCTGCCCACCACATTCCCCACATCCCTGGAAATGGCACTGCCACATGGTACAAGAAGGGGTCGATGGCAGGGTCTCTTGCGAAGTCGTGAATTTTAGGGGGCACTGGATGAACCCTCGTCACCTCCATCTCCAAGATGACCCCTTTCTCCGCGTCCTTTCCCTTTAGCAAAGGCTCCGATACAGTCACCCGTACCCTCAAGGTGGCATTAGGCAGGACTGTGGGCAAAGCAGCCGCCAGCCGCTCTTCCGAGGTTTCTCCTTTCTTTCCACGGGGTCCAGGAGATGACACCTTCCCTGTCTGTTTGGCACTCTTCGCCCCTGCGGTTTTCCCTCCTCCAGCCCCACCTCCTGCCTCTCTTGGCTGCCCGGAAGGGGAAGTCGCTATTTCGTCTGAGGCAGCTGCAGGGCCCACTGGGAGCCATTCGTCAAGCTCAAGTGGAGGATTAGCTCTGCCGACGAATTTCGAGAGGTCCAGGGCAGCTCTCCCGACGGTGTGCCGTGCTCCGTTTGCTGGATCAACCCACTGAACTGCCACAGCAAGCGGTCGTGAGACAGCTGTTTGGATGAACGCCCAATCGACCACGCGTTTGTACGTGTGGCTGGCACCGAAATCGAAGGAAGCGGTCTGAGGGGGAGCTTGAGGGGGAGCTTGAGGGGGAGGTTCAACCGTTGAAGGCCCTGAGGGGTCCAACGAAGCTTCGGGTCCGGATACCGACTTTCCTGCTTCTACAGTAGCGCTGCCGACAGGTGATGGCAATTCCTCTGGGCCATGGCTGCCGGTCGGCACCGCGTCAGGTGACGGGCTGGCTGCTGCCAATGTCACGGGCTGAACGGGAGTGGACTCGAAAATCTGTGGCGGTTGCCTTGCAGATGCGGAGCCGTCAGAGTCGAGCTCCCTACCAAACAGGGAAAAGGCAACTGCGGCAGAGGCTAATTGCGGAGGGGGTGGGCTGTCGAGGGGGAGGCCATCCTTAACCCAAGGGGTCTTTCTCCCTCGAGGGGTACCGCCACCCCGAGGGGAATCCTTCCCACGCGGAGACTTTTGGCCACGTGGAGTGCGTGGGGTACGTGGGGTACGTGGGGTGCGGGGTTTATCTCCCCTCTTCTTGTCCTTGCCAGCACTTTCTTTCTTCTTCTTCACTTCCGTCTCTTCCGAACTCGCATATGGACTCCACAAATCGCGCCCTTGGATTACTTCTATTTTTATTTCCCGAATAATCGGCGAATCAAGTCTCTGTTCGCTGTCAATCGCGATCTCGAAGTGACTCTCTAATGGCTCTTGGGGATTTGCATCATCGTTCTCCGCCATCTCTCTCTCTCTCTCTCTCTCTCTCTCTCTCTCTCTCTCTCTCTCTCTCTCTCTCTCTCTCTCTCTCTCTCTCTC
>BFEA01000530.1:969673-990878 GCA_003427395.1 Chara braunii | reverse complement strand
GAGAGAGAGAGAGAGAGAGAGAGAGAGAAAGAGAGAAAAAAAAAAAGAAAAAAAAAAAGAGTGAAAGAGATGCCACCCCAACACTCATCTATTCGAGTAGAACATTCATGACATTCATGCGTACTATTTGAATTTCCGGCGGTGATTTTGAAAAATGGACTTTTCCAGGAGAAGTCGAATAATACATAACATTCATACATACTATGTTAACCTACGTACTATTTGGATTTTCAGGGGTGACTTTAAAAAATGGACTTTTCCAGAAAAAGTTGAATAGTACATATGTGCACTTTGTTTGGGGGAAGACTGTAGCTGCAGTCTGTCATTTTTTTCATTTTGGAGTATATTGTGTACTGACATACTGCGAGGGCGCGGGCTTGTAGTTCGCATTGTCAACCAACCACTCGCTCGAGGACAATGCTTTTCAACTCACCTCTGGACATGCAGTCAGATGCATCCCCTGGGGTAACGACTGCATACGATGACGTTACATCCACCCCCCGGATCCGACAGGCACATTGTGCCTTCAACGTTGTGAAATAACATGTAAAATTAAAAAAAAAAAAAAAAAAAAAAAGACATCACTTGAAGCGTTGAGTTTCGTCAATGCCCGAATCTGGATATGCAGCTGCTGAAACTCAGCGCAATTTTCTGCACATCTCCACAAAAGAAGTCCAGATTTTTGCGTTGAGGAAACTCAACGCTGCGAGTGGTACTTGGCCCCGGGGTGTAACAACTGCATATGATGATTTTTTTTCCTCTCTTCAAAGGCTAATTACCTGTCAAATCTGGACATGACGGCCTCTCAGGCCTTTCTTATTGCCATTAAAGTATGACTGGGAAACCCGTAGCAGCCATATCTAAGCTCAAGCCTCCAATGCGGAAACATGTGGGACCAGCAAGTGCGATACTTGCTACAGCAGGTGGGCGAAACCGGCCAGGGCTCAGCCGGTAGCATCAGGACCGAGCTTCTTCAATGGGTCAGTCACTGTGCCTCCCCTCTGGTTCCTTTCCTGTATGAATATCAGTTGTCTCTGCTCAATGCCACTCGGGGGGACCAATGGCATATCTCGAGGTGGCAGTGTCGGAGGGCGCGGTGTCCTGGCCCTCCACGGCGTACCTCTCTCCTGCTCAGGAATCCCTGCCTGCAATGTAGCAGGCACGACCGGCCTACAACGCGATAGAGTTTTGAAATTTGTTTTCGTATTTCTCCTTGTGGCACGATTATTATTATTATTACTATTATTATTTTTTCCTTTTGTTAATTTTCTCCTTTCAATCACTTTTCGGGGACCCAACGGTTCACTTTTGGATCATGACTGGTGACTGGCAGCCTAGGCTGGCCTGGCTCTACGTGTTTCGCACTATTACGGACGTGGCTAGCTGAGCGCTGCATGACAGGACCCCAAAATGGGAGCACCCGTGACTGCATTGGTAGGAAACTCATCACCCCATGTGGAAGGTCATGAGTCCCCTCCTTGCCATCGGACACGGGTACCCATCAGGGGTAGTCCGGCGGCGAGTTTTGAAGGGAGAGGGGTGCCCGTCAATATCCTGTTATGGGACCGTGGAGCACCAGACCTGTGAATTTTTTCAAATCAAACTAAAGCGCCTGAGATCACGGACTGTAGAGTCGCATCTGTATCCATTTGAGTCGAGATTCTATTAATTTTTAATATTGAGAAAGAAAAGTACTATTATGTTTATTGTTTTAATACGTCCTCTAGCTTAATGCACAGGGTCTATGTCTTTTTCTGAGTATTAAAAGGGGAGGTGGTAGTGCGTACGGAAGTAAGCTAACGCTACGCTGATCCTATAAGTCGGAGTGGTAGGCGAAGGGCACGGGGACGACAGTCGTCTGGACTTTAGTGCCACGGGGATAGGTGTGTTCGTACAGGGGAGCTGAGAAAGAGTGCCTACGGTCGGAGTTGAGCGTTGGCTATTAAGGGAAAATGTGGATATGGCTGGTCGTGGTGGACTGCATGTTTACAAGTTGAGATACCTCGAGTATATCTGGAGGTGGGAACGGGTAGTAGAGGACGGTCCTACGGTAACAACCATCTTAGATTACAGTCGTTGTAACCTAAAAGTGAGGTTGAAGGTAAACGTGGAACTTCAAGGGACTGAGGGTGAAATAAGGGCAAATCAGGGACTACAAGTAGCGATTACAAAGGCCAAGAACAGGGCCAAGAGAAGGTGTAGAAGAGACGGGGTTATGAAAGAAGCGAAAGTGATCATCTCTTATCGAGAGGTGGAGACTTCGACTGAGACTGCTGAGCGTGAACAGGAGAGTCTGGATCGTGACTTGGAGGCCAAGAGCGAGGCCAGCCACCTGGACGCAGAGATCCGATCCCGGCACGGACTGGAGCGGTGGAAGCATCACCGGCCTACTGAAGTGGTGGAGGATGGCCCAGAGGCCAGCTCACGACGCTACGGGATTGGGGCTGCAAAAGGGGAATAGCAGTTACGTGCGCATCGACTGCAATCGGAGAGAGAGAGAGACACACAAATCAAGGTCGGACATGCTCTAAGGAACGATCGCCTCAACGTTTCTTGTTGACGTCTTGAGACAAAGCGCCACGCGCTGTCACGGTTAGGGGACGCAAGCACTTGTGCATGTACTCGTTGCGATCATCGTAGTCTTTCCGAGTGAGCAGACAGGGACTCAACGTGCGTGCCTTGTACTGTAATGGCTATCGCCAACGCACAGATAACGAGTAGGTGTGTGTATGTAAGTGAGTGGTGCGCACACGAGAGCGAGAGAGACAGTGAGGCGGCAAGTTGGCTACGCGTGGCTGGATGATCGCTAGGCAGGGCTATGTGTATGAAAAGTTTGTGTGTGGGAGGGAGAAGTACTGCGGCAGATACCACTGCGCATGATCATCGAGAAGGGCATGCATGTCTGGGTAGTTGGCATCAACTGGACTTCTGCGCATGGGAAGCTGGTGAGAGGAGAAGATGGCTCAGAGGACAACCTGAGGGAACAATGCGACTAAGACCGAGAGGTAGTGACAAATATCAAAGTGGTTATGACCAGGAAGTAGACCAATCTCTTTTACGAGTGGGAGGCCACGGTTATAGTGATGACGCGGAGGCGGGGGTATAAGTGACTCACACGCGCGGCAAAAGTCAGATTTGTGTGGACGTGCATGTTTTCTCGTGCTCAGAAGCTCCCCGCTGGGTTCGTTGTAGCCAGTGCCTGCCCTCTTGGTTGCTACCATTTCTGCCAAGTGCACTATAATTGGACCAATGACGATGTCATTTGTCTTTGTGCATGTTACCTATCAGTTGGTTTAGGAGCGGCAGGCGAGAGTTTGTTGCGCGCCACCTATTTGCACTTGTGATCCGTATCGCCTTCCGCTACTGTGTGGAGATTAGTTAGGACATAGTACCGATTGAGGCCAAACTTCATCCGTGACTCATACAAGAGAGGGGTATGAGTAGATGAGTGAACGGACCAAACTACGCAAGAAAGACTCTCTGATGTCACCTGCGATTTTTTTTGTTGGGTTCAACACTGCGAATGGTGTGAAAAGTTCATGAAGTAGAGGATGAGGTCGCAGAGACTGTCAAGGTCAGAGAGAGAGAGTAAGAGAGGCGCGCGATGCAGAGGGAGTGCTTATGAGAACGCATGGATGATTTATGCGAAAGAGGTCCCGATTGACATCAATGTCCTTTCTCTCGATTCGCATTGTATAGGCCTATCAATCTTGGCACCTGTCAGAAGTGTGCGTGGAGTAGGAGGGTCAACATTCGAAGGGGAACAAGGCTCTGAGTTCATGGGGCAGTTACAAAATCATGAAGTGGGGGCATAACAAAAAGGAAGGGGGGGGTCACTGGGATCGCTCACGTGAAAAATACATACGCAGTTGAGGTCACCCGCCAACAGAGGTGATATTCGGCGGACAAGTTTCTTCACGCATTATGTGCTTTCTAGTATTCTCTCAGTGGTGGGAAAGCCTCTCATGGTTCAGTAACCCAAGGGCAACCAGGAGAGTCATTGGTGGATCGGGAAAGCGAAGCGCGTATGTGTTTGAATGAGTGTGCAGGGGTCAATTCTCAGGAGTATGTATCTTTCGTGAGGTTGACATCAAATCATGTTACATTCTTTGTTGTTGTCATCAGTAAAGGTTTATGGGACTTTTATGGGATATGCATGCCATCTGAAAACGGTCATGCACAGTTTGTACCACCCCTTATTCCTCCAATAACAAAGCTGAGAATGGGCTTGATATGGAACTATTAAGTGGAGAACACAATCTAGCACTAGGTACAAGTGGTCTGTCAACGAGAGTGGAGTCAAACTCTCAAAAGTCACTCGCGAGGGTTAAATTCTTGTTGACGTCACCTGTTCCCAAAAACCTGATATATTTCGATAACTTTTTTGAGTAAGGAATATAATCATATTGGTAGTTAGGTCATGAACCTTTGATATTGACTGTGCGTCCTTGCTAATGGTGTAAAGTAAAGGAGCAAATCTTTAGTTACATGAGTATGATTTAGTGCTTCGTCTGGTGGGCAGCGTAAACTAATTAGTTGACTTAGTAAGCACAAGACTCCGCAAAGGAGAAGTAGAGTTAGATGTCAGGGAAAGTAAAGTGGCAACCTCTCTGATCACAATTCATGACTTAGTCTTCCTAAGGAAACGGGAAAAAGAAAAGCCTTAAGAAAAGTCTCTTATTTTATTGCTAAGTTTTTACTCGATGGGGATTGACGGTTCACCTGTTCAGAGTGGGCCTAAGTCTAAAAACAAGTGGCGCAAAAATGTAGATCAAATATCTCCCCATCTCTAGCGAAGTCCCCATCGTGTTGTATTATGATTTGATTAAAGTAGAGTCTGAGCGTGAATTAAGACTGGAAAGGGGGACTTGGTAATCATCCGATGAGTCTTCGGTTTTCACTTCTCCTTCCTTTTATCTCCGAACGCCATACTGTATGCTTGCTTTAATGTGCGAAGTTTAATCTCAGTTGCGCTGGTCCTGAGAACAAATGTGGTCAAATCATTTGATTGGAAATGACTTCCGAAGCTATTCTTCGGAACTAAGAATAGCAAGAGCAGGGTTTTCACCCCTTTGAGGGACTTTCAAAGTCACTAACTGAGCTTTATAAGTGAACTGTTCATCTTGTGGCGTTCAGATTTTACTGTGTGTATAATAAACTAACCAAAGCTCACGAACTTAGACTAATCACGATTGTTCACGTCAATGCTGAGATCAAGCGCTCTGTCGAATTGAGCGCTCACCTACTGGCAGGGTATGAACGAGACATCATCTTGCGAAGTACTCGAATAGGGGCTTCCCCTGTCTGACTTCTGAGTCGAAAACAAGCAAGTGGATGCCTTGTCACTGTCAGCGCTTTGAAGAATTAGTCAGTGTTGTTTTGTTCTGTGTAGGAATTGGAACAGAGGTAGGCAGCACGACGTACAGTATGTGAGTAGGTGGTAACACAGGTTTTATACCATAAACAATCTGAGTTGATGATTCAGTGATGCCCTGTATACGAAGTGAGTCTTACTCATGATGGTCTCGCTGCGGATGCTCGAGCGAGAACAGTCGTGAACGACACTCCAAGTGATTCTCTGATTGGGTCCACCATGAGCCATAGTCTATGTAACTTATCAGCAGAGTTTCAGTAACCAACAATATTTGACTTTTGCAACAACGCTCTGTTGAGGGGACTGTCAACAAGTTGTTCAGTGAGGCTTTAAGCATCAAGTGCATACTTGAATCATTAAATAATAAAGTGTTTGTCAAGTCGCGTGCAAATGGTCCATAGCCGAAAAATTGAGAAGTAAGGCTTTACAGGAAACCTCGGGAGAGAAGGAGAGAAGTCGTGTACATCTGAGACGCCTCAATGAAGTTCTACACTCCCTATCCGGGGAAGGTAAAGAGCGGTAAAATGTGCCATTGAGGGAGCTTGTAGCCTGGCGTTGGCAGGGCAGTTCTAAACTCTTACACCGAAAGTTATCAGTACACTAGTAGTGGAACTAATAACCAAGAACTCGGAGGCAGGCGTTTTCTTCCCGTCAGAGAATCATAAAGCAACAAAACATCCTTCCTTTTCCCTCACTACCCACCTTTCATCAGATTTCAAACCTTAAAGCAAAGAAAAAGAGGAGATGAAAGTGACAACTTATCAAAGGGGCCATTCAATGAGCGGTTTGTCGGGAAGCTTGACAAACGAGTAAACTATAATGAGACCATGTTACTGCTTGACTATCGCCTGGCTCGGCGATGAGGAGCTGTGCTCCGCAGTCATCTGCCACGTGCAAGCAGATATACGACTCCATACATCAGAACGTTTCACGGGGGGGGTAGTCACCCTCCATGCTCAAAGTTGTCACCATGGGTGCTGACAAGCCTCATACTTGGGATTACAGTGACAAGCATGGATGTACCCCGAGTTCTCGACTATTAAGCTGAGCTCTGGCACCTCTCGTGCTCAGAAATACCGCCTCTAAGCGCGGGGAAGGTCTGAGATGGGGAGTGTTATGTTGAAGAGTTTTTGGGTGTCGAGTATAAAACTGCACCTTGAATTGAAGATCAGGGAGGAGACCATGAAAGAAGGGGAGGTCTTGATGATGAAATGCGGGGTTATTAAGGATAAGAATGAAAACTTGAAAGTTGAGGCTATTCTGATCATGGAGCTTAAAAAAATGGCCTTGAGTGAAATGGCAATCCAAAGAATTGAGAAAAAACAATACATTGAGTACGTGTTCTACTTTCGTGGTCTGAATGGCAAGTTACACAACATCGCCTCATCTCTATAAACGGTGTAGTAGACCAGGGCGAGGCTCCAGTGAGCGTAAAGATGACCAAACCCGTTCCTCGAAATTCCCACCAACATCCCAATTAGCAAAACGTTGCTTTGTAACCTGCAGCGTTCTGACATTTTCAAGTGATCAGTATTTAGTAACTTGTCAATTTAGCGACACTAAGTCATCAAAATAACCAGGAAGCTTCAGTCAAGATCAGTCAGCGCTGAGGCATCTCCGGTTGCTTAGGAGCCAGTGGTAATCAGACGGTGCTCTCATCAAAAGATACAGAGATCAGTTTCAACACTCGTCTCAGCACATAAGTGCAGTTCAGGCATTTCCAGTCCAGAAGGTGTGCTGACCAGTTTTAACAAGATCGCCTCCAAAGATGTTTTTGAATAAAGGTATGTCAATGCAACTGGCTTCAGCAAAGGGACCTATCCATCTTTGTAGTTCACACTGAGTTTGTCGAAGGCACCATTCACGACTTGAGGGTCTACTTAAGGAAAGACAAGGAAACTCATGACCTCTTTGACTTAGTCTGCATCTCAGCAACAAAGTATTTTGAGGAGAAGAAGAGAGAGTTTGACGAGTGCGGCACGAAGTTGATCCGTAGCTTCGGGCCTAAGCTCTATATTGATTACCCCAACGGTACCTTTCCTTCTCACGAATGGTTCTTACTAGGGCGACTTGGTTGAGCTAGCGAAGAGGTTTATTTCTCCGGCGGAGATTGAATACGAGGCGGTGACTGAACGCTCATAGTTCCGACGCCTCAAACAGGGGATTTTCTCTGAGCCATATCTCCCTACACTATGGGAAAAATTTTGTGTTATGGTTGACTTTCGTATCATGGGACTTGGATGAAAGTGTTCGGAACTCGCAGGCTTTAGGTGACTTTACATTCCTAGCCCCCAATCTCAGGGAGCACATAGACATGGTTAAAGGCACAAGAGACGTACAGTCAAATTAGAGATTGATGAGGGGACTCAAGAGGGATGAGTTGGGACTCTTTTCTAGTGTTGGCTACGTCTATTCATCTATATTTCCTGATATATTACGAGTTCTCACTTTTCTTTCGTTTGCTTTGTCTGTCTTGAGTCAGTAAGCCCTGCTTCACTTTCATTGACTTTACTTGATGATTATGATTTCCTGATGGCCTTGTCACAATTTTCAAAATTAGTAAATAGCAAAAAATGATAACATACATGATACTCCAGAAATTCATTATTATTATTCGCATAATCTTTGTTGTTCCGAATCAAGTAAAAGATTCATAAGATCGGGGACCGGCGAAAACCACAATTGAAGGGTTTCGCTCGAAGCCGGACGCATACAACAGGAAAGGATTTGCTTTATGTAAATTATTTATGTATTGCAATCATAATTATTCAAATCATGCGTGACAGCTTGTTGGCTTTCCGGTCGCTTGAAGTGGCCCAACTGGAAAAAAGTGTGACAAAAATAGCATCGTTGTCAGGGACATTAAAACTTTTTGTGTCCTGGATGAGTCTGGGTTAGAAACAACTTTGAACTTTGATTAGGGCTTGAAAACTGTTGATAATGTTTGAATTCTCAGATTGACCTTGCCACCCTCATTGAGTCATTATTCTTTTGGAAATCAATGTTGCTAATTATGTTTTATCTCTTCATGTGTGAGATATCTTAATGGACTGGAGAAGGAAACCGACGTTATTTATTGGAGAGGATCAGACTTTGTCAGAGGTAAGCCTTATGAGTCTTTGATACTTAAAGAAAATTGAAAGAGAGGAAAACAAATCAGATTCGGGGATGTTAGTCAAGGATGCACTAAATGAGTTGTCTAAACTCACTTATGAAGGGATAGTCCCCTATCAGTACGAACACTGTTGGGTTTCTCACTCTGGTAGTTCGACCATCTGCATAGTGCTGACTCGTTTCTTGGAGGGAGATATCTATGCAGAAAAATTCCCACGAGAAATGAAAGTTGAAAAACATTCCATAAAAAAATCCTTCATATTTATAAATTATCATTCCAATGTTCGTTCAATTATAAAATTTTCAGTTTTATTTGACAAGTTCCCGTCTAAATATGAGTTTTCCCTTCCAACTACATCTATTTGTTCAAGATGGAACGGAAGTCTGGACGAGTTTATGAAATATTTTAATTAAATTTTCATTCTACTACAAGAAATATCTTCTAATTTAGATTGGATTAACCTATTTATGAATGGAAATCCTTACTTAGAATGACAGTCCAATTAAAAAATTTCATGAACTCATCAAGACTTTCATTTTATCTCTAGCATGCAGTCCAAATAAGAAGGCTTACCCAATTCTTGGAATAAAAGTTTGCAAGTAGGATGTAAATTTTTAAAATTGGAATGACATTTTTTAAGATGGAATGAAAATTTGAAATTTAGATTGTAATTTTACTGTAGAATTATTATTTAATTCCAGAATTTTTTTCCGTTGTTACGTCAAGAGAGGAGGTTGCAATGATGGTGAGACCTTTAACTGGCTGTAAGAAATTGATGTTCAATCTATCTCTGACAATAAAGCAACTAAGCAAACAAAGAAAGAAAGTGGAGTTCGGACCAATGTTAGTGACTTATGAGAGAATTTTTATTTTTTCTATTCGTAATAGTTATTGTGATAGAAGTAATTGATTGTCAAGTATCAACATGGTACTGAGAAAAAATAAAATGAAAGGACTGTCACGAGAACAGAAGGGTTTTCAGTAAACGAAACCAGCAATTGGGCAACTATGATAAAGTTTGTGTGGAAGGTGAAAAAATCTTTAGAAGAACATTGTCAGCAACAAAAATTTTGATCATGAAATACCGATTATATGAAGTGACTAAGTATGATAATCCCTTCATAATTATGAGATATGAATAATGGTAACTTGAACGTGAGAATTTACGCCTCAACATGCCTAGAGAAGGAGACAAACTATCTTGAGTATCGAACAGACGCTTACATCAGTCTTATAAGAATAAAAGAGTGTTTTGAAAAACTACAAAGAAAAGTAACTTGAGGAAAGGGAGTGAGGCGGTTTGAGAGACTCTATAACTTCTCAACTACTGATGGTTTTGATGACAAGAGAGACTGGATGCTGGAGGTCATTGCCATGGCAGGTAAAGCAAGGGAGAGTGACTGCACTGTGATGATAAAATTCTTGCTTCTGAATACCTTTGAGCAAAGGTTTGAAATCCCTGATCACACGGAACATGAAATCTATCTCTCCTGATGCTGTCTATAATAATTAATAATGTCTGGTTCAGATTAATAACTAACATTTAGGATTATATTAGAAGGAAGGGTAGTCAAAACTGAAGGTACTATCCGGATCTCAGACAAAAATCTCTCAACTTTTGACGAGTTTGAGTTCTTGCAACACTTTCTTGATCGGATGAGAGACTATGGCTTGAGAGTCGTTACTGATCAGACCGAGATCCGCTACCTGTTGAAAATAGTGAGAGTCGGGACCGTTGAGAGAGTATTTTATCACACCTCCAAAGAATGAGTCTCTCTTACCAGAAGAATCAACAATGGTCTATAAACAGTGCAATTTGATGAAATTATTGATCCGATGATGTACTTCATGGTCCGGGGAACTGTGAGTGAGTATAACAGAAGACTAGGTAGAGTCGAAGATGAAGAATTTGTTGAATATTATATTTGGGAGATTGAAAAGAATCGTTTTGCCCTTGATCTCTACTGATACCATTATTGCTTATACTCTCTACATACAGAATTATCAAGGGGTGAAGCAAACAAGAGAAGAGAGAGATAAGTCTGTATCCCTTGCGATAAGAATAAGGGATTGAAAGTAGGAAAGAAGAGGTCAAGAGTAACGAGAAGAGAGATAGAGGGTGTATCAAGAAAGTTGATGGTCAAGATGTCTGGAAGAGGGAGGCCTAGTTCAAGGCTTAGTTCCTCTGTAGGGACTCATGAAGAGGCCCTGGTGAGTGTCATACGAAAGTTGGTCGAGAGAGTTGACACTATAAAAAAAAAGTATCATATTGTCAGAGCAAAGAAACCAGAAAAGAGAATCTTATGTTTGAGAGGATCTCAAGTAAATGATTTCTTGGATGGATATGAATTATTTGAAATCGGTTATCGTTGGACTGACAAACAACGGATTAAGCACCTTCTATCATATTGTAACTTTGAATCGAGGTTGGCAGCCCAAAAACTGATTGAACGGGTCACGACATGGGATGAAGTAAAAAAAAAATGAAGAGAGAATTTGAAAAAGACTTTGTTTCAACTACTATCAAGGATCTCCTCAATATCAGAAGAGCGAAGTATGATACTTTTAATGTTTTCCTTCATATATTCATACGGACAAACAGAAGAATCTCATATTTGGACGAGGCCAAGAGATGTTATATTTTCCTGATAAACTTCACTGATAATGAGAAGTAGACCGTTCTGAATCAGGCTCAACACTATCCTCTCATATGGGATGAACTGGTTGCAATAGTCATGACTCTACCTACAACCTCACACAAGAAGTGGTCACTTGATCAAATCAGTACTTTGGCTAAAGATTGAGAGACGAAGAGGGTGCAATCTAAGCACTGAGAATATTGTTCAGCGAGTTTTGACAAATTATATGTCTGTTAATCATATTGTAGGTGAGAAGAGGAAAAACTGTAAGGTTTGAAAGCAGAACTCTCAATTTTACGGAAAGAGGCTACACATAATTCAAAAAACAATTGTTTGCAATCATCCGCTCCCTTGGGTGCTTTAGGCACTATGTTCTTGGAAGGAGGTTTATCCTGAGAACTGATGCATCTGTTGTGATCGGTGCTATCAAGAAGCATCGACAAATATATCCAACAATTCCGACAGAGGATGAACTTGATAATATTACATTCATATGTTTCCAAACCACCCCTTTGAAAGTTATACTCGTCATCTCGGATGTTACCCGAGTTTCGTCATTTTGCTTGAATTATTAGTTTCACATATATGTTATCTATTGTGTAATCTGGAATGCCAATAACTTTTTTTGCAAATAGGATGACACTATATCTCATGCTCATTATCCTGGTTTATCCTCAATGCGCTTCGAATGTATGGTGATAGTTGTAGTGTCATATTGACTCCTAATAAGTTGTGGCTGTTAGAGTAAAATTAAAGCACTGGATCGTAACATCTACTTTTCGTGAGCACGACATGTCTCCTCAAACCTTGGCTTGATGAGACCCGAGGATTGACCAAGATGCTTTGACTTTCGTTAAAGCGACGTGTCAGCCCGAGTAATTGAATTAATTTATATAGCTAGCAACCCGGCGAAAGTTTTGTAAACCATAAAGAGCAGAGAGTGAAATAGTCGACCCAATCTAACTTTATTTACACTCCCGCTAGATCTATTCTCATGCTCGATAAGTCTAGTCATTCACGTTACTATCTCACCCTTACATAGTTCCCGCCTAACATTGCTCGCATGATGATTTCGTAATCGTATATGAGTACTGTGTTAACTTATGCAGAGTATTGTACCATTATATCTCCTACTTGTTAACTTCTACCTTTTATAGGCTTACGAATGTTGTTCTACCTGTGCATAAAATATTTATTTGTTGTGCCGCCTAAGGCACACAAGGCAGAAACCGACAGAATAAGAGGAAGGCGGCAAGGGAAAATCTCTCCATATGTCTATTGACTTCCTAAAAGGAAAATAAGGAAAAAATATGGGAAGATGTGAGGTTGCGCCATCGCCAAAAGGACTGACTGAAGCATAGTTCATTCCCTTGCAGGATGACTTAGTATTATTATAAGCGCAAGCAATACTACGATACTTACGCTTTAAGTCGAATTTTCTTACTTATCCTATAAAATGTTACCCTCGCACCTTCCTTCCTACCTTGTCCTCGATAGTTAATTATCCTTCCCCAACCGCCTCACCTTGCGTTTCCACTGCCATCGTGCATATATGGTTCACTCTTCGTTTCACATGTCGCATAAGTGAAACATTGCTTATGTATCATGTTTGTGCTTTTCTTTTTATACCATAACAATCTATGGAAGGTTTATCTCTTATCTTACCATATAGGAGAATAGTCTAAAAGGCAACCATAGTGGGTTCAGGCGTTGCTTGTCCTGAGCTAACAAGAATGGAATGCTTGTTCTAATTAAACCACCAGTCCCCCTAACATCAGAAACCTCGGGGGTACTGGTAGTCCCCCTGACGTCAGAAACCTCACGGGTACTGGTAGTATAGAGTTGAAAACCGGTTGGGCCTAAAAAAATAGAATTTGCAAAAATGCACCAAATCGGCGTAGCGAATATTTGACGATCAAAATAGTTTGTATTTGTTTTCTGATATTTTACGACATAATCTATGGACCCTTAAATTTGCAGACTTTTTGATGAATTATTCTGAGCACAAAAAATCGGCAAAGTTGTCGCTTGCAAATGGCGAGATTGGACCCGCCTGTGACGAACAGTGATCGTCGCCCCTCTGTACAACCCGACTCTAGCTCACCGGGCCGAGGGGTTTTGGCTGGCGGAAGGACCGGTAGTTTAAGCTTGAATCTCTAATTCATGCTAATTGTCAAAAATCTAAAAATGGTTAAGCTTGATTGACTTGGTAGTAGTTTTCATGTCATCAAAATCAATGCAAGATTATCTCTTCTCTATGTCTCGTCATTACAGTACCTCTCTTGAATGACGAGAAAGGATCCCGCTAAAATGAAGAAAGAAAGATGGTGCGTACTGTTAGTTATCCTTTGAAGTTGGATGATGTATGTGAATGTTGAATAGACCCGTTGAACCCTGGGAACATTTATAGTTGTTAGGCTACCTACTTGAAGACCACGTGTGTTCGCGATCTCATACATCATATTTTTTTACTTTAGGATTGTAAATTAAACTAACCCTATTAGTTTATTGTTTATAGAATCTAAATAGATCATCAAACTTTTAGAGTTATATGAGATAGGTCTTAATCATACTTGTGACGCACTTCTTTGGTGTGTTGTGAGGTGTGTGTGTGCGCAAATAGGTGATGTGCAAATTGTTTTTTTTTTTTTTTTTTTTTTTAAGGGATTTGTGTGTATTAAAAAAAAAAAAAAAAAAAAAACCTTCACACTTATCAAAGGGTCCATGCTGGTAATCTGAAGGGTTCTTGCAACAATTTTAGCAAGGACCCTCCACCAAAATCGAGGTAGACAGTGAATACAAAGTGGAGCACGAGCTGACTGAATATATATTCAAGATTCATATTCACGTCTGTGTTTCAACTGTTATAGATTGCTCACTTCGCTAGACCCTGTTCGTTTCTGTACGTGATTCTAAGGGTTTGGATGCAGTACCAACCAAATGTGCAGAATTGAAAAAAAATCATCTATTAGAACGTGGAATAATCCATTACCGTATGTTTCGTTTTTTGTGCATGTCGTAAATAGAGGCCCTTAAGGTCACTATCAATGTGCAGAATTAGAATGATTTTTTTCCTAGAACTTGGAAAAATATGCCGCCATATGTTTTATCTTTTGTGCATGTGGTGAGTAGAGGCCCTTAGGGTCACTACACGTATTTCTAAGAAAATAAAAACGAGAAACAAAAGAAAAATGAGAAACAAAAGAAAAACGATAAAAAAAAGAATTAATGCTCATAACTGTGATGCACAGACCTGAATTCGAATCCAGACATCGGCCCAAGCAGACAAACCAGAAGTCTTATGTCCCTATATGCTCCACGAGAGGTCCTTGCTAATTCATATTCGAAAATGAGACTAGACACAATTAGAATATACACACCAGCACGCACACAATGTATTAAAAGTGTTGGAATATGGGGTGACGCCAATTTTTCTCCATCTTGCAGTTTGATTTTCGAAAGCGAGAGGCAAGTTTGCCCACCCCACCCTGTCCTTTCAATTTTTTTTTAATTTTTTTTTTGTGATGTGTTGCATCACGTGCGCGCGCGTGCATGCATGTGCGCTTTGCTCCGCTTGTGTGACGACCCCGCGCACGGGATGTGCCGCAAGTATGATCCTAATGATAGACTCGGTCTCTTGATAATATTCTAACTTTGGCAGTTGTATCGAGCAACATATGAGTTTATGACTATTTGCTTAAAATAACCACCCCCTCTGAAAGTCTGCCAAATATAGTAAAACTATGAGAATATATACTTTAAACTTGTTTAATGGCCGGAATTATACTGTAGTGAAGTCATCTATGTGATAAGTATGTTTGAGTAGCGGTGAATTAACATATATTAGGTCTACTCCCGTACAAGGAACCTCGATCTTTGGTATAGATTTTGAAAGGGCAAACTTATGGTGTGTATGATAATAAGGTCTTAGAAAACTGTTTATAATCATAGGGTAAGATGATATGGGTAAATAAATGATATAAAGGTAATTAATACGATGCTTGGTTATCTCAACCGTTAGAGACCGACTATTTTATGTTTATAACATTATGACAATGTGGTATAGAGTTTCATTGTTAAGAATTGTTTATTAAAATAATATTTAACCCTTAAAAGATCATGTGATACAAATTAATTATTTCATCACTTACTTAGTAACTGATTAATCCTTAGGGACGAATAGTAAAGCGAGCGTAATATTAAGTCACTTGAAAAATATGTATTTGTTTGAGGTTGTGTATGATAGATAGAATATAATAATGAATTAGCTTTAGGAATCATTGCATAAAGAGACTGATCAAATTTATCTGATTCTTGAAAAATATATTTAAAAAAATGAATTTTATCGATTGGTTAAACATTAAAAATTATATCATGTAAAAATATAATATAAGACTATCTACTTAAGAACTTATCTCCTTTAATATTGTACTCAATAGGATAAAAGTACGAGAGTATCCACTTGTAGGTTATCAAATTCCTTGAATTACAGTATTATATATAAACAATGATAAAACTATGTATTCTCACTATAATAAATGTGCATGACTAGGTATGAATGCGTGTATATGGGAATGAATAAGATATGTTTCAAGTGATGTATCATTATATGTCTTGTTCTTTATTGAGTGAAGTTAAAAATTGTTATAAATATGTATATAAGTGGTTGCTTTGTGACTGTTTGTACCATCGTGGATATGTTTATGAATCATTTTCTTCAATACGGGTAAAAAAGTTGTATGAAATTCACATTTTGTATGAGACTGAAGGTGAATAAAGTGACCCACCTTTGAAGTGAATAAATTATCTCAAGGGATGTCAACATGCAGAATATATTATTTGAAAGATTGCAATGTTGATTGATATTCTTTCCGAGCGGCTTAAAGATAGTATATTAAAGTTTTGTAGGTGGTAAAGAGACTCATGCCGGAACCATGTTTCTGATCCATAGTGAGGAGTTGTCACTTTTCCTTGCAAACGGGGAAATAATTACATTATCATCGAAAGGGAGGAACATGTTATAAGCCTTGTCTGAACTTAAATGAAAAGTAAGGCAATTACTACTTGTCATGAATAAAGTTTTGTGTGTTAAACTAAAACAAGTTACATTATCAAGTGGGCATTAGAAGGAAGTGAACGGGGTTGTCATACTGTGCGTGATGAGGTCGTCAAGGTACGAGCATTGAAATCGGAAGGAGTTGTGGTGAGGCTTAGTCTTATAGCAGGGTTCAGGATCTAAGATGTTATCTCTTTGGCAGGATTACAACTCCCCTGAACAAGTACATCTTTGTTAAACAAAAAAAAACAATAAATGTTATGTCATCATAATTGTTATTTGTGTAACTCAATTGTGATTGTTTTTGCAGAGTTTTCATTCGTAATCATTATTCTCATTGTTATTGTTACCAGTTTATTATTGTTTGAAATTATGTGATTAATTGTTTTAAATTTGTCATTTATTTCCCTTATAGTTTGAATAATTTTTTGTAATATTACTTACTTATTCAAGGTATATTATTTATTTATGACTTATGATATCTTTTACATTTGTATTGTAAAGTTTCGTGAAAACAGGGGAAAACCCTATGTTCAGTAAAATTTGTTTATGATTTATTCCCTCACTGATGAATTCGATTTGATTGACATGATATCATTTATATGTTTAATGACTATCTAAGAGAAAATGTAGTCCTTCTTGAGTACGTTCTGATTAATACTCGGACGTGAGTATTATACATATATTTATGCGGTACATGATTGAATCAATCTTTATTTCAATTATCTAGGATCTGACCCAAAATGAGAGTTTGAGTGTGACCTTAAAAATTGAGTCTTATTTTGAATCATGAAATTATTAAAATTAGTTATACACCAAAGATGTGTCGTGTTTCAAAAGAAACATGAGATGTGTCACATTTGAAATATATTCAAGTTGTGTTTCTTTTGCAAAATACGTCATTCCCCATCCTAATGGAGTTGGTCTGAGATAAGATCATAAGATTCTAAAAATAAGATAGTTCGGAATTGTTGATGTTATGAAAATATATCTTTTGCATCGATGATGTTGTGAAAGCCAAAAAAAAATATATATTTATTTTGAGTTTTTGACGGGTTTTACTTATTTTGATAGATCCATGATATGTGAGTCTGACTGAGCCGTGATCGAGGCTTGAAGGACACGACCCTTAAGTGGCAACCTGACAATGATGAAAATGGTCAATGAGTTTTTTGGATATATATATATTTTTGAAATGAACATCGTTCATCCACTCTTGGAGGTCAGTCTGAGGGATTAAATTACCAAGCCTATGGTGAAAATTTGGCATCGTTGGGACGTAACTCCTTAAGTGGGCTGCTGACCAACTATAACCAGACAGCGAACCTTTTGGTCTTGACCCAGAGTTGAAACTTGAAGGATGACCACCCTATTTGAGGGAATCAATTCAGGTGGTACTAGAGGAGTCGAGAGTCAGGTTTAGAAGTTCGGTAAAACCCAAGATAGGAGGATTCACTCATTATTGCGTAACCAATACGGAAACCACTATTAATACAACAACATGATGGACCACAAATTTGCCCTGATCAACCAGACTGTGGTGGGTTAAGACCAAGAACGCTAATCCCCTCGCATTAGACTTTGGGCGGAATGGTAATATGGCTTCAGTTAAGATCCGCGTCCAAGAGTTAAAGTTCATTGACTCCACAGACAACCAACGAGGATATGAGAAGAAAGTTTAAAGTTGTGACGAAGATGACTACTGTCTCTCTTGGTGACTTTTACCATTGTAGTACAAATCTAGTATACCCATCATTTGTGTATTGACTTTGGGTTGAGAGTCAGAGTATGTGGGAGACCCGCGTTAAAATCCCTGTAATGGTGGAACGGACCAATGAAGGCAATGCAAATCTTGACCATACTTCAATAAAAAAACTTGAAATTGGTTATCCACTTATCAAATATGTACCTTATTTTGGAAAATGGTTTTCCATTTCTTTCAAAAGAAAAAGATAAGTACATTTACTGTTTTGTATTGCATCATTTGTCCAATATTGTAATCGATCATGTCATATTTTATCAATTGATTTTATCACGGGAAACGATATGAGGAGAAATTGTATGAACGATTGTGTTAAACGTCCATAACGACGGGGATGTCGCTTAATAGGGTCTAGGAATATTGTCGGATCAGATACCTTTACAAGGGTATTTGGCCATGTTTTTACAGTCGACACACCAATTGCACCGACCACCATGTCGGAATTGGTCTAAACTTAAAAGTGTATATGTTTTTCGCTCAACACCTTGAAACGATTTCCTCTACCATTGAGGCTGGGGCAAATCGATGAGAATTTTTTGTTAGTATGCGAGCGCATTAAAAGCTATGATGGTTAGGATCAATAGTAATACCTTTCGACTGAAACGGTCGAACGGTCGGTTGTGTTAGTGTTTGTCAAGTAAACCTACGACACGTACAGAAACTTAAAGCGTCAAGTACGTTAGCCGAGCTAAATTAATATATGTCCCGACAAAAAAAAAAAAAAAAAAAAAAAAATGGTCAGAGAGGTTTGAAGTATATAATTGTTTGCTCAGTAATAGTGTCATGAAAGCTAGCGTTTTCTCAATCGGCATGTCACCCAAACTTTCATACCACAAGTGAGGTTGAGGCTCGCTTGGTCTTCCATATGTAGCGACACATTTGCCTAACTTCCTGGTTGTCCGGCCACCTAAGCAATTGGTACTTCCATCCTTTCGAAGGGAAAATATTATTGCAAGTTTTTATATTGTCACCACATGCCATAGACTAAGGCTACATGGGTTGGTACTCGCGTACTTACCGCTACTGGGCCTCTAAAATGTTGACTTTTGTCTTCTTCTGCTCGGTGGTCGGCTCCTTGCGCATCTACCGATGCTTTAGTGGTATCGGTCGACCTACTACTTGAGTGTTTCTCCCCGTTGCTCAAAGTGTCATAGACCTGCCCGCACTACCTGAGTGTTTTCCCGCTGCAACCCTCAAAGTTACAGCTATAGATAAGTATCAGTCGTGCGGGGCCACTCAAACAAACAGGTGCCCCTACGAGACATACACAGACCTGCGGGACACACACAGACCCGCGGGAAATGCACACACTCCGACGGACAAATAGTTAAACAAGCGCGCAGACCAGCAAGCGTGCACACACACAGACTTACAAACGAGCTTATGACGCTGGTCGGACTGAGCCCCATATTCTATATATACAGTGGAGTTGCTCCCCTTCTACCTGAAGTGGGAGCTAGCTTAGTAGGTTTAGGTGCAGATTATTAAGCGATAGATACAAGAAACGAATCTACCAGGCCCTGAGCTAGCTCCTTTTTCTGATTTTAGCTACGCTTGGGGACCGTATTTTCGAATCCTCATTTAGTTGTGGGGACTCGAACCCGTGACTTAGGACTTAGGAAAGAACAGTAGTTAGTTGAATCTGGGCCTGTAGTGACGGGGGTCCGACACTTGGCACGTACAAATGGTAGTAGTTCGATTATTTATTTATTTTTAATTTCTTTTTCTTGTTTTATTATTACTTTCGTTATTTAGTTAGATTCGTTTTTCCTATATTTCCTACTATTTATTTTATTCTCTCTTACCCGCTCCAGGCCGTAGGTAGTTTTCAAGGATTCACGCTACTTAATCTGTCTCCGGCGGAGGTGGAACGCGCAGAAAAAAGAAGATGATCGTGCGGAAGAAGGAGGCCCACGAGGAGGAGATAAAATAAGAGAGAGGAGAAGAGGAGGAAGAAGAAGAAGAAGAAGAAGAAGAAGAAGAAGGAGAAAGAGAAGAAAAGAGAAGGGGAGGGGGGAACTTACCTATCGCTGACTGTCAGCTATAGCTCCCTTATCCCGTAGTTTTCGGGGAGAGCGGGTGCGACTTTGTTGTAGTGTTGTCCTTGTGTTCGCACTCACAACAACGGTTTCATTGCGAAGAGGTGATGCGACTTGGTAAGGAGGCACTGCACTCCGCGACCATATGAGAGGCGCCATGTGCTAGTGGCACAGGTGGCCACGGCCCCTCATCCACTGCTTACCATATGCGAGGATTGAGACTTACGTGATGGGCAATGCATCCGTCGGTGACGTCGTGAGGTCGTGAAGTCGGGCATGTTATCACTCGACTTATTGGAATGTGCGTTGTGCATGATGTATCCCCCATGCTGTCGTCTCGGTATGCTTCACAACGAGAATGATCGTGCTGCGTTGTGGTTCCGCTGCGTTCAGATGGGTGATCTCGTGACTTGGTAAGAAGGATTTGATTTGTCGTCCGAGACGCTCCATAACGCGGTGCCGCATGTAACCTCGGTCTTGCATTCGCCACTTACCGTAGGTGACGGTTCGCTCCTTACCATGGGCGACGGTGGGGACTTGCGTGATGCGTGATGCATCTACTAACGGCATCGTGAGGAGGAGCCAGCCATCCGCCCGACTTGTTGAGTGCTTGTTTTGTGTCTGTCGTGTGGGCATGTTGTGGTATCGGTATGTTGCACATCGTGACGGGTCGTGTTGCATACAAGGAGCATCGAGTTGTCTACTAACAATGACGACGACGAGGAGAGAGAGAAACGGGTAAGTCGTCGATCTCACAATTGGTCTTGTGGTACTTCCACCAATAAGATGAGTAAAATCGTATGAATCTGCTGCTACAATATGAAAATATACATCGCCGCAGTTGTTTGTTTGGTTGCGTGTGTGTATGTGCATGAGTGGGTGTGTGAGAGTGTGCGAATTTCGCGGCTGACCCGGTACTTCCATCGATAGGATCAACAAAATCGATTGAATCTATTGCTAGAACACAGAAATATGCACTCGCATGTGAGTGTGCATGTGTGTATGTGCGTGAGTGGGTGTGTGAGAGTGTACGAATTCCATGGCTGACCTGGTACTTCCATCGATTGGATGAACAAAATCAAGTGAATCTACCGCTATTACATGGAATTATACATTGCTACACGCATGTTTGTGTGTTTATGTGTGTGAGAGAGAGCGCGTGTGTGTATGTGTGTGTGTGTGTGTGTGTGTGTGTGTGTGTGTGTGTGTGTGTGTGTGTG
>BFEA01000530.1:838644-854692 GCA_003427395.1 Chara braunii | reverse complement strand
ATCAAATGCAGTGTCTCCTTCGATTAGTTTCATATCCGATCTTCCCTCTCCGCAAGATCATATCTGATCCGTGGTCCACAGACCTGTCTATTTTCAAAAGGAAAAAAAAAGCAAGCAAGCGAGCGCGCACGAGGGGGAGAGAGAGAGAGACAGACAGACAGACAGACAGACAGACAGAGAGAGAGAGAGAGAGAGAGAGAGAGAGAGAGAGAGAGAGAGAGAGAGAGAGAGAGAGAGACTGGACCATCCCCCCACAATCAGGTGTAGTATCTGTTCCTGTCAGTTTCATATCTGATCCGTGGTCGATTGAGACCTTTAAAAAAGAAAGAAAAAAAAATGGAAAATCCATTCGTGCACTGATCAGTTTAATGGAGAAAAAAAAAACAAGGGAAGCATGAGCGATTTCGGAAATAAAAGAAACCAGAAACACAAGCGATTTCAGGAAGAAAAAAAAAAGCGAAGCGGGCGCGTGCACACACGCAGCCGCAAAAGGTTAGACGCACACACAGAGAGAGAGAGAGAGAGAGAGAGAGAGAGAGAGAGAGAGAGAGAGAGAGAGAGAGAGGACGGGAAGGCAGGAGAGGGAGGGAGTAGACATCGGCTTGAGCAGGATGGTCCATCGGGACCAATTAAAAAGAAGAAAAAAAAAGTGGAAAATCTGCAAGCCCGCACCAGAGAGAGAGAGAGAGAGAGTCCATCGCTACCTCTGAGAGAGAGAGAGAGAGAGAGAGAGAGAGAGAGAGAGAGAGAGAGAGAGAGAGAGAGAGAGAGAGAGAGAGAGAGAGAGAGAGAGAGAGAGAGATTCCATTTTTATTGCGGGCGTAGCCGCAACAGGTCCCCTAGTAAGAATGAAACGGCCATTTAATCAAAACGTTACAATAACGCGATAGAAGGTTGTAAGGTAAGGCTATTTCAATATTGAATCTGCTCAACTGGGTGGAAAAGGGGCCGTTGTGACGACAGTCTTAAACACATACAGGCACACGCACGCACGCACGGCGATCTTACGCACAAACACATGTGTGTGTTCTAAATGCGTCAATCAGTCACCGGGTAGAGAGTGCCACCTCCTCTTCCTCCTCCTCCTCCCCCTGCTGGCCCTCCTCTGGCACGTCTTCCTCCTCTGCTGCCTCAGCCACCTCGAGGAGCACATTGTTGAGAGAAGAGCAGGTGGCAGAGGAGTGAGGAGGCGCTGGTGGCACAAAAAGACGGAACTTTCGTGAAAGCCAACCATAAAAAGAACACCACCCAAGAAAGCCAAGAAAAGGGAAAAAACAAAAGAAGTGGCCACTCCTTGACGCCAAGCACCCTCCCACCACCACTACCACCAAAGAAAAGAACCCTTCCGCACTGAGCCCCAAAAAGAAACCGGCTCACATCAATAGAACATGCAGAAACATGCTGTTTTGCCCCACTGCATTCACTGGTTGTGCACTGGTTTGTCCCAAGCCTCGAGCGGTTCTTTCGGGATCGTGACACAAGACCTGCTCGAGTCTTTAAGAAGTCATTGAAATGTGTCATCCAGTGTTGCACTGCGCACACACGTGTTCACATACTTGTACGTGTTTGTGGCACCAACGAATTCTTATACATGTAGTGTACACGTTTGTTTCTTGTTCTTTCCCTTCAGATTTGACTTTAAATTTTCACATGACTTTCAGCCAAACCTTGTTTGTATTGCAATGCTGCAAAATATATCCTTCTTCCAGTTCTTTGTTTCTTTCTTTTTCTTGTTACCTTGCATGGCAACCTTGTACAAGGCTGCATACAAGGCCATATACATTCGTTTGCATGCTTGTATACTCAAGTCCCCCAGATGCGTACAGGGTGGAACACTGGTGTAATTGATCAAGCATGATTATGATGAAAGCCAGCGAAAACTGTGAATTGTGAGAGATGGTCTGATGGTAGGTTTTGTAGTGTTCCTGGATGATACTGTGCTTGACAATATTTTGGGGTTTGTATATTCATTTCTTTCTTATCTCCTCCTGCATTGACTTCAGGGGAAAGGATGTGTTGATGAAAGTGGTGGCACAAGGTCTTTCTCCAAGCGTTACAATTGACAAGGCAAGTGATATATCCTGCCTGGGTGGTGCACAAAAGTAGAGCCTCGTGAGGTATACTGCATGAAAGTTGGTATGTGGGGATGAAGCCAATTTGCATGGTTATTTGAGTCTGTGCTGAAGGGAATTGGTATTACTCAGCCAGTACTGGTGAAAGGATTTCGCGCCACAGACACCCTACTGTCTTTCCCCCAAAAGAACGTACTTATGTTCTATTCAACTTACCTCAAAAAAATGGGTTCAACGAAATCACTGATTTTTTTTGGAGTAGAGCATACTGTCGTACATAACATACGTACGTTGTATTCAAATTTTGCTAATTTCAATTTTCAAAATTTCCAGGATGAGTAAATAGCCTCTGGTCTTTCGCTTTTGTTGGCTGTAGTGGGGCCGTCTTGTAAAATTTGGTTGTGGATTAGCTAGGGGAGATCCCGAAGCAGGGGACACTGGACCCGTTTTCCAGTAAAAGTCGAAGCTGGTATTGGCCCCAGTACTCCGGGTTGAGATGTGGAGGGATTCCCGGCCTCCTTTTGCTCATGTATAATGAAATCAAGCCTTCTTTTAGGGGGTGGAAAAAAAATCATAAAATTCCTAGGCTACCAGAGTGGCCCGGGACCGCTTGCCCGGCCGGGCCAAAACAAAATAAAGAAGTAAAAAAATGCGAGGGATGAGCCCTCTTGGGGTCCTCATCAGACATACAAGTGTCATGGGCTGCGGGCGCTTGCGGCCGCTAGCAAGCAAGCGCCTGCCCTAAGTGAAGGCGGCCCTGAATATCCCTGTGAGGCCTGCTTTTGACATTTTTTCCATACGTGGGTACTCAGACAGTTGCAGCATGCCAGTTCGTTACAGAGCAATGTGAGCCTCCAGGCTCTTTCCAGAAGAAAAGGGCTGCACTGTACAGTTGAGTTCAGGGCTCAGTTTGTTGCGCCCTGGGCACACGCTGTGTGAGGCCGACACATTACGGACTGGCTGTGAGCCAATGAGAAAGCAGCATTGTCATCACACATGAGCCACGAGGCAATGGGAATGCTGCAAACACTTGGAGGCTGGAAGGCTGCCTGGATGCGCCTAACTGTACGAGGCCCAGGTCAGTATCGGAGACTGGGCCTGGGTGCAGACACTTGGGGCCAGAGGCAAGCTACTGGGCCCCCACACGCCTGGCCAGGCCAGCCAGTAGCGGACACACTTTCCATAAAGAATAGTGTGTGTGCCCTGGGAGGGCATTCTGTTCTTGGCAGGCAATGCGGACACGCTGCTGCGTTGCTGCGCTAGTGTCTGTATGGGCGGTGCCGGTCGGACGTGCGCACGGGCGCTGAGCTGAGGGGCGCTGCTGAGGCAGCGGGTGTGCAGCATAGCCGGGCCGCAGGGGCGCAGGCAGGTGATGACGAAGGCAGTCTTCGGGTAGGAGGCGCATGAGGTGGGAGACGAGGGGTGATGAGAAGGGAGAGAGAGAGAGCGCGTACCTGGTGTATGCTGGTGGTCGGCATTGGTGTTGTTGTCACGTACATTGGTTTTCGGCTTCGATGCGATCCCATTGCAAGAACGTAGCCAGGTAGATAGGCTGAGTAGAGTAGGCTGGGCGCTAGGTGCCAGACAGTAGGAGCGACATTGGATACAGTGGTGGTGTGATCAGGGAGAGTCGGCATTGACACTCAAGTTCATTGTATTGCTCTTATTTGGATGGAATCTTGGTGCATTGTGCTCTCTGCTTGGTACATGAATATCTGGACTACTTCGTGATGTTGCAACTTGGTTTTCTGTCTATCCGCTCTTGATCATATTCCTTGCAAAAATAAAAATTAGTTTTTAATTTGATTTTTCATTTTAAATTTGGTAAAGAATTTCGATGTGACCGTGAGGCAAAAGTTGTTCAGTTTATTTTTCTGCGTAATATAGATTTTTCCTTTTTTTTTTTTTGCTCAGACATTCCCTGGTCCTTGCACGGCCGGGCCGCCCAGGAAAACAGGGTGACCCGGCGGCCCAGCTGGTAGCCGAGTAAAATTCTGGAAAAAAAAAACAGAGAGTTGTAGAGCATTGCAATACAAACAACTTTTGCCTGAGGGTCATGTCGAAATGCACAGCCGAATTCGAGAAAGAAATAAAAACAAGAATAAAAATAATAAAAATATATTTTGAGCTAGGCTGGGCTGTCGCCTGGCCAGGCACGCGTTGCCAGTCATGCTCGGGCCAGCTGGGCCCGGGGGAATCGCCCGGCGAAACCAGGCAGTTCAAAAAAAGAGGGAAGGAACCCCGAAAAGAGAAACTGACTTCAGGCCAGGACTGCACTCGGCCTGAGCAGTAAGAATCTGGCCTTACCTTCCATTTCGGTGGTGGGTCACCCAGGGGTGTTTGGGTGGTATAAAGTCACTCTGAACTCTTTTGTTTTATCTTGAAATTAATAAGGAATTTCTAGGGGAGCCAAAAGTTGCTTGTACTGCAATTTTATACAACATATTTTTTTCCCATATTTTTTTTGAATTTTTTGATTTTTTTGCCTGGGCCCCTTCCTGGTCCCTGCCTGGCCTGGGCCGCCCTGGAGGGTACCCAGGTGACCTTCCCCCAGCGGTGCCGCCTGGGGACCAGCCTGCCTTTTGAGGGCACTTTGCAGTGTTTTCAAACTTTTCATATTTCTTAAGAATTTCGATTCTTAAAAAAAATCCAAAAAAATCCAATAAAAAACTTTGCACGAAATGGCAATACAAAGAACTTTTGCCCGAGGGTCTTGGAAAAGTTCCCAACCAAATTAGAGAAGAAAAAATAAAACCGGTGTCTGCTACTACAAGCTCCTGCAAAGTTGTACCCTAAAACTCGTTGTACAACGTACGGGGTACATCGTATTTGAATACAATTTTGTATCAACGTACGTACGTTTTTCTCGGGATAAGACAGTAGTCCCAGTTCCTGGGTCCCAAATTGTCCCAGTCCCAGATGGACCCGGTCCTACCTGTCCCAGTAGTTCAGTCCGAGGTGGGGTCTGTAGGGTCCCAGGGTCCTTAGGAAGGCGAAGTGTTGTAGGCCATGTCGGGCCAGTACCGATAGAAGTCAAACCAGTACCCGACAAGAAAAGTCTGGGCCCAAAGTCCAATTTTGCAGCAGCATCCCGAGGAGAAGTCCGGAAGGTACTGGGCAACCAAAACTCATTTAGAAGAAGTCTGCGGGCGGCCTGTACCAGTCAGAAGCAGACCAAAGCCTAGTCAAGCAACTATTAATAGCTGCTAGAGTGAAGCCCCTACAGCTTTGGTTCTGCGTGACATGCAGAAGTGCTGCTGGTTGCTTGTGCGACCTCACAGCTTGGACTGAGTGCCAGAGGGCCTGTTGGGTGGCGTTAGGGTTGAGGAAGACTGGCGGCCGGAGCCGCCGTAGACATAGTTGCCGTAGGAGGAAGGCGGATGTATCCAGGGTTACGATCCAAGGAGAGAGAGGATAGGCAGAGTGATACAAGAGTTGAGAGAGAGAGAGAGAGAGAGAGAGAGAGAGAGAGAGAGAGAGAGAGAGAGAGAGAGTCACATGAGGAGGAAGCTTGCGTACATACCTGATTGAGATTGTTGTTGACTGCGCTGCGCTGGCTACCTGAACTCTGAATTTGTATAATATGAGTAGTCATTGGAGTTTCTGAGCTGCGTTGATTGGGTGTTCCATATCTGGTCTTGGTGTGAATCTTCATGTGAGCTTTCAATGTGCATGTTGTGCGGAGAGGATCATTGCACTGGGGACCTTTTCTTACATGAAACCTCCAGTACTGGTGAGGCCTTCCTAAGTCTGCGGTCGTATATAAGATGGCCATGATTTTGATGTACTGGCGTGCCTGCGGCTGCTCGATATGTACCTGATGGGACTATTTTCTTCAGGTGGAGGTTGATTGCTTTGCAGAATATTAGGCAATATCCATTCGTCGCTCCAATCCAGTATCCCTCCCGAAATGCTCCCCTCCATGCCATTGCACCTGTGTTTGTGACTGGTTCTAAATTGATGCTTTGGTGCCAATAGCAGCACAATTTCAGAGATCAGCAGAGAGTTGAATGCCATGTAAGCAACTGGCACTTCTGAAGGTCCTTCTCCTCGTGTGGGGGAACAGATGCCTGTTTTTTTTCGTTCTTTTTAGAATGCTGCCTTCTCCTTGTGTGGGGGGGACTGCTGTAATTTTACTACTCTATTTTCTTCTCTCAATATTGTGTCAGTCTCCCACTAGCTACCTACCAACCACTACACGGGAACCCAAAGGGCATACTCACACACAGTGAGCAAAATTGCAAATCTGCAATTTGCCAATTTTGCAATTTCGAATTTGATATTTATGTGTGCAGCATACTCACACACGGGTAGCAAAACAGCAAAATTTGAATGAGACATGTCTGTGACTTTCTGACAATTGCTCCATCTGCTATCTGTGTGGTCACACACCTGATAGTCGAATCTGATGGGCCCTTTTTTCTTCTTCTTTTTCTTGTGGCCCGATGGACCATGGATCAGGGTTTCTTCTTTTTTTTTTTTTTTTCCCGTCATCTTGAATTCAAAGTGGCACCAGTGAGCCTAGCTCAGTTGGTACACCCATGAACTGCTGAATAACAGGCCCAAGTTTGAATCCTGACGGACCTTGATGAATGGAAGAACGTAATACCTGGGGTCAGTCACCCTTTATTAGGAAAAAAAAATAAAAATCAAAGTGGCAGCCTTGCTGCGGCCCTGGTAGGCATCAGTGCGATCAATTCACTCCGTTCGTGCCATAGATCCCTTCCATGGTGCCATAGATCGAACCAATGGAAGAGATCGATCTCACGAATGGAGTGGATTGATCGCACTGATGGAGGGCGTCTATCGCACGAAGTGCCCTCATCCCCTCCATTCATGCGATTGAATGGAGGGGTGAGGACATGAGTTCCATTGATAAAACTGACGAGCCGAGGGTAGATGGCATAACTGCGATCAACGGCACTGATAGAGGTGGGAGGGCATTTGTGTGGTCATGGCCGTCCGTCCACTACTCTCCAAATGTGCAAAATGGGAACCAATTTTCCGCAAGAACATGGAAAGATACACCGCCATTACAGTTCGTCTGTGACTTTCCTTGCGCGTGCAGGAGTGGCGGGCCAGCCATCAACTTGTCCCGCTATTTCAGACGCAGCCCCACAGTGGAACCAGCGAGGGAGTATCCCGTTGAAGACCGAATTAAGGAGACCAAAAAAATAAAAAATAAAAATGGTTCTCGAGTCTCGACTAATTTCCGAAGACAACAACATGGATGTCCGCCATAGCCACACGCTTCCATTCCTCTTGTTGCCACAAACCTCGCCTTCCATGGGGAATCCTGTGCGCTGGCAGGAGACATGGAGGACAACAACAAGAAAAGAAAAGGAAGAAAAAAAAAAAACAACACAGAAGTTCTGCCAAGTGGCAGTGATATCTCCTCCCTCTGCGAAGAATGCCACGCAAGTTTACCACAACAACGTGCCCTCACAGGTGCATGTCACAACCGCAGCAAAAGGGGCACGGTTGTGCCTGCCACAAAGGACAGGGCGTTGATCTTCCCGCTTCTCCAACGTGTATTGCATCTGGTGAACAGTCCAGGTGTGATGCACGGACATAACCGGACCACTTGCATGACTGGGTATGGTGGGAACACCGAGACCAGGAAGTGGGGGAAGGCCCACACAGGTCCTCACAAACAGCGCGGAGGGAAGTGGAAGGTGTGTCTATTCTGTCAGAGGGCCAGACTATTCGCATGCGGGAACTGGGGGAGAAACTGCGGAGGAGGGCGGAAGGGCAGTGGAAGTGGGTATGGACAGAACTGGGGGGAAGGGACTCCGTGATCACGGACGAACCCGTTACAAAGAGGCAATCTGCTGCACATGACGCCAAAAAAATTACAGCTGCTGTATGACAGTCCCGCGGTTAACCAAATGTAGCATTTTTGGACTGTAGTATGCAAGAAATTGCGTTTTCTTGCCTGCCGAGTTTTTTTTTTTTTTTTTTTCAATCGAGAAAATCAAATGCAAATTTGCGAGGACCTCTAGGTCCTCGCAATTTGCTGCACCCCACGGCCCAGCAGGCCGCTGACGAATGCTACACGATTTGTGATTTTGCTGAAGGCTGGGGCAACGTGTGACTGCAAAACAACAGCAGATTTTGCGATTTTGAGAATTACACCCCTAGTGTGAGTATGCCCTAAGTAGAGCTGAACCTGCATATGAACTGCGTGATATAGGACATTCAGAGTTATGGGTATTGGCCGCCAAGTGATCGCCCTAAGGTATCCCAGCCTTCCTATCCCCTCAAGGTTAGCTTATCCCCGCAGGGTTGAGTCTATCCCCTCAGGGTCAAACCTAACCCCTAGTATTGGATGGGAGGGAGGGCTCCCCCAATGAAGGACAACTAGGGGGGCAAGCCAGCTATGTCAGCTGGGAAACCGGAAGTGGGCTGCAGGTGCCGTAGGGAGTCAGATGGATGATGTGGGTGTTATGTGCCTGATTAAAGTACGATCAACAGCGAATTCACGCACCCCATTACATGCATGCAATTGCAAAGTAAACTTGGAGGGGGAAAATCCACACAAATCTGGAAAATGATGCACAATGGAAGCCCAAAATATGCACATAAAAATTGATAAAATTGAATTAGGAATTTCAATTTCAATTCCCCTTCTCCAATCAATCATGGCTCATCTTTCCAAGAATCTCAACCGCGACTTCACTTACACCCCCATTCAGTTCCCCGACAGCAATCAATGAATTTTCATGGATCCTTCAACTCCCTCATTCCACCTCCAAACCCCGGCTATGGTACTCCACTATCATGGGCCCGCCTATCAGCTGCCACAATCCTCAGCGCCTCCCCTCTAGCAGCGCCCGTAGCTCCCATGGAGAAGAAGACCAACATTTGATGAAGAAGAAGATAAATCCACCAGCACGATGAAGGTGGATATGGCTGCCTTCGAAGTTACTGAAGATGGCAGCACCTCACCACGAGGAGGAGACCAGCACCAGGGGGAGACAGTCACCCTGCGCTGGCTTCAGGAGCGGGGCAACCCCAGCTATGGCCGCCCACCGATCTCTTGAAGCAGGAGCACCTGCGCTGGAAATAGCGCTGCTCGTTTTCCTTCCCGTCCAACCAGCCGAATGAGAAAAGAACCCAAAACTAGTAAAGAACCCAAAACTAGTCGGGCCCAGCCTACTTCAGCTCCGACTCTCCTAGACCTAAGACAGACCAAACAGCAACTCCTATCTGGCCATCCAAAGCAGCCCGATCTACGGCCCAACAGTCGAGGTCTACCTGCACGTATCTAGACCAGAAACTGGCAAGGGGAATCTAGTCCAAGAAAAGGCCTACGGGCCTACAGATTTGTAGAAGAGCAGAAAAGGACAAAACGACAAAGGCTGAGAGGCCTAAGACTGCTAAATAGAGACTACAAACGACAGATCTGAGGGTCAAGCCGGAAAGGGCTCAAAGCCAACAAACAACACACACAAACTACAGGTGATGAAGTCCCGCAAGGCTCAAAACAAAGAAACAACAAACACGACCACACCCAGTTAGTGTACAACCCGCCTGAAACCTGCAATTCATTGCATGGGGAATGGAACCCACGACCTCCTGAATGCCACTAGTGTGCTCAAGCAACTCAGCTGAGTGGTCCTTTTCTTTCTGAAAGTATTCCAAATGCTAGGCAAGGGGGAAGAGGAAGGCTACTGGTAGGGTGATGGTCCTGAGTGCTGGTCACACTGAGGTAGGATGGTAGGGATAGGGGGTGCATGGGGAAGGGTGGGGGGAAGTTGGCCTGTCCTGTCAGGACAACCGTCAGCTGCCGGCGCCAGCGATCAACGCGGGTCTAGTCCTTGGCCTCTACAGCACCCTGGGCTGTTTTGGGGAAAAAAAAAAAAGAAGGCGGAGGGGGTTGGGTGGGGGGAAGAGATGATGTTCACTGGTCCTCACTGCAAACTGCAGATGATTGCATGCCTGGTCGTGCCTATGGTCTTTGGGTTGCACACACACCAGCAAGGTGCACTTTTAAACCACACTGGTGGCACAGGATGCAGGCATGAAGTGCACACATGTGGTGCAACTTTGCATGTGTGCACGCACCAAACAGGGGTTGAGAACAAAAGGTGAGGGGTGGGAGGGGGTGGTGTCATCCCCTGCACCTCCCCTAACATATTGCAAGAAAGTTTATAAGAAACTTTTGGGGCCGTCCGCAGCTCTAAAATCAACTGAGTACACTAGATGTTTTTGATTGCTCTTCCCCTTTTTGTGTCTAGATACATCCGTGAAACTCCTGGTGTTAGTGTGCCAACAACAGTCCTTCCCAGACAGGTACAAAGCAGGCAGTAGGTAGAACGGCAGGGACAGGACTGAAACTGGGTGCTGGTGCTGGAACTCTTGGTTCTTGAACCAAGGATCCGCCGACGTTGCAAGCTGGGGACAAAGGAAGAGACACAAGGAGCTCCAGGTGCAGTGGAATATGTGAGGAAGTGTTATGCGGACAGTGGCAGTGCCCCTAGGACAATCCTAAGGGGGTGGGATGTTGCAATTATAGTAGCAAGAGGATCAGTGTTGTGGGGATCACGACTGACATGTCTAACAGACAAAGTGCTCCTGACCAAGGCATGTGACCGGGTAGGAATAGGGATAGATGGGAGTTACAAACAGGAAAGTACAGAAAATAATAACCTAGGACGGTGTGGAGCGTCCTAGGCTCAGGTAGATCAGGGCTCCGGAGAGCGGGAGTTAGGATGGGCCTCCAGGCAGTCTGTAAATTAGCGTATTGCCAATGATGGCCCACAAGGAGGCTGGGGAAGGATAGACGCAGATGTATCTGGAAGAATGGTGGGGGCAAGGACCTAGGACAACTTGAAATATCCCAAGGTGACTTTTGGGAAGACCAACCTGCTAAAGGCTAATTTTGGGCAGGCTGTTAAATAACGGATGGCCCTAGGGGATGAGAAATGTAGTTAAGAGCGGCGGAAATAGAGGTAAAATAATAAAGTAGAGGCCTAGGATATGTCGGAATATCCTAGGCTTCTATCCTAGGCCTCTATAGCAGGGTACAGGAAGCCTAGGACGAAGTAGCGCTGCGATCGACAGTCCTAGATGCAGGCTCTACCCCTGGTCCGAGACGGCCAGTCTGGGTTCCTACCGGACATCCAGGCAGCCCTGCTGATGCAGCAGGGCAAGTGCAGAAGTGGACAAGGGCTGGACCAGTCACTACCGGAGAAAAACCCGGTGCATTGTAGAAGCAGGCTAAAGTTTTCTGGCCCTCAAACTCAGCCTCTGGCCAAAAATGTTAGAACTGGTGCCTTCCTGGTCCAAACAGACCTTGTGCCTGTTCGGACAAACCAAAGTCTGAAACAGCACATCCTGGATCAGACAAAAAACAGCAGAATAATAAATAACTTCCAAAAAGAAACACAGAAGGCAAAAGAACTCCTAGGAGAGCGAACTTAAACTACGCTAGGACCCAGCTTGGGGGCAATAATCCTACGCACACACTGGGTGTTAGTATGGGGTAGGTACTGGGTACTTCTCATCCCACATGTATCTCACAATGCCTGTGGGTGGTGCTTCATCCAGGCTGGGGTGGATGGGAATTCTCATTGGGGGAATAGTTGGGACTGTGGATTCCTGGGGAGCCTTGGGTAGGAGGGCATCATGCTTAGGATAGGGGAATGGAAGGGCAGTTTGCTGCCCATAGAGTCTGTGGGATGAGGCACAGATGGGGATGACTGCATATGCATGGACCCAATCTGTGCCCGGGTTGTCCTTGACATCGGAGTTAGGGTGGTGTCTGCACGAAGACATTCGGGTTAAAGTCCGGTAAGCGTTGGCGCAGATCATAACTTGCGATCTGAGCATTAGCATAGGTCATGGTACCATGGTGTCATCTTGTTAGGATATGGGAGGGCATCTTAGTGGAAGGGCGGTTCGTTGCCCATAAAGTCTGCATTCGGGAAGTCCGGTAAGCGTTGGCGCACATCACAACTTACGATCTGAGCATTAGCGTAGGTCATGGTACCATGGTATGATGATATCATGGTGTCATCTTGTTAGGATAGGGGACGACATCTTAGTGGAAGGGCGGTTCGTTGCCCATAGAGTCTGCAGGATGGTGGTGTCTGCACGAAGACGTTCGGGTTAAAGTCCGGTAAGTGTTGGGGCAGATCACAACTTGCGATCTGAGCATTAGCATAGGTCATGGTGCCATGGTATGATGGTACCATGGTGTCATCTTGTTAGGGTAGGGGAGCATATCTTAGTGGAAGGGTGGTTCGTTGCCCATAGAGTCTGCAGGATGAGGCACAGATGGGGGATGATTGCATATGCATGGACCCCACCTATGCTCGGGTCGTCCTTAACATCAGAGTTAGGGTGGTGTCTGCACGAAGACATTTGGGTTAAAGTCCGGTAAGCGTTGGCGCACATCACGACGTGCGATCTGAGCATTAGCATAGATCATGGTACCATGGTGCCATCTTGAGGTGACTCCCCTTGGGGTTTTGCAATCCATCTGACCTTCCAATGGATGAGTACGAGAGGCACCTCTTGAGGCCTGGTCACCACCCTCTACTACAACCTTGACGTCTTCAAAAAAATAAAAGAACTCCTCGGGCTAGAGATATCTCCCTCAGGGGAATTTCCTTTGCTTGGCTAAATTGAGGTGAGATAGGGCCCCAACTGTGTAGGGGGTTCAGCGGGTACGGTGAGGTGCTGGTGGACCGTTAGCTAGCTGCGGATTGGGTTCTTGCGAAGGGATGGTTAGGAGGCGATAAGGCAAGGTGGGCAGAGGATGGAAAGGTAGAGGTGAGGAGGGGGATAATTGGAGTGACCGACTCTGAGCTTAGTTCAGTGGCGGGTGGGTACGGGGAAGGGGCTTTCTTCACTTGGTAGCTCTCATCGTAAGCTCCTGTTGTTTTTCACTGAAGATGTTGTCCGTCGAGGGAGCTGTCTTCGAATGTCCATGGAAGCCACGATTTTATGCTGTTCTTGGGGCGCTGAGATAAAGACATGTATTAACGCAAGACACCTTCGCCCTCATGCCAACCACCGTAGGCCCCAAGTCTACAATAGCAGCTTGCTTGCTTCGCTCGGCCGCTTGGCTGCCGCTTGATGGCGACTTGGGCGTTTGAGACCCACCTTGAAAAGGTCCTGTATCGAGGTGGCTGTTGGGGGGCGTACTGGTCATTCAGAGACCTGCATGCTGAGCCCACACTCGCGAGAGAACCCCTCCTCGCCAGCTGGCAATGGTGGTAGCTTGTTGCACGGGGTGGTGTGAAGCTGTGGGGCGTCGACTTTGACTTCACACTCTTTGGAATCGTGGGCATGGAAAGGCTGGTTCAAAAGTAGATGTGATGCCATGAATGCTTGGTGCAAGGAGCAGCGCTAGCCGAATGGCTCTGGGCGCAAAAAAATATTTTCCAGTTGCCAATTATTTCTAGTGGTCATCTTGTTGTCATTTCTCGCTGTGCTTGAAATGTGTGCAGGTTATGACTCCAAATCCAGAGTGTGGATTCTTGGACACTACTATTGTTGATGCGCTGCACACTATGCATGATGGGCGGTTCTTACATCTTCCAGTTGTCGAGAGAGGTATTTAACAGAGCTGTGTGATTTGTGTTGCTTCAAGAGGGAATGCAATGAAATTAAGCGACATGAAGAGAGAACAGTGACCAATAAGAAGAATGTGATATGCCACCTACAAACTTCCATCCCACATGTATCTTGATTGCTCTTGTTGCAATGAACAAACCTTCTTCAAGCAATTATTCGAATGTTGTTGCGATGCAATTGAAGTTATTTCTTGAGGACCATTGTCATGTTGTCAACCAGAACCACTGCAGAATGGCTAACATTAACCCGAGCTATAACTTCTTTTTCGTCCCTATGATGGCCTTCTTTGTGAAGCACTCTTTCTTTTCCTTATGTTTTCTCTTTTCCAGGACAGAGAGGATGCTTCCTGTGACATGTGATTTGAGTGACAATTAGGGCCAGGCCCCACCTTAGAGCCAGAACCTGGTCATCAAAATTGTCAGGCTCGTAGTTTGTCAGTACAAATATAGCCACAAGGGAGGCTGGAGTCTTACTCTCAACCCCTGCAGGTGCAGCCAAATTGGGAAAGGAACGCACTAAAATTGGAACGATACAGAGAAGATTAGCATGGCCCCTGGCCAAGGATGACATGTATTTAAAAAAACAAAAAAGGCCGAGGAAGTAGGGGCCCTAGACCAAGATGAATTTCTTAGGGTTCCTGTGTTATTTCAGGGTCGTGCTATTTTTAGCCTGAGCCTCTGCGATTTGCAGACCCACACTAACTTTAGCGCAGGCCTGTTCAATGTGGGCCTGTGCTACTTTTGGACTTGCTCTACTTTCAGCACAAGCCTGTGCTATTTTAAGACCAGTGCTATTTTTTTAGTGTGGGCCTCCACTATTTCTAGGTCTGTGCTATTTTTGGGACCTGCAATATTTTTAGCATGGGCATGTGCTATATTTTAGGGAAATAGCACAGGCCCAATCCTGCTGTTCATGAAGAGGGCTTTTTTTTTTTCAAGCAAGAGGACATTTCATTAATGGATTGGAAAATGAGGTGGGGGACCTCTCTTTTTTTTTTTTTTTTTTTTTTTTTTAACACCCTCTGCAGTGCTAGTGGTACTGGTAAGAGCAGGTACCACTAGTACTCGGGAGAGGCTTCATCTATTGGTGGGGAGGTTTCACCTGCTGGAAAACGGGTCCATCGTCCCATATACAGAGTGAATCAAGAGGATGCCAAGAAAAGGGATGAGAAAATGCCTCCCAGCATTGATTACTCTGGCCTCCAGAGGATTGACTGTGCAGGTTGTTAAGAGATGGGAGGAGACCTCACAATTCGATCCGGAGTTATCCTGGCAGCATTAGCCAGTTTTGCTTATGACGAGATCCAGCCCTTGTCCTACCGTACTCGTGTGTGCCTTGCCTGGGAGTTCCTGACCTCCTCTCAGCTATCGCGACTGTCAGGTATTTGTTATATTCTGGTGTCACTAGGTCCTCCCAAATGCGGGTCTGTCTCCTCGTCCGGCTGCCTTTACTGCTCTACTGTGACCTTCTCTGCCAGACTACTTTTAGTGCAGACTGTTTGTTCTTATTCCAAAATCGGCCAGTCTGAGTCCCAGGCTAGGAAGAGTCACGCCCCTCGCTGCTTTCCTAGCTTGGTTCGGATCCTCTCCCCGGACTGGGTGCAGCTGGTTGGTGGACTCACTTGCTCTCACACAGGGTTTTGTTGAATTGCAAATCCCTACACTATTAAAATCGCTAATGAGACAAATCTAACATCCGGGCCGTACCTTGGGCCCGACGGCCCAGATCGATCAGGCAGGACCTGTCAAGGCCTGTTGCTGGGAACCGGTTTGCTTGCCTGTTGGAGCGGGCCGTTTCTGTGCACGGGCTTCCCAACGGGCAAAGTGGTTCCCGTAGGCTGCGCTTTTGGGTGGCGGCACGGGAAAATCCTACGCACGGCGCGCACGTTTTTGGTGGCGGCACGGGCAAATCGCACGGCGTGGGAAAGATTGACCCCTATGCTACTTTTTTTGACTTCGACTTTACTACACTCTGCACTACCACGCTCGATTTCGACTTTACTACTCCACTCTACATTGCGACGCTCGACTGCGACTTCACATGTGTCTGGCACACACACACACACACACACACACACACACACACACACACACACACACACACGACATGGTGAGACTGTCGGGGTTCAACCTCCTGATGAGTCGGTGGAAGTCCGACGAAACAGTTTGGCTTAGTCGTGCTTTTTTTATGGAGTTGTGTATAGCGAACACAGACATACACAAACACACCCACACACAGAGAGAGAGAGAGAGAGAGAGAGAGAGAGAGAGAGAGAGAGAGAGAGAGAGAGATGGGACACGTCTTGCAGCATGAACTACTAGGCTTGATCGATCGATCGGGGCATCAGAGGGGGCATGAGAGTGGGGGGAGAGAGAGCGAGAGAGAGAGAG
>BFEA01000530.1:796044-819568 GCA_003427395.1 Chara braunii | reverse complement strand
GAGAGAGAGAGAGAGAGAGAGAGAGAGAGAGAGAGAGAGAGAGAGAGAGAGAGAGAGAGAGAGAGAGAGAGCACGATGAGCACGTCGTGTGCCGTCGCGTGCCGTCGCCTGCCGTAGCGTGCTGTCGCGTGCCGTAGCGGCCGAGACGATTGAGAAGCCCGCCCCTTCGAAGGACGATTTCAGGGCTGGGCGCGTTCAGAAGGGCCGTTTGGGCGGGCCGAACCGGTATCGCATGGCCCAGATTGCGGGCCGGTCACCACCTGCGGACGGCCCAGATCGCAGGCCGATGAGAGAATTTTCTCATTGGCCTGCGATCTGGGCTGTCCGCGGGTGGTGACCAGGCCGCAACCTGTGCCGGTAGATATGATGTTAGCGATTCTTATAGTATTGTAGATGTAGATGTAGATAAGAGGGAGACCCTCATGAGTGGGCCCAGCCGTTTGAGACCTTACCTCAGGAACCCTCTGGTCCTCAAAAGGAGGAACTAAAACTGTAGCCATTGCCTCGGGTACGACCAAGCTGATATCAATGGTCGTGTCTGGGTCAATCTGGGGTGAAATTGCCATACACTGATCAATCCCTTCGTCAGCCAAGGTCTGGAGGCTAGAAGCCAGGCTTTGCAAGATCGAGACTAAAGGGACAAGACCGCCATTGAAGGGCTGCAGTCACGGTGAAGTCATAATAATATGGCAGTAAAAACTGTAAAAATACATCTATATCACAGACTGTGCCAGAGTACCATCCCTAATCTAGAATGATAAGAGGGAGGCCCTCATGAGTGGGTCCAGCCGAATGAGACTCTGCCTCTGGAACTCTCGAGTCCTCGATAGGAGGGACTATCGGGTACGACCAGGGTCATATCAATCGTCATGTGGGTCAATCTGGGGTAAAATTGCTATGCACCGAGCAATCTCCTCGTCAGCCAAGCTCTGGAGGACAGCTCCTCAGTCAGCGTAATCTCCCCGAATGCACCAATCAGAACCTCACTGTGGCCCTCCTCGCTAAGATAGTCGTAACACGAGTCAAGGTACTGGTCCATTTCCGAGGTTCTTCTGGAAAGCTTTCATGGCAGGCTCTGCTCCAACCAGGTGACGGTGTCCATCTCTTATTTGTGGAACTGGGCCTTGCCCCGCAGAGGGGCCTGTCTCATCCCTCGGCCTGTTCCCTCTTGACGTACGAGTGGTCTGGTCAGTTGCCCTCTAGCACATACCTGGCTAGGAGAGCGGCAATCCATTGTAAAATGGTCCTTCCTCCTATGTCGCCCTCTGGTATCCAGTGCCTCAATCACTATGGGTATCCCAATCGAAGTGATAGTCGAAGTCCACACCCTTGACGGAAGTTGACACTGCAAGGGTCAAGATTGGAGTGATCTGTCTCTGGTGATTAGTATAGACGGTCTACAGGGGATGGTTTTTATTCATTCATGGCTCATGACTAGGCCGCCCCAACCTAGGGTACGCCTAGCCTCTGCTTTTTTCTCCCTCAGAATAAAACAAAGAACTGGATCCACGCAACCTAGAGTGGGCCCAGCTCTTTACAATTAACAAAGAAAACAGGGAATCTGGACCACCCAACCTAGGGTCAGACCCATCCTCCGTTCAGAAACCCCAGAAGAAACATGTGATTGGACTGTCCAACCTAGGGTAGGCCCAGCTTCTTAAGATCAAACAAGCAGCCCAGCAAGTCAAAAAAAAAAAAAAAACACAGCACTGGATCACTCAACGTATAGATTTTGCCCAGTCCTTGGTTGACCTGGTCAGAAGAGAGCAAAACCATCCCTTTTCCCTTTTCCCACCCTTCATTCCTTCTCTCTGCTTTCAGATAGATATCTGAATTTTTAAATACATTTTCTTCATCCAATTTCAGATTAAGTTCTGAAATAAATTTAATAATAATCTAGGAAGATTGTCATGCCCGGCCGGGCAACCGGGCGTGACATCCGGGGTACCCAGGTGTGCAGGAAAAATAAAATAAAAAGGTTGGGTTTTCTGCGCTCTCCCAGAGGACCTCAAATCCGGTTAGTTTCTTTTTTATCTCTGATTCTGTGAGGAATTCTAATGTGACCGCCAGGCACCTGGGCACCTGGGCATGGGTGCCCGGGCGCCCGGAAAAACAGCCTAGATAATAATAATAATAACTTCAGCCAATACTTCAGACAAAATAGAAGGTAGTACGGCTAGGGGATTACAGGATCGTACGCGTAAGACATTCATATACCTGATGATTCTCTGCCTTCAGAACCCTGCCTGGGCTCTGGCACAGCTCCCGTAATAGGTGGGTCAACCCCCTGACAGGGCGTCACTGCGGTCTTGTGGGGTGCAATCCCACCTGCCGTTTTCCTCTCCGGAACCTCAGACTAGACTGAGAGTAAGAAGGATAGAGGCAGCAAGATCAGTCCCTCAAGTTTTAAGAAGGGGTCCCTCAGATTCGCGCGGAGAAGGCCTTGTTGCCTTCCGATCCTGAGGGTCCTCAATGGTGGGCTATCGCAGATCTTGAAGTCGATAGATCACAGATGCCGCAGTGATTTTGAAACTTCAGCAGCAAAAGCAACCCCCCACCCTCCGTTATGACTGCAACTTCTGAAAAGGAAACAGCAACACTGGAACAGCAGACTACCTTTGCTGGAAAACACTAGAACACTGGCCCTGGCTACTGAAGACCGTAGCACCTTGTAGTAGCAGTGCACCACAACTAAGACTGCAGTAGCTCAAAGACACAGTGGCCTGTAGTCACCAGTGTCACGCTAGCGTCAACAGTATCAATGGGAAGTCCTCAGCAGCTGTGTCCGAAATTGGATTCAACGCGGGTTCCGCATTGAATAATTCAACGGCTGTTGAATTCCGTTGAATTCCCCGTTTAAACGCTGAAACAACAGGTTTCACAAGGACCCATGGTGTTTTTTTTTGCGGGCTAAAAATTATTTAAAAAAAAACAAAAAAAATGGGGCTGTGGATCTTTTTGAGGTCTACCACCTCATGTTTTTATTTTGATTTTTCAATTTTTTTTAGCTTTGAAAATATTTTTTAAAAATCAAAAACCTCAACAAAATGAAAAAACAAAAACAAAAACAAAATGCAAGGATCTGGGTCCTCGGCAGGCCTAAGGGGGCCCTGTTGCATCTGTTCCCGCCCTAAGTGAAGGCGGGCCTGATAGCCCCTCGGCTGTCAATTTCGTATTTGGGGTCCAGGCGATTTCGTCGCGCCATTTGGTTGAAGGAAAACACAGGCCGAGCAGCGAGGAAATTCCACAGCCTTCTAGGTTTTTCCGGAAGCGCACGCCCTTGCTCTCGCCACCACCAACATGAGTGTCCAGGCCCTATCTCCCTACTTGGCGCTCGGCGCCCAGCCTACTGATTGACAATGCAACTATGGACATCAGCAGCCCACGAAGTACTTGAAGATGTCGCCCATAGCAGACCATCGCCAATACCAGGTATGTGCCCTCACATCATCATCATCATCATCCTTCTCTCTCTCCCTCTTCTTCAACCACGTCTTCCCTCTGTACACCCGAAGACCACCCCTGCACCTCACTGTAGTCCAAGCCCATCCAGCTATGGGGGCTGGGCTATGGCGCTGCCCTCAGCAGCGCCCTGCTCCCTGCACAACCACACGCGCTAGCACCTTGCCTGTCAGCGCCAGCAGCAGCCCACGAGCGTCCGCTCCAGCAGCGCTGCCACCAGCATGCAAGTGCTGAATGAGGCTCCAGGCAGCGAGCTCGTTTCTATATGGAAAGAGCCTGCCTCATTCGGCAGCCTGGCTGGACTGGCCTGGGCCCAGAACCTTCCGGTAGGCCGCAGGATGCTGCGCCTCTGTTGCAGCTACTGGGCCTCATTCGGTTGGGCCTCCCAACTGTCTGTGTATGAGGCTGCGAATCTCGCCCAGGGCCTGTACTTTCAGAAAGGCCTAGAAGGCCTGGGAATTTCCACGCTGCTCAGCCTGTGTTTCCCTTCCAACCAACTGGCGCGACGAAACTGCCTGGACCCCAAATGCGAAATTGTCAGCCAAGGGCCTCTCGTGATTTGTTAGGCCTGCCTTCACTTAGGGCGGGCACATATGCTGCAGGGGGCCCCTTAGGCCTGCTGAGGACCCATATCCTTGCAGTTGTCGATCAAGAACTTTAAAAAAGAAGGGAAAAGATAACGAAAAAAACAAGGGAAGCATGAGCGATTTCGGAAATAAAAGAAACCGGAAACACAAGTGATTTCGGGGAAAAAAAAAGTAAAAGGAAGTGGGCGCATGCACACACGCAGCTGCAAGAGGTAAGACGCGGAGAGAGAGAGAGAGAGAGAGAGAGAGAGAGAGAGAGAGAGAGAGTGGCGTACTGAGCCACACGGGCCCCAGTTAGGGCACGGTTCCCAGTAGGCAGGGTAGGCCTAGGGGGACGACGGTTCAGACCAGGCCCAGATAGGCCTGAGGCAGGGCCCGTTTAGTTCCAAACGGCCAGAGGCCGGTACCGGTCCAGCCCAGGACCAACTGGCGGCGTTTCAGAGGCTGCCACATTTTGGCGCCAAACCCAGTTTGAATCTGGACCGTCGATTCAGATCAACGGTCCAGGCCGGTAGGTACCAGTAGGCAAGAGGCCGGCCCAGCACTACAAAAGGCTGGGTACCAGCCTCAGTCCGGTAAGTTAGTAGGAACAGAGGTTAGTCTTCAGGATTAGCGCAGCAGCCAGCGTTAGCTCGATTAGCGCAGCGCTGCAGCAGCGAGGAGCAGCAAGAGAGCGAGGTTCAGTGGGGAGCGGATTAGCGCAGCACTGGGCGCCTCGCCAGTTACCGGCCCAGCCTTCCCTTTGCAGTACCATAGCCAGGTAACAGGGAGGAAGGCTCCGCATTCTCTCACTCTTCTCCTCTACCGCTTCTCTTCTCTCTCTCTCTCTCTCTCCTCCGACCTTCTCAGTCTAAGTCTACTTCTACTTCTCCTACAGGACTACTGCAGTACGGGAGATGGTTACGAGTTCTGATGATATCTGAGACAGCGACGTTGGGACTACGAGTTGAGGACTATTTGGGGATCTGATTTCATCTTCCTTCCGGAGATGTACTTGACATTGTGAGATCGATATCTGAGACATTGTGAGACTTGGCATTCGCGACATTTCGGATTTTCATCATTTCTGACATTTCAAGATACTATCTTTGGAGACATTGAGTTGACGTCATCTTCCCCTCTCCTCCTCCTCTGTCTCTCGCTCTCTCCTTTCGTCTGTGGATGATCTCAGCCCCTGTCTTTCGTCTATGTCCAAGGCCAGGGCATTCACACCCCCGATGAATGTTTGAGAGTGTCGATTGCAGTCCGAGTCAGGTCTGAGTCAGTCCAAGGTATCTCAAGTCTTCCGCTTGCATTTGTATAACTCTGTATTATCTGGTTGGTTCTGGGAATCTGCGCCATACTTATGACTGTGTTTCACGAGGTATCGGAGCAGACCAGCATTGGATGACTCACCATTGATAGATTAATTGATTGATTGATTGATTGATCGTTTGATGATCTATACCTGCACTCTGTTATCATTAAAATTGCAAGTTGCAAAAAAAAATTCTTTTCTTGTACTTTCATGGTTAATTAGGTCGTTAATTTTTTTTTTATAGGTTTGCGACATTTCTCCATATCGCGCAATTAGGAAATCGCTAATCACGAGTAAACCTAAGTAGGCTAATTAGGGTTAGTTCTAACCTAATCAAAACGACCTACCTAACCTATCGGAAGTAAGTGCCAGCCAGGCACCGCGCCAATCAAGGCTGATCGGGCCTGAGCAAGGCCATATCCGAACTGCAACTTCACGGTACTTTCACTTTTTTCAAACTGCATCTTTTTGCGATTGAAAAATTGAATCTTTCCAGCAAATTGTGTATCTTCCTGCTACCATTCATCTCTACTAAATGAGTGACCTCGTGATGATGCTAAATTCTTCCGACGAAATTTCGTGAAAATTTTTGGAAAAAGTTATGCCCAAAGGTTTAAACTTGCTTAAACTTATTCATTTCTTTTATTGATGCAAATTTAAATATTCTTGATGAAATGTTTAAAACGTTTGTGAAATTCATTATTGCAAATGTAAATATTCGTTAATCAAGTATTTAATCTTTTGCCGAAATTAAAATTTTATTAATTCCTATTTTTTCGATTAAAATTTTATTTAATTTCCCAAAATTCGAAAATTCGTCGGGAGAGTGGGGGGGGATTTTTTTTCTCTTGATTAGTGTCAAGGTCCGGGCGGAACAGGACTGTCTGTGCATTGCTTGCCTGCCCTCCCTTCTTCCCACCCCTACCTTCTCTTTCCTCCTCTCGGTCCTACGGACTGCAGTCTCCGGACACGTCAGCCGAGTGCCACATCAGCAAAGTGCCACGTCAGCAGAGTGCCACATCAGCAGAGTGCCATGTCAGCAAGTGCCATGTTAGTAGAGTGCCACGTCAGCACAATGCCATGTCAGCAGAGTGCCACGTCAGCAGAGTGCCATGTCAGCAGAGTGCCACGTCAGCAGAGTGCCACATCAGCAGCAACTTGCAGCCGGACACTAAATGCACCGCAGCCAACGATTGGCAGAGCGCGAATCCAAGGCAGCCAAGCCCCAACAGGGACCCAAGGCACCATAGATCCCGCGCAAGCGACGCACAGCCATGGCTGCAGCAGCCGGCCACGCCGACAGCAACATGCCGGGCGGTCCCAAGAGGCCGGTTCCCCCTCCTGTGCCAGTTCAACGGGCAGATGAAGACGCACTAGCGTTTCTCGAGCGTCTCCAACAGTGTACGGAGACCACTGCCACCGAACTCCACACATGGGAGCAGGAGGATGCCGCCCGACGGGAAGCCATCCGACTCCAACAAGAAGCGGAACAGGCAGCATGTCAGAAGGCCGCTGCCTACTCTGCATCAGCCGCACGGCTGCAGCAGCAGCAGCTCGAGGCAATTCAGACTCAGGCTCGGTACGAGGCTGCCATGAACCTTCTCAACGAAGAAGCCGCATACGGCAGAGTACTGCGACAACAGCACTTCCGAGCAACCGAGGAGCAAGAAGTACCGACCGAGGACGAGAGAAACAGGGAAACTACAACAGTCTTGATTGAGAACCTGCTGTACACGTGCAATTGGCAGCAACGTGAACTGTTGGCTATGCGGCAGGTCCTCATCCGCCATGAAGGCATCTTCAAGGCAATGGATCAGAACATCACTGCCCTGCAGGCCGACACCGGCATGCTGCAGGCTGCCAACAGCCAACAGCAGGCCATCAATGACCGATTGCAGGACTCCGTCGATGCCGGGATGGCACGACTATCGGCAGTCGAGTCAACTGGCGGTGCAGTTTCAGACTGCAGCCCAGCTTTGGCCGCTCAAGCCAAACAACTCGACAAGCGGATCAATCACATCGCCGCATCCCTTGGCGACATCAGCAAGTTTGTCGGAACCTCGACAGTCAGCAATCAATGCCGGGATGGCACGACTATCCATAGTCGAGTCAATTGGCGGTGCAGTTTCAGACTGCAGCCCAGCTTTGGCCGCTCAAGCCAAACAGCTCGACGAGCGGATCAATCACATCGTCACATCCCTTGGCGACATCAGCAAGTTTGTCGGAACCTCGACAGTCAACAGTCAATTGAAGACGCTCAGCGATCAAGTTCAGCAACGAGCGGCCGCCAAGGAATGGAAGATGCCAATCTTCAAGATCGAGAAGTTCGACGATTACCGTAAGACTGATCCGTTGCAATGGTGGATGGCGTTCAATGCGGAGGCCGACGTACATCATACTCCGCCCCTACGGCGGATGGACGCATTGTACCTCCAACTTATAGGCGGGGCGCAAGCATTCATGACGCACATGGCTGTCACGCTCGAATGTACCATCGCCACCCTCCACACGAAGGTCACGTGGGAGGAGTTTGAAGAAAAGTGGAAGACCCGGTTCATGGTGAACAACGACAAGCGTCACGCCTTGAACAAGATCTTCCACATCTTCCAAGGCCAGCAACCTTCGCGGGAATGGCTGACGGAGTGGCAAAGACTTGTCGCCACCCCGGAGTTGAACCTGCCGTTCGACTCAATCCGAGGCGAGTTTTTCGCTCGATCTTGCGACGCCTTGACATCTGCTCTCGGCAGCGAATTAGAGTATAAGAACTTTGACGACATGATCGGCAAAGCTAGAGAACTTATACAAGGTAACCGGCGTGCGGCTAACGAGGCTCGTCCGCAGCCCGGTTACGTGGAGAAAGGGAAAGGTCAACGGACGCCGCATGTCGCCGCCGTCCAACTAGGACCTAGTGAGGACCACGCAGCCGCTTCAACATAAAGTGATGGAGATGTGGCGGCAGCGATACCACCGCGGCGCATGAGACCCCGAGGGGGAAAAAAGGCGAAAGAAGCGTCGGCGGATGGAGCACGACAAGCACCATGGACGAATTTCGGCATCACCGAAGAAATGTTCAAGTTACGGCAGAAATGGGGTTGTTGTTTGTGGTGCAACAGCACCAAACACATCACCAGCGCCTGCCTCAACAAGGACAAGGAGAATGTCAAACGTCCGGGCTCGGGAAACTGAACACCGCGGGAAGTGCCGCGACAACACTTCCCAGTCCGCCGGAGTCGGCTGCCTTGCTAGCAACCTCTCTCACATTCGGGGACACCGCGGTAGTCGCAAGCTCTCGAATTGACTTCGAGACTTATGCTGTCGAGCTGGTCCCGCCGTTGAACCAGCCTCTCCACGTGCAAGATTCAAGCGTATGCGCGGCAGTTTTGCCGTCGGACAACGAACCGGTTGCTTCGCCAACCCTTCTATCGGAGGATCCGTCAATTTGGGCGAATCTTGAGGAACTCGACCCGTTGACGGTTGAGGACTTCCAATGGTTGCCTCTTCCCTCCACCGGTTCTTTGCCAACTCCGCATTGCAATGCCTTAATGACACATCTACGTGAATACTTGCACGTTGCAGTACCACCTCTGTTGACAGACGGCGGAGAAGCCGTTGTTGACCTCCGCGATTACCTCACGAAGATCGACCGCGAGTACGCAACGCAACGGTACGTTGACAATGACGTGTCGCTCCTCTACATCCGCATTCAGATCGGAAAGGCGACCTGCAATGCCTTGATCGATTGTGGAGCGACTCGCAACTACATCAGCCAAGACTCCATGGCACTCGTCGGGCTTGGCCCGCGCGTTTGAAGGAAAAGTCAGCCCACACACGTGGCCGATGGTCACACGCAAAAGTCAATCGACCGATGCGTTGACTCGGTGCCCGTGTACTTTGCCCCGCTCGCATGCGAGGCCATGTCGTTCGACATATTGGACACCAAGTTCGATATGATCCTAGGCATGTCGTGGCTGCAAAACGAAGACCATCCGGTGAGCTTCCATCGACGCACCGTTCACGTTCGTGATCGGCGCGGCGAACTAGTCTTGTGTACGGTGCCGCTTCCTCATCCTTCGATTGGTTGGCACGTGGTATCCGCGGCGAGCATTCGCCAATCCATCCGGCGGAACGACATCGAGGAGATGGGCATATGTTTTCTTCACGCCCTCCCACCCGGTGATCAGCCCAAGACGGATACATCGGACCCACGCATCATTGAGCTTTTGGACAGCTATGAGCATGTCTTCCAAGCTCCCACCGGAGTTGTACCGGAGCTCATACATCATGGGATCACTCTCGACGACGGTGCCGTACCTCCGCGCGGATGTTAATTCCGCATGAGAGAAGAGGAGCTTCAAGTGCTTCGGGCACAACTAGACGACCTCTTGGCCAAGGGCTGGATTCGCCCTAGCTGCTCGCCATACGGTGCTCCCGTTCTCTTCGTCCGGCGAGATTCAGCCAAGATCGGTACAAGACCGCATTCAAGACGCGGTACGGGCACTTTGAGTGGATCATCATGCCTTTCGGTCTCACCAACGCCCCGGCTACTTTCCAAGAGGCTATGACGACGGAACTCCGCGACTTACTCGACCGCTCCGTACTCATTTACCTCGATGACATCTTGGTTTATAGTCGATTGCTGGACGAGCATCTCGAGCACCTTCGCGCAGTATTGGAGCGGCTTCGTATCGCCAAGTACAAGGTGAACCGCGACAAGTGCGAGTTTGCCCAGCAAGAGCTGGAGTATGTAGGCCATTACGTCACGCCGCAAGGCATTCGTCCGCTCACGGACAAGATACAAGCCATTCAAGATTGGCCGGACCTCAAGTGTACTACTGACGTCCGCTCCTTTCTCGGCTTGGCATCCTACTACATGCGCTTCGTCAAAGGATTTCAACGTATCGCTGCACCATTGTCACGACTTCAGTCCCCCTTGGTGCCCTTCGAATTCAGTGACGAAGTCCGCCATGCGTTTCACACGCTGAAGACGACTTTGCTTCAAGCTCCCGTCTTAAGCATCTATGACCTGACGTTGCCTACCAAAGTGACTACGGACGCTTCCGGTTACGGCGTCGACGCGGTTTTGGAACAGCATGACGGCACAAACTGGCATCCGGTTGAGTACTTCAGCCCAAAGGTGCCGCCCATCAACACTCTTGATGATGCGAGGAAGAAGGAACTCCTAGCTTTTGTCACCGTACTTAAGTGTTGGCGTCATTTTCTCCTCGGGCGTCTGCGATTCACGTGGGCAATGGACAACAATCCGTTGACGTATTACAAGACGCAAGACTCGGTGACCAGCACGATCGGTCGGTGGATGTACTTCATTGATCAGTTCGACTTCACCTCCAAGCACATTCCGGGCTCCTCGAACAAGGCGGCGGATGCTCTCTCGCGAAGACCTGATCTTTGCGCCATGGTGCACTCCACGTTCGGCCTCGACGAGGACCTCCAACAGCATTTCGAAAATGGCTACAAGTCGGATCCGGGATTCTCCACACTTTACGCGGACTTATCATCGGACCAACCGCCGGCAAGCAACTACCGCATCACCGACGGCTACTTGCTCCTCCATATGCGAGGCAAGGACTTGTTGTGTGTTCCCCAAGACCGCATCTTCCAGGTATCCAGACAAGCAGTAATCATTCCAAAGGAATCTGCTCTTGTGGACAGTGAAGCATTGATGGCATTGTAAGAAACACAAATGCAAAGCAGGCTGAGGACTTTTTTGAAAAAATCTGGCCATATGTTAAGTCCAGATTATTATGCACTTATTTACTGATAGATAGTGTTGGACCCTTGACTGGTCGGCGACCCTTGACTGGTCGGCAGCCCGCCGACCAATCGGCTGGTCGGCACCTACCATTCGGGGGTCATTGGCACCCCACACTTTTTTTTTGGGGGGCGGGGGGGGTTCCAAAACCCCTAATAACTCCACCCACAGCGGCCCCCTATACCCCCATACACAAACCCAACACCCCAGAACCACCCCCAACACCCTTACGAAGCCCCCCAATATCCCCTATATGCCCCCTATACTCCAGCCCATACCTGCGGTGCATCGCATGCGCGCTAGCTTTGCACGTGCGGCGCATAACCCACGTGCACGTGATGCGGCACACTCGAATAAACAAGGTTAAAAAATATTTGGAGAGGTCTGGCTGAGGTAGCCAATGGTGCACCTCGCTTCTAAAATATCGAAGGGCACAGAATGAAAAAATTGGGCCCACGTATTCCTTGTTGAGTAGTCTTTTTCCCGGAGGACCCCAGCAGTTAATCCGCAAAGGTCCCAACATCTCAAGAGACGTTCAGCAAATTTCGTGTGAGAGAGGAGCAGGCCAGCAATATATGTTCTGGATCCGAAGTCAGGTCTAGTTTCCAGCAGTTATGGGTTACAAGTTACAACTACTTACTACCGTAGCTCTCTCTTTCTTTTCTTTCATTTTCCTACGAGCAGTGACCCTAAGGGCCTTGCTCCACTCGTCACTAGCACAAAAGACAAAACATATGGCTGCGTATGGTTCCATGTTCTAGCAGAAGATTCATTCCTCTCTTTCTTTTGTTTCCTTTTCCTACGAGCAGTGGCCCTAAGGGCCTTGCTCCACTCGTCACTACTTGCACAAAAGACAAAACATATGGCGGCGTACGGTTCCATGTTCTAGCAGAAGATTCATTCTAGTTTTGCACATTCGGTGAGTAGGGGAGGGAAGCGCTGAAAAGCACGTGGTGAGTTGGCCTGCTACTGCCCAGAAACTCGCGTGCTCAGTGGTCCCATAACTGCTGAAACACGGACCTTAATGTGAATCAACAGCATATATACTTGGCGTGCCAAAACTCTAGCGGGGCTACGAGCATTACCTCGTTCATGGTTAGGTGGCCAGTGCTAATTATGTGCAGGGGCCTCTTGGATAACCCGTAGGGATATTCAAATAAATGCTAAGGAGCTATTTGTTCTCTCTCTCTCTCTCTCTCTCTCTTGCGTGTTCTCACACATAACAGCTGTGTTTTTTTTTGTTTTTTTTTTTCCCCACCGGTGACGATCACACTTGCGCCGCAGGTATGCTCCAACCCTAATCCGCCCATACCCCCCCAAATCCCCAAAAGTTTCTCAGCGGATTTGGGCTCTACTCGGCAAGCGCAGTACAGCTCTCAACTCAGATTTGAAAAAAAAATCAGTGGATGGTTGTTTTCTGACTGTTCGGCAGACCGCAGACCGGTCGGCCCTACTGGTCGGCTGCAATACGGTCGGCGGTCGGCAGGGGTGCAACCCTGCTGATAGGTAGCTCTGGTTTAGCAGTGCTACATTCGCAGTCATTGCAGAAGTAAGAAGCTGAATCTCTCTGTTGATGTGGAATGTCTGTGGCATACTGTTGTGTGCTTGGCTACACTATACCATGGTGGAATTTGGACATGGGTAATTGTAAAGGAAATGGCAAATTCCTGTGGTGCTGCCTTTTTTTTTTCTTCTTTTTTTTGAGAAAATAGCTCGATCTATTGGTGGGGAGTGTCACCTGCTGGAAACCGGGTCCAGCGTCCCTTGAAAAAAACATATTTTTTGAAAGTTGAAACACATCTGCTGGAAAGCGGGGCCAGCGTCCCTTGAAAAAACATCTTTTTTGAAACACATCTGCTGGAAACCGCGTCAAGGTCTGCAACTGAACTTTTGTCCTGTCATGTTGTTTTGTGTTTGGCTACACCATACCATGCCAGACTTTGGACATGTGCAGTTGTAAAGGAAAAGTCAACTTACTGTGGTGCTGCTTGAACATCCTATGGAGCATCCATGATATTCGAAGGATGAGCATAAGCTTAACATTGCATCCTGCAAAATACAATTAATAACAGTCCTTGGAAAAGATCCATAATGGAAAATTAGCTCAAACAAGGTCTGCAGCTGTGCTTCATTGTTTTGTCTCTGGCTCTGCCGCTGTCTCCGTCCATCGGCCTGCCCACCGCTTGCCGATCCACTTGCGTGCCCACTTGCACGCCTGCTCACTCACCTGCCAACCTGCACATCTATGTGCCTAGCTGGCCACCCAGCCATCCGGCTGTCTGCCTGTCATTTGGCTGTCCGACCACCTGCCCACGACCTGCCTGGTGCTCACCTGCCCACCTGTTTGACTATGAATTCATCTGCGTGACCGTCCACCCAGCCATTCCCCCATCTGGCCAGCAGTGGTTTTGCCTCCAGTCTGCATCCCCGCTCACTCGCCTGCCAACCTGCCCATCTCTCTGCCGGCTGACCGCCCAGCCATCCAGCTGTCTGCTTATCTTTCAGCTGTCCAACCACCTGGCCACCACCTGCCTGCTGCTCAGGTGCCCACCTGTTTGACCATCCTCTCATCTGCCTGGTTCTCAACCCATCCATCCATCCATCCAGCCATCCAGCCATCCAGCCATCCAGCCATCTGGCCAATTGCCTCCCGTCTGAAGACTCTGAACGCCTGCTCACATGCTAGCCAACCTGCCCTTCTGTGTGCCTGGCTGGCTGCCCAGCCATGCTGCGGTCTGCCAGCCATTTGGCTGTCCGATCACCTGCCCATGGCCGACCTGCTGCTCACCTGCCCACCTGTTTGCCATCCGTTCATCTGCCTGGTTGTCCACCGAGCCGTAGTCATCTGGCCACCAGTTGGCCACTCGCCTCCCCTTTTTTTGTTCTTTCTTCGTTGTATAGCTATTCTGAACATCTGAGTAGCTCATTACTCTCAGGACGATAGGCTTCAATTGCATGACTCTGGCATATGACATTTTCCTCACTGTGACGTGGCAGGGCCTTAACCCTGTACCTGCTATCTTTGGCAGTTGTTTGGACTGTTTTGTTTGTGTCCAGGCCTTTGGCCTCTCCTTCCAAATCCCCAGTAGCTTGGCAGTTTTACAGGTCCAAATTCCTGGTAGCCTGATGCCAGAGTTCCCTTTTCGATTATTTAACTCTTGTGAGATGAGCTGAGCTTTGGCCTGTTCAGGCTCAAGCCTTGGCTGCATTACCCATACCGAAGGTCAGCAGCGCTGTTCACTTATCAATTGCTTTGGTGTATTCTTGGTTCAAGAATTTGTGATGCTGCTGAGTCGAGTTGATCTCAGTCTCTTTGTGTCCTTGTCCTGTCACTCTCACTTTCAGACTCTGGGCAGTCTCTCTCTATCCTTCTCCTGCCTACCTCTCACTCTCCGAGTGAAGTTCGATTGTGTGACAGTCGAGCCTCTCCTCTCCCACCCCTCTGCCATTTTGATGCCAGAAGCTCCTTTTTCAATTTTCAAACTCTTGGAGACTAGAGTTCTTGGACCTGTTCCGACCCAAGCCTTGGCAGCAGTACTTTACTGAAGGTCAGCAGCATTGTCCAACTATCATTCGGTCAAGTCCTTTGGTCTATTCTTGGTTCAAGAATCACCTGCTCCGACCTACGCAAATGCCCTCCCCCCTCTATCCTTCTCCTCCCTACCTCTCGCTCTCAGATTTTGAGTACTGCTTACTCAAGTTCACATGTGTGATAGTCACGCCTCTCCTCCCTTTGCACCACCTCTCTGCAGCAGTCCTGTAACACCCAACCATCTATGGGAGTATTATGTGTAATATGTGATGGAGTGCAGGTTGCTGATGGCGCTGAGCTGGCCTTGTTCCCTTCATGTCATGTCATGTATCTTGTGGTGGCAGATGGCACTCTTGTTACGTGCGTGGATGTTCTACATCTTACTCACTGGGCAGTAGCACAGGTGCGTGCAGCATTCTTTCCTGGGAATATATCATGCCGAGTCTACATGTTAAATATGTGGCCCTCTGAATGTCGGGGTTCCGGATTCCCTTGTTCTGTGTTCAAGACAAGGAAAGGGAGATGGGGTGCTCACCACTGGGGCCACTCTATGCTGCACGGCTTCTGAATCTTCCTGCAATGAGTCTCACAGAATCAGTCTGAGGCCTATGCAATTTTCTGAGTATTGCTGCTTCATACTTCGGTTTGCTGAGATTTCGGTGTTTGGAGTGAGATAGCTGTTTGCTTGCGTGTCTAAGTCCCTATGTGATATAATTCCTATGTGGAGTACGAACTGTGTTCTTGCCCTGTGTTTCTGTATATCGGAAGGGGTAGTTTGGAAATAGGAGAGCCACAGTGATAGGACTGAAGTTGAACACCTGATGATCTTCTAGAAAGGCCAGAACAATCAGGGACATCGGTACAAGTTGGCAAGTACCCCGATGTCAGCGGTAGCAGTGGTGCCACCACCCCTTGGCCTTATTAGTAACTATTTTCAACCGCAGGGGGATAGGTGGCAATTAAAGAACATCATCCAAAAATTATTTGTCAAATTAAGAGCCCTCTGGTCTAAGGAGGACACCAGTGTTCTTGGTACTAGTGACACCGCTGTCGCTTGGCTCTACTATGTGTCTGGCTGGGCAGAATGTCTTCCTTAACTTGTATTTAAGCAAAACGTCAGATCTCCCACGATGCTCCCACGCGAGACCCTGCCCGCTTGTGTTGGGAAAGGGCATGGGCCCAGGGTGGGCCCAGTAAAAATGAAAAAAGAAGCAGGAAAGAAAAACGGGGGTCATGGGGGAGGGCCCAGGTGGAAAACATTGCAGCCAGTCGTGTCGGCGAGCGGAATGGGGAAGGGGCTGCGGGGTTGTGGGGCAAGCAGCCAACCACGGAGCGAAAGAGACACCCCCGTTCACGAAGGGGAAGCAGCCTGGCGCGTGGAGAGAAACTATGATCGTCTTCCGCGAGGAACAGGCCAGGGGACGGGTGGAGGGTTTGATGGCGTGAAGGACATGGCAGTGTCGATTGCCAAAGGGGTACGATGTGAGCATGGAGGGTGAGGTCTCTCTCTCTCTCTCTCTCTCTCTCTTTCTCTCTCTCTCTCTCTCTCTCTCTCTCTCTCTCTCTCTCTCTCTCTCAGCATTACCGAAATCTCTCTTTTGCCTATGGTAGGGTGAGCTCTCTCTCTCTCTCTCTCTCTCTCTCTCTCTCTCTCTCTCTCTCTCTCGCTCTCTCTCTCGGTCCTTGACTAGGGGGGAGGTTTGCATGACATTGAGAAAGAGAAGGTGAAGGGATGCTGCTTTGGGCAGTTGGGCAATGCCACTAAGGCGAGGGCATAGCATCAAGCAGAGGAAGCAGTGACATAGGCATGTGTCAACATGCGTTAGACCTCTCTCTCTCTCTCTCTCTCTCTCTCTCTCTCTCTCTCTCTCTCTCTCTCTCTCTCTCTCTCTCTCTCTCTCTCTCTCTCTCTCTCTCTCTCTCTCTCTCTCTCTCTCTCTTTTTGAGCGGGCTAAGTGTAAGTCCCACTACTATCATTCTTAACAACCTTTCAAAGGATGGTATCGAGAGTTTTGTTAGTGTCCTCAATCTTACCATCCGTCTAAGGGTGGTAAGATTACCAGAAGCGGAGCTGAGATCCGTACGCGTCACTGTTAGAAATGATGCTCTGAGGTAGGCCGTGGTCCCCATGACTCGTTCAAAGATGATGTTGGCGATCTTACGAGCGCCAGTGAAATAGCGGCACGAGATAAAATGTGCGTGCTCTGTGAAGTGGTCGATAACAACCAAATTAGCATCATGACCACACTCAGTGGAAGGGCGGAGGGGACCGACAATGTTCATAGAGATGGACTGCCAACAACTGTCAGGTATGGGTGGAGGCTAGAGTAACTCATATGGAGGGTGGTTCACATTGTTCACCTCATGGTAGGTATGGCATGCAATCCGTTGATCGTGGAACTGTACTATGGCTTGAACACGAAGCTAAGTAGTGAAAGCAACACATACTCATGATTCTCGCCGACCACGTAGTCCATGCTAATACAGGAGATTGTTCATGTATAGGAAGTATGAGGAACGGTCTCATCTCGCTCCAATTTTCGTTTGGATATTGCAAAAATCAGGGAAGCAATAGCGTCATGATTGTCGTCAGGGCGTCAGGATAAGGCGTTCGCAACTTTGTTTGACTCTACCCAGATATGCTGAACGGAGAAAGTGAACTTAAATAGGTCTTGCCACCAATGTGCCGGTTGAGGGGAAAGTTTGGCTTTCATGAGGAAAGTCGCGAAAACAGAGTTGTCCGTGAGCACAATGAAGTGCGTACCCTGCAGGTAATGGCGCCAATACCGATCGGCGGGATAAGGTGTTCGCAACTTTGTTCGACTCTACCTAGGTATGTTGAACGAAGAAAGTGATCTCAAATAGCTCTTGCCACCAGTGTGTCAGTCGAGGGGAAAGCTTGGCTTTCATAAGGAAAGCCGCGGAAACAGAGTCGTCCGTGAGCACAATGAAGTGCGTACCCTGCAGGCAATGGCGCCAATGCTGAGTGGCATAAACTACTGTGAGAACCGTACGTTCTCCAGCTACGGTGTTTATCTTGGCGGGCAATAAATGACAACAATGATAGGCAATTCGACATTCGCGAGCACAGGCCTCGACGGTCCTGTCCTCCACGATGATTGGAGAATAGGTGATGGGTGAACTATCAGTTGTGGAAGGGTATGGGGTCCAAAGTCGAAAGGGGTGACCTGCACCCCTACGTGAATTTAATATACTCTTGGAAATCCAAGAGTCAAGCCCAACTCGCGAAAAGCGGACCAAGAGTCAAAGATTTCTCATCAGTCAACCACGTCCATAGATCAGATGCACAGTCAAGGGGAGCATTGTGCGTCCTTGCGTGCTCCCAAGGAGGTGTTTTTCCCATCTTTGTTCCACAATCTCATCAACCCAGACGTGCAGTACAGTCCAGAATGCTTGTTCGGCGCTCAGTTTTGGGATGTCGTCCATTGTCTTCCATGCCCACTCCACCGGATCGAATTCGAGATCCTGCAGTTCTATTGTGGAACTATATATTCTGTAGGAGTCGTCCTCAAACACTCGGATCTTACAAAGCATGGCTGGTTTAGCTACCACTCTGGCGCGTACTGTCTTGTTTACGGTACTGATAGTCTGGCCCGGGTGGTCTATATCGTGCATGGGCACAATATCCATTCTCCTAATGGGCCTGTTGGCTTGACGTACGACAGGGCGACTGTGGGTGTGGACTCCCAGGTCCATGTGGCCCAGTCTCCTTAAGCGCTTGCAACAGCGGTAACCATTCTGGTGGTTCGGAGTTCTGCAAGGCGTCAAAGTTGGCATGCAGATTGTGGCATCCCTTCAAGGGTTCTCTGAGTTCCGTATATGTTTTCCATCGATTGTGTTGGTGGTTCCAAATGTGCTGGACTTGCCATACACCCCGCTCCAGCCAGAAAATCCATCTGCCATCTTGTGATGTCAGCGTCCACGGTTCGTCTGTAGGATCCTTCAACCATTGGTTGCAGAAGAGGGGCTGGCGCAACACCTCTTGACGAGGTACATTAAATAACCCTAGTGAGGTGTCTGCTGACTGTCTTGCTGTTGTTCTTGCTGTTGGGTAGTACTACGTGTCGACCATAATTTGGTGATCATCCAAACTGGCCTTGGAAGTTGGTTGGCATCACTGCTTTTGGCAGCTGTCGTATTCGATGTGAGCCCAGAGAAGTCCATGGCAGACCTTGTTGGGTGAGCAGTTTGACCACCCAGTTAGATTGGAGGGCTTTGGTTTGCACGACGGGTCGAGGACTCCCAATCCACCCCTGCGCTTTGATTGCGTCACTTGTGTCCAAGCCACTTTTGGTATGAAGTTTTGCCTTGTCGGGTTACCCGACCAAAGATAGGTTGTGGCCCTCAGTTTGAGGGTGCTGGCCATATTTTGCTCTGGTGTCCAGATTGTGGCTGCATACCAGAGCATGGAAAAAATGGAGGCATTGAGTATCAGCGCCCGGTCGAAAACTGAGGTGTAAATGCTAAGACCATATGTCCATCTTGCGTAGCATCCTTGTTAATATCTCTGGCACAATTGCTTGGTCAGGTCCCGTCTCTGTCAGTTTTATGCCCAGGAAGCGCAGCGGTGTCTTGGGATCTTGCCTTGAGAATCCTAGCAGAGAGGTGGCTGGTGGGGGTGGCGGGCCGTCCACCAACCACCAGCCGACGGTCTTCTGACCAATTGACTTCATTTCGGAGGCCAATTGGAATGCCTGCATTGCACGTGTCAAGGCCTGAAATGAGGCGTTGGAGGCTTTAATGACCACTGTGAGGTCATCTGTGAAAAGGAGGGTTGTCGGCAGGGAAACCTCATGTGCGGGCGCAGCCGTCTCTGCCACCAGTCTGTCAATGGAAGGGTCCTTGCGCAAGAAGGAAGCAGTCGCTTCTCATTCTGTATAATGGTGAGCCATTGACCTGCACCTGTCTGTGGGCTTGGTTGTACAGCATCCGTACCAATCTACGAACGTTCGGTCCCACCCCCATCTGCTCCATGCATTGCGGTTGGAAGGACCAATTGACTTGATCATACGCCTTCTTGATTATGAAAGCAATGGCTGGTGATCTTGCTGAGCCTGTTGGCCAAGAGCTTGGCCAGCACTTTGTATATCACTGTTAGCAATGTTATAGGCCTGTATATCACTGTTAGCAATGTTATAGGCCTGTAGTTCTTGATGTCCGCAGGGTCCCTTTTTTTGTAACGTTATATCACAACTCCAGTGTTGAGGTACGTGCCCAGGCTCTCCTCTCCCTCCGCCATGTCGAGGAAGGACATGTACTCGTTCTGAAATATTGGCCAGAAGGTCTGCCAGAACTCCTTGAAGAGGCCATCTCTTCCCGGTGTTTTGTTTGGTTGCAAAGAGTGCAGCGCGGCTCTGATATCTGTCTGCGTGAGGGGCTTGTCGAGTTCGTCACTTTGTTCTTGTGTGAGAGTTCTGTCGAGGTGGGAGAGAAACGTACTCTGCGCTTCCATTACCACGGCCCCTTTGGTTTTCTGTTGATGTATACAGGTTTTTGTAAAAGTCTGCCGTTTTTGACAGTATTCGGTTGGGGTCAGATGTCACTGGGTCCCCGTCACCCGTTCGCAGCTGGTCTATGAGCTTGTTTCATGTGTTGTTTGTGTTCTTCAGTTTTGTTCAAACTAGCCTGTGCTGGCTCATAATCTCATTATGTTTCTGTTGTTTTGCTGGAAGTGATAGTGCTGGGATTTGATCCCAGGCCCTGTAGAACTCGTTACCAGGTTGGGAGTGAGTTGTTCATGCTGGGTTTTAAACCCAGGTAGCCTGTTGTTCATGGCGGGTTTTGAACCCAGGCAGACTGTTGAGCAGCATTGGCTAGTCTGATTTATGATGGGCCCATAGCTGCACAGTTCTATTGAGAGTTCCAGTGCAGAGCTCGATACTGGCCGCAATTCGAGTTGACAGGGCACTACTTCTGTGGGGAACGGCAAAGCACCTTTGATGGTCCACCATGGCAGGTGAGAAGTAGGAGCACCCATGATTTCTGAGATCTCTACCACTTCGCAATCATTTACGATTCCGTTTGTCCCACGTTGCTGGGTGTGGCTGAGCTTAAGTGGGCAAGTTTTGAAAAAGTTTCCTTCCGTGTGTGATCTGCGAGAAGCCATTCTTTATGAAGTTGATTAAACCTGAAAACAAGTTCAGTTGTAGCATTCTATTTACCGATCTCGAATTACTTATTTGTTTATTTATTTTACCTTGTGTATTCTTCGGGGGCTGAGTATCATGGCATTCCAATGGCTGTCACTTGGCAGGTCGGAACTACAAACCAGGCAGATACGAATGGAATGATGCAGCGGTTTTGGGACTCTGCATTCTCGCTGGATCCTCCGGAGGAGGATGAGGATGCACTGAGGTGGGTGTCAATATCACTTCTTGAATTGGTTGATTTTTATCGCATGGTATCTAGGGTAGATCTAGTCACCACCGGGAAGGTTCTGGAAAGCGTCTTGTTGTGCAATTCCTGGGTTTATTTTGCCCTGCATTTCTGTGTGTCAGCTTTAAGGCATGGGTGGTGCAATGGCTGGGGCCTAGAGAGTTACTGGTCCTGAGGGTAGGACAACGAAGACTGGTACGTTGTGCAAGATTGAGGTACAACCTCTCCCCTTTTTGTGGAGTTACAAGAAAACCTTGAGAAGGGAGCAGCACTGCGAGGGGGTGCAAGGCTGAGCTACACCCTCCTTGCTACTTGTAGAGTTCGTGAGAGAGGTCACAAGCTAGCCTCCTCTTGCCCCTTTAATGGCATGTGTCAGTGGTGTTGGATCTCCCCACTGATCACCTTCCACCTTTCTCAAGTTAGAAGTAGGCTCTGGGATGCGACCAGAGGAGGATGACAGCTGCTGATGTGGAGGAGAAGGTGGAGAAAGGAGGAGGGAGAAAAGAACTTCGTCACGAAAGAGCAGGAGAGAGAGGTGGCACTAGACTAAGACGAAAAGATCCAGTCAAATGCTCTTTGTTGTTGGGTTGTCCAAGTTTTGACTTTTTTGTTTTTTTCCGACGAAAGGCCTCCTGGACTTTGCCCCTTTTCTTGGTAGCATTAGTCTGGTTCCTCCTCTACCAGAAGTTGAAAGGAAACAAATAAACTGGACTCAATGCTTCCTCCCTATTACGGCCAGGGTATTCTCTGACAACATTGATTACTTCCTGAGGAAGAATTGACTGTCGAATATGCCCAATTCATTTAGTCATCTCATTGCCTTTTTCCTATCCTATGCTCTCAAAAACGGCAGACCTGAAAGGGTTGTCCAAGCTGCTGAGGGCAGACTGCCAGAAAGTCATGATAACTGGAAAGGTTCCTCCTTTACATGTGTTTCTCATGGTCCGTGGCTATGGCCGCCAGCAACAACAACAAGCTGGTAACTCTCTCTCTACCTAGTTTTCCATGAATCCAAACTTTTGCCCTTTTCAAAGAGCGATCAGTTCCCTTTTCGAGGATTCATGTGACCTCCAACGATGGGCAGTCAGGCTGACTTGACCGGATAGGGAACACAGGTTATTACCTGTGCCCAAGCCACCAGGCCGAGGAAGACCACTGAAATCTCAATTGAAGTATCAAAGTTCACTTTCGGACATCATGTTGAACCAAGAGAAGAATTGACTCAGTCTGCAGCCCAACTGGTTTCACACTATGAGAGGTCTAGGGAAGCACAACAAGAATCAGTGTATTTCAAAGGACTTTCAAACCTAAGGGAGGTGAATGTGGGGCTTCTAGGCCTCAGCAGCCCCCACCGAAACACCCAGGCGAGCCCCAAGTGAAGGCCCCAACCAGGTAACTACATGGCAGGTCCTGCACTGGGCTCCCAACCAAGCAGTTGCCTGGGCCAGGTATCTTGGTAGGAAGTGCCTATCGGAGGGCCCAGAACCCGGTCGGGACATATGCACATTGGGCAGCGGGGAGCTAGAGGCAACGGATGAGAAAGTGTGTAGCCAGTGCCCAGCAAAAGAAAGGCAGCATTGCAGAGGCTGCCCGTGAGTGTTTGCCATAGCTGGTAGGCAGTACTGTGTGTGAGTGAAGGTGGCGGGTGGACGGGTGGTCAGGGAAGGAGGAAGCGCCTATTGGAGGGCCCAGACCCCGGCATCAGAAACAAACAAAAGAAGCAAGGTTGGGACATATGCACATTGGGAAGCTGGCAGCTAGAGGCAACAAATGAGAAAGCATGCAGCCAGTGCCCAAGCAGAAGGAAGGCAGCATTGCGGAGGCTGCCCCTGAGCGTTTGCCATAGCTGGTAGGCAGCACTGTGTTTGATAGAAGGTGGCGAGTGGACGGGTGGTCAGGGAAGGAGAGCAGCAGTGGGGACTGGTGTGTACTTATGTGGTGTGTGCCCAAGGAGCACCTACGTGATCAGACTCTGTACAAATCCCTACACTATTAAAATTGCTAAGGTAACAAATCCGAAATCTGGGCCGTCGTCGGTCCTACCGGCCCACGGCCCAGATCGACCTAACCATGTAACAAATCTGCGATCTGGGCCGTCGGGCCCTACCAGACCGACAGCCTGGATAGATGCAGTCTTAAGATCTTAGTCCCGCGCCGAGATCCAGGCCGTCCGTCCGGATCGACGGCTCAGATAGCCGCGCGGCGGAGTGCTGTGGGGTACTACCGGTCAAGTGCCATGCGGTGCTACTGGGCTACTGGAGTCGAGGGCGCTTCACGACGGCAGGCCAACCCAACATTCCCGTTGGACTGAACGTTGTCGTGCATCAGTTGTGTTCTGCTGTTGTCGTGAAGCACGCCGTGCTGTTGTTTTGAAGCGCCCGTTTGTGAAGCGCCCTGTTGTGGAACACTCTCTCTCTCTCTCTCTCTCTCTCTCTCTCTCTCTCTCTCTCTCTCTCTCTCTCTCTCTCTCTCTCTCTCTC
>BFEA01000530.1:751338-768466 GCA_003427395.1 Chara braunii | reverse complement strand
TTTTTATTTTTGCATGTTATCACTGTGCCCGTTTTTTGCTTTCATTCTTTGTTCCGCAAAGTGCGCTCTTTTAGTTTGTAGTGATGTGACAATATATATGAGTCGGTGAAACTCGGACGAAACAGTTTGTCACAGCCCTTCGTTTGTTGTCCTCTTCTCTCTCTCTGCCTACGGTTTACCGGGCAGTTCTGTTTGTGACGATATCGCGGAAAGATCACGACCAAATCTACAGGCCCTTCAATTTGCAGAGTTGTGTAGTCATCCTTTTGAGCGCAAAAAATCATGGAAGTTGGGGAACTTTTCCCGTTGGCCAACACGTGCCAGAATGGCAAAAATGAAAAAAGCAAGGAAACAGCGTGGCATTTATTTCACGTTTTTTTTTTTTTTTTTTTTKTTCCCTGGAAAGATCACAACCTAACCTACAGGATCTCAAATTTTCATGTTTTTTCTTCAATTCGTTTGAGCGCGAAAAATCGTCAGAGTTGTCGCTTGAAAATTGAGGGACTGGACCCACCTGCCACATTGTGCAACGTTAGGGTTTGGACACAGAGGCACATCCTGACCTGCCAGCTGCCTGACGTCAGACACTTCATAAAGAAGCAGTCCCCCAAAACACATAGGGACTCAGTCGACCTGAATGGTTATCAGATCAGGCAGTTGCATATCTCAAATATGTGCGTGGGTTCGTGGGTTCAAACCCTGACGACAACCATTGGCAGTGAACTTCATAATCTTAATATGTGGGTGGGTGGGTGTGTGCGTGCGTGTGTGGGTGGGTGGGTGGGCGGGCGGGTAGGTGGGTGGGTGGGTGGGTGCCTGTGCCCGCCTGACCACCCTGATGCATTTTGTCATCTTGCCACAAAAGAAAAAGACAAAAAAGCGAGCCACAAAAGAAAAAGAAAAAAAAGCGGGAAACGACGAAAAAAACACAAAAAAAAAAGCAGGGCCGGGGCTCCGCGAAAAGCCACAAAAGAAAAAGGAGCAGGGCCGGGGCTGCGCAAAAAGCCACAAAAGAAAAAGGGAAAAAAGCGGGAAACGACGAAAAGCCACGAAAGAAAAATAATAAAAAGAGGGAAACAGCAAACGCACGGCTGCGAAACAGACTACGCAAAATTCGTGAAACGACGAATGAAGAACAAAAAGAAAATGAATATCCATGCGGCTTGAAACAGACGGAACAAAACGAAAAAGAAAAAGAAAAAAAAAGTCCGCGCCGCCCGCTTATCGACAGCAGCCGCTTCAAGATATTCTATCGCCTCTACGCCCGCCGCTGTCCGGCCCCATGGGCGCTCACTCACATTTGCTGGCGCGCTGTGAACAATTCGGTACGCGCACTGTTCTGCACGCCTCCCCGCCCTCGATCGCCTTCATCCGCCGGCCCGCACCAAAACTTCAGCTCGATTTCGGAGCGCAGCGGACCATCGACCTCCCCCCTGCGGCCAATGCTCCTTAGGGGATAGGATAATAATAATAATGATAATAATAATAATAATAATAAAATAATAATAAAATAATAATATAAGTTAATAACAATGAAAGAATGAACCAGAACCAATAAAACCCTAACACAAAAACACTATAAAACACAAAAACACTATAAAACACAAACACTATAAAACACAAAAACACTAGGAACCCTAACACAAAAACACTTTCCGAGTTTCATTACTGATCCAAACATGTCAGAACTGGACCATGACGTACCCTAAAGCACATACATATCACACAAAAAGTAAAACAAGGAACAAAGCAAAAAATCAGCACATGATATGACAATTTCAGTGGAAAATTCGCCGAAAATAACACCCCCGGTTAGCCACCTGTGGAGAGAGCTTGCATAGGTGTGTGTGCACACGTCTGAGAACTCATGAGAGAGAGGAGAGTAAGGTGTGTCAGTATGGCATAAGCTCTGCAATCAAGACATATGCATCATTATCCAGCATCACGTGTTTGGAAAATCTCTCTTTGTCTCTGCATATTGAAGCTCTGCTGTGTACAGCCCCTCCATTTGATGCAGGTGAATCCGCAATGGTCAACTAGTTGATGTGCTTTTAAACAGAGGTGGCTCTGTCTGTGCAATCCCTCCAAAATCGTAACTCCTTTTTGTTCCTGGCATTTTTGCAGGTATTGAAAGTTTGGATGAGCTTGTGATGGCAGTTGCCAACCGCACGGGTCTGGATATGAAATCAACAAATGCCCCACACATCATGGTGTGTGCGCCACTTGTGTTAATTATGCTCTTCTTAGCTAGCATGGACTTGAGAGGTTTGATGGATGTCTTGTCGTACTCTTTCTCTTCACATCTCTCACAGCTCTTGAACTTGCGTAAACTTTTCTGGACCTTGGGAATCGGACAATCACTCAATGAGTAATGAGGTCTGATGATGGCCGGGGAAGTGGGGGGTGACTTGGCCCTATGTCAGTGCAGGTAATGTTGTTTGGGTCACCGGACTGGCTGGTATGGGTGAATCTGGTCTTCGCCGGGGTGAGAGAGAGGGTGAAGTCATGGCTGTTCATGATTTTTTTCTTTCTTTTGTGTGTGTGTGTGTGTGTGTGTGTGTGTGTGTGTGAGAGAGAGAGAGAGAGAGAGAGAGAGAGAGAGAGAGAGAGGCTTTGGTTTGTGGTTATTCCTCTGTAAAATGCTGGTTGATAAGATGTCTGTGGTTCCTTGTAGCTTCTAGTTGATCAGCCCGCCCCACGCTTCCTATAGAACTCCACCCCCCCCCCGTTTCCTTCCTTCCTCCCTCTTGTGTACTGCTAGTAAATGCATTCGGATGGTACAGACAAAATATAAGGTGAAGACCTACCCCCTTACTCTGCCTCTTTTATAATGTGCGTGTTGGCCGTTAATGCACACGGGGATGTGGGCAGCTGGTGCCAAATCACAGTCAACATGGCCAGCCTTGTGTGTGAGAGGCAGGATAAAAAGGGAGTTGCAAGAACAAATAGGAGGGGTACCCCAATAACTGGCAATAAGGTAACCCTTGGTCACTATACACAGGGCAGGGTAAATGACTGTCTTGGGTAGAGAAAGGAGTATTGAAGGTGGAGCACCTATGGGACGGCGAAAAAAGATAATGGAAGTCAGTCAAGGAAATGCGGAAAGAGCTCAAGGGCTGTCACAGATTAGCTTCTAATCTCAGCCTGATCTTAGAAAGCATCCCTTTAGCATGGACTCGCCTGCTGAAGGAGGAATTCACCTGGAAACACGGGGACTGGGGTGTTTCCATTCAAGAGGTTGCCCCAACCATAGCCTACCGCTTTGTGAAACAGGTGGGAACGAGGAACCTCGAGGGAAAATTTCTGACATACTCAATCTCGCACGGCCAACACCAAGACTGGGTGATTAACAGGGGGTGCTAAGACTCAAGGGTGGTAGAGGTCTTTACCCTGAGAAAAGTAATGGTACTGATTGTCGAAAGCTGGAAGATCTTCAAACCAATGAAATCAATCAGGGACCTGCAATACAACCCAGGGGAATGTGGATGGATGAGCCAATCCATCAAATCTAAGCGACTAATCCCTGACTCCACGGTCAAGTTTGGTTACAATTTAGGTCTGACGAGTAAGGAGCCAACCCCGATCATCCAGGAAAGATGGAACAAGTTACTGGCACTTACTGCAATCCCCACTCAACGACCCCATAGTTGTCCCCTGGAAGGTACACAAGAGGATAAAACCAATTAAGATCCGTAGCATGCAATGGCTGATAGCTTACACTGCACTCCCGGTCAAAAAATGGCTTCATAACAAAAGAACGAAGTCTGACCCTAATAGTACACCTAACATGCAATCTTTGTAAAATGAGCACCGACGAAGATATCGTCTACTGCCTGTTAAAATGCCCAACTGCAATTAAAGCATGGTCGCGAGTCCCAAAACTATGGTTTTCCTTCTTCACGATCCCCCAACCCACTTCCCCGATTCCCTTACTACTGGCCACCCAGATTCCATCCTACCTGAAAGGTCCCCCTAAGTCCTGGTTCCTTCTGCTACGCAAAGTTACCCTGTGGTCCATTTGGAAGCAGAGGTGCGCGGCGACCATCGAAGAAGCAGAGATCGACCTCGAACACTCCTGGAGCAACCTGATACAGTTGATTGAGACAGAAATCAGACGCAGATGGGCCAGCGTAAAAAATAAAGCTCCGCTGGGAACAGCGACAGCGGGATTTAGAAGACTGTCTTTTTACAAATCGTGGCTCCTGGAGGGCAAGATCGCAATGATTGATGGTGACAAGCTCCGGTGGCGAAGATGGGACCCAATATGGGCCGGATCCTTTTCTGACATAGGCCGGATCCTTTTCTGATCAGTTAATAGATCAACAAGCAAATTTAGGCAGGCAGGTGGGAAGGGGATACATCACTCTACATAAAAGCAATCAACGCCGCCCCCTCGGATCTCTCAACCGTAAAAAGAATATATAAGCGGACTATGAAATGAGGTGCAGCAAAATACACTGCGAAACCTGACAGAAGCCCAGGAATTAAGGACGAGAGTAGAACAAACTGCCCTGGGACAAGGAAAGGGGGCAACTATCGACAGGCAACGGCTCCTATTCAAATGAAGTTTCAGCGCACACCCCGTAGATCAGAGGAGTGTCAGCAACAGTGGAGAGCAACACCAGAGAGCATACCAACCCCGCAAAAGGCCTGGATGTTCCAAGAAGGATACTAAGTTTGCCCGCAAGGGTGTAGACACAGGCAGGCGGGCAACTAGAGTTTAGGGTTTGAGGCAGGAGGGGCAAGCCCCCTAATACAGGATTAGCCAAGCTAGAGGAGTCTGGATAACGGGCAGTCGGATCTTAGAATTGATGCTGCCAAAGGAAAGGCAAACCTCTGTCCTGTGAACGTTTAGGGTTTTAGCACCCAAGCTTCGCAAAGGAAGTACAAGATTGGCTAGAAGAGAATTGCTTATGAGAATGTTTATTCTGGGGATACACTGTTGGGGGTAGGGATCTGCTTTGAAGTATGGGTGTNCTAGAAGAGAATTGCTTATGAGAATGTTTATTCTGGGGATACACTGTTGGGGGTAGGGATCTGCTTTGAAGTATGGGTGTCAGTGACAGTCAATCCTTCCGCATTGGAGTTAGCAGAATAGAAGTTAGCAGGAGTAGAGGTAGACAAGGAGTTTAGGCATTCATTGGTGCTGATTAAAGTTTAACTCGGGTCCCAATGGGTCCTGTCAAAAGCATAGCACTGGGTAATGCTCCCAGATCCGGTCTTTATGTGGGGAGCCCGGCCCCTCGTTTTCATATGAAAAGTTTGAAGAAGAAAAAGGAAAAAACTTCAAAAAGAAGAAATGTCAAATTTGCAGGAAAAAAAAGGGGTACCCTAATAGCCCAAGCGGGCTAGCTCAGTTGGTTGAGCATATAAGTGGCACTCAGGAGGTCATGCGTTCAATACCTAACGTCGTCCTTGCAACCCCCGCTGCCTGCTGGTGGATTCTTTGGGTTCACCAGCGGAGATTGTTGGCTTGGGCCTCCTGACTGGTTGTCTTTTTAGCTCGCGCCAGGTGTCAGGAGCTTGGTACTGCTCCCCGCACAGCGCAGAGATAGGTAGACAAAGACCCATAACCTTAGGATAGCTTAGTTCTGGGTACTAAATTTAAGGTAGTCTTAGACCCTAGCCCTAGACCCTAAGTGCTGGTCTCGAGGTGTAGAAAACGGGATTGTGGTTGAACTAGTGCAAAGGCAAGGTAAGTCTCCATACTAGATACGTGAGTGGACACGATATTGAGAGAAAAAAATGTAGCATAGGTAGGTAGGTAGTGTGGGGTAGGCACAATATTGAGAGAAGAAAATAGGGTAGTAAAAATACAGCTTGTCCCCCGTATAGGAGGAGAAGACAGCTGTAATTAAAAAAAAAAAAAAAAAAAGAAGGGGTACCCCAATGAATTCCGAAGTAAAGGTAGCCAAGAAAGGGATATAGCGGCTCTATTCTGCTCCATGTTGCTTGCCATAGAGGTTGAGCTCTTTCATTGTTGGAATGGCTTACAAGTGTGCTTCATTGTCTGCAGTAGAGGTAAAGTTGCTTTGATTTTGGATCTACTCATCTGGGTAGAACAGGGGCTGTTGTGGTGAAAATCTAATACTCACACACACACACACAGCATCATGCTTAAATAACGGTGCATGGCTCATCTCAATTGTGCTTCATTGTCAGCCTTCCATACTGATGAGTCTGATGACATGTCAGCACCATGGCATCTGTCGTCAATGTTTCCAGGAAGCTGTCATAGAAAGTAGGTGTCTTTACTGCGTTGACTATCCCCGGTGCCATCACCCGCCACATCCTCTCCTAGCATGTCCCATATGTGGTGTTGGTCATACACCTGCGGCAACCACAGACGGATCTTCCTCTTCCTTGCCAGATGAATGACAGACACAGCAGCCCGAGGAGGAAAATGGACTTCTATTTATGTGAATCACCTGCAGAGCGATGTGCTGACAGTTTATCACCACCAGAGCGAGCTGTTGCAGACCAAATCCTGCAGCAGCTGAACACCCTTGTTTTGGAACGATCCTCCCTGGCGTTGTCTTCCCATAGAGAAGGAATAGATACTGAGGAAACCCAAGAAAGATGCTCCATGCTGCTTTGTGATGACCCGCCGGAGATTCAACTAGCAGGTGGTTCACATGCCTTGTGCTGTGAGGATTATGAAGGGATAGTCCGTGTGAGTTTTTGCTTTCATGTACAGCGCACTGACATGTCATGTCCAATTTGTAGACGGGCTGGAATGAAATGGTTTTCACCTTTCTGCAGTCACAGATGCGGGCCCTAGAGTTCGATCCCCAGACTTCGTCTTACCCATGTACAATATTGAGTTGACCCCCGAGTATTTGAACCCGCAGCCTGTGTTGTGGTAGTTGGTTGTTGTCTGTTGTAGGTCTGTGTAGTTGTAGGGGTTCGATCTGTAGGTCTGTTGAGTAGGGGTCACAGCTCTGTAGAGCTCGTAGCTGTAGATGTCCTGAAGGGTCAAGGTTGTAGCTGCTACAGTCCTGAAGGGTCAAGGTTGTAGCTGCTACAGTAATCGAAAGGCCAAGTCCGCAGACTTCCGGAAGGTCCGGAAGTGGCCTTTCGAAAGTGTCTCACGTTTAGTCTGAGGCAAATGGGCAAGTGGTGAGCCCAATGGCACTGAGTCGGCAGTGCGGCTGCATTGAGTTGGCAGTGCAACCCCGTGCAGTCAGCGGTACCAGTCCCAGTTAGTCGCAGTCCAGTTAAGCAAGTACCGTGTGGAACTGTGTTCACCAAGGGCCTGGTGGAAAGGGGCAGACCAACGAGTTACAGAAGTGTAAATCAAGAGGCAGCATCCAGCATTCATTCATTCGCTATGTAAGCCATGCGGAAGCGCTGCTACAGCGTCTTGTGCGAAGGTGGTCTGCAGGTTGCCCGAAGTCGAAGTGGGCTGTAGAGAGAGATCGCAACCATAGTCAGTAGAGGTAGAGCGGCCATAGCCGTTGTAGGAGGAAGTTTGTGTGTGTGGTGGTATTCAGGGTGATCCAGACTCCAGATTCCAGAGTGAGCATGTGTGAACAGTGGGTTTGGACATAGTGACGAAGGTTGGGATGTTTAGGCGCCGTGCGCCGTAGCCTGTTGAAGTGAACTTGCATCTGAACTGTGTTCTTGATTTCCATATCTTTAAGCTTTGAGTGGGCGCCCGGCGTCAGTGTGAGTCTCCATCTCTTTGCATGTATGCGAAGTGGAAGTGAAAGCGAGTATGATTGCATTGGTATCAGAGCTGGTTCCCGTTACCCCACGCGCCATCGTTGTTGCCGGCAGGAAGGTGACGCGCGCCAGTCAGGCGCCGTAGCCGAGGTACACTGAAGGAGGAACCATCCGCCATAGCTACGCTGCGGAGTCCGGTGCCACGTACCTGCATAGAAGACAATGACGAAGAAGAGAGAGAGAGAGAGAGAGAGAGAGAGAGAAGAGCGATACAAGATTGTTGTGTGGTCCAAGAGAGAAGGCGGCGATAGCTGCGGAGCTCGGACACAGGGTTACTGAGAGAGAAAGGTGAAGCGAAGGAGGAGGAGGAGAGACGAAGGAGAAGAAGACATAGCTAGGGAAAAGGAAGGAGGGACAACGAAAGTGAAAGAAGCCATAGCCGGGGTGAAGCGAGAAAGAGGAGAGAGGAGGAAGGAAGGAGGATCAGGAGGTTGGCGAGGAAGAAAAAGTGCCGGCAGCCAGAGCCGAATCAAGGGCTGACCAAGGCGTTGACCAAAGGGTTGACCAGCGTTGACCAAGATTTTGATCGGAGAGTTGACTGACGAGTTGATTGGCGTTGACCAACGAGTTGGCCAAGCGTTGACCAGTGTTGACCAGGGTGGTTGACCATGAAATTGACCAAGCTGGAGTTGGTATATTCTCGCCAAGCCTTCAGCCTATCCCCTCGCCCTATGGATGTGCACTCACCCATGGTACTTGTTGAGTCTGTCTGTCTCTTCTTTCTGCATTGAGTCTCTTCTGTCCAGGTGATAGGAACTATGTGTATGTGGTCATAAAGCTTTGTTGGCCAAGCCCACACGGGTTGAGTAGGGCTAAAGGTTGTGTCTAAGGACTCGATTGACCCGGAGGACACGAACCCTCCCAAGGACCAATACAGACCGGCGGGCTGCTCGGTGTGGCAAAGTAGGCCCAAAATCCGAGTTGTGGGCTGCACAACAAGCTGTCTACGCCTTGAGAGGACTTCCTGATCACGTCATCCTGTTTGTGACGTTAAAGAATGCCTGAGGAGTTACGGGGGATCTCCTTAAATGCCTCCTGATCAGCAGTAAGTCATGTAGTGACAGCCTTAGTTTAGGTTGCCAGAGACCATAGTTGACAGGATCTTGCTAAGATTTTGTGGTCCTTATATTGAGTACGTCCCAAGTTAAGTCAGTCAGGGATGTGAGTCTAAGTGGTGAGGAGTGGAACTGAACCTTGGTTGTACGTCTTTCACCATGGTTGACGCGCGTAGTGGCAAGAGCACCACCCCTTACACCAAAGCTCAAGAAGAGCAAGTCGCCGCAGTACTCAAAGAGAGAAGAGAGGAGATCAAGAAAGAGTTGATTAGACAGGCTAAGAAGTTGGCCTTGCAGGAGGAGCAGGCGGCGAAAAAAAAGAAGTTGGAAGAGGAAATGGAGAGATTAAAGAGGGAGGAGGAGGAGGAAAGCAGTAGATGAGGAAGAGATAGAAGAGGAGGAAGAAAAGGAGGAGGAGCCCTTGCTCAGAAGAGGCGCAGGGCAGAGAGGAGAATCCAGTGGCACAAAGAACGAGGATTCATGGATGGAGAAGATCTCTAAGTGGGTTAGCTAATTTATCTCTAGGAGAAGAGGAAGAGGTCGGCAAGCGGTTAACGGAGACCCCCACTTTTCGGCCCTGAGTAACCATGCATGATCCTGAAATTAGGGTTTCGGGGTCAAATTTTGTGTTTTTTTGAAAAAAAAAAAGTTTGCCTGTTTTTGTTTTTGGACAAGCTTGCTGTGTGTCAAATTTGGTGTCATTAGGGTTATCAGAATTTGTGTTGTTGATCATCCTGAAAATCCTGAAATTTCGATGAATTTTTTTTTGGCAAAATTGCCTGAAAATGCCCTTTTGAGGTGCTGTTTTATGTGTTTTAATTCTTTTTTTTTTTTGTTTTTTTTTATAATGTGTTAGTAAGAAGTGCACTCTATACATTGGTGTGGAGTTTGCTTGAAATGGCCTTATGGGTTTCTTATAAATTGAGGTGAAAAATGGGGGTTCGGTTAACCGGCTCTCAAAATCCTGAATGATCTTGAAGTGGTGAAAGGTCCGAAGACCATGAAAACCACCCTTCACCACTTGAGGATGCAGCCTGCCTAAACAGGTGGCTTACCACTTCAGGACCATTCAGGATTTTCAGACCTGAATGGTCATGAAGTGATGAAAGGTCCGAAGACCCTGAAAACCACCTGTTTAGGCAGACTGCATCCTGAAGTGGTGAAGGGTGTCCCGAAGTGGTGATGAAAAATACGACTGTTGTTAACCTTCTCTCATTAATTTCCCCCGGAGGCGGTCATGCACAGGCAGCGAAAGGCAATCGTCGGTAGGGGTCGCAACTGCCCTTACCCCTAGGCCATGTGGAGAAGAGTGCGCGCACCACGGAGGAACTCCCAAACCACATGAGCCAACGGCAGAGGTTGTTGGCCAGTACCTAGACAACTGTCCAGAGACTGCTTGTGTAAGAGTCTCTCTAGGTACTTCCCTCACAAGCGTGGTTGAAGAGTTGAAGGTGAGGATGCTTGTCCGGGCCAAGATGAAGAAGGATGCAAAGGGACAACTAGTTTTAGTAGATGTAGAGATTTTCAGAGGTAGCGTAGGGGCCCTTATAGACAGTGGGGCCACCCTATGAATCCCCCCCGGAGGCGGCCATGCGCGGCCTAGGCCGCGACCCCACGGCCATGAAAAAAAAAAAAAAAAAAAAAGGAATTTAAAAAATTTTAAAAAAAAAAAAAAAGAAGATAAAAAAAATAATAAAAAACTTTTGCCTTGTGGTCAAATCCAAAAAATTTACTAAATTTAAAAAAAAAAAAAAAAAAAAAAAACATAAGTTTCACAGTTTGTTTTTGGAAAAAAAAAAAACAAAAAACTTTTGCCTCAGGAAAATTAGTTTTTGGATTTTTAAAATTCGAAGACAGAGTCAAAAAATAAAATAAAAAATTGTGCAATTTAGATCTCGAAAAGATTTACAACCCTATATTTTTTGTTTTTTTTTTTTAGAATTTTTTAAAGTCTAAAACAATTCCTGAAAGTTTCGGCCACCCGCAGCTACATCAGTAGAAAAGCGCTGCAGAAGTTAAAAGCTAAACCTGAAAGTCCAAAAGTTAGCAGACCCTATAGTCAGTATCCTCGCTATGCGAGTTGAGGATTACGTTGAGGGAGTCCAGGCGTACTTTCGCCTAGAGAAAGATGGGAAAAAGGAGAAAGTTCTTCATTTCCTGACTCTCCTCGTAGAGGATAGCCTTCCTTTTAATATAGTCCTATGAATGGACTGGGGAGAGGCAGCGCGGGTCACACTCCATTTGAGAGAGCATGAGTGTAGGCTCCCTAGTCCCACAGGTGAAGTTAAGATTGCTCGCCTGTTTCATGTGTCAGGAGTAGACAACACCCTGGCACATTGTTGTCTCAGTGCTCCCACGTTCACGCGATTAGTAAAGGAGCAGTTAGAAGAGCAAGTTTTTGTAGCCTATGTGAGGCCGGTCACGGAGCCTAAGGAAGAGAGACCCATAGACCCTACTATTGCCAAGTTGCTGGAGGAGTATACAGACTTAGTCAAGCCACCTACAAGAGTAGTGTTGCGGCCAACATCGCATAGAGATAGAGCCTGGCAGTAGGACACCTAAGGGTGCGGTGTATAGGATGTCCCCAAGGGAGTTAGAGGAGTTGCGCAAGCAGTTGGAGGAGCTTCTCGAAAAGGGTTGGATTAGACCCAGTTCATCTCCATTTGGAGCACCTGTTCTTTTTGTCCCCAAGGAGGAGGGAGAGCTCAGGATGTGTATAGACTATAGGGGTGAAGAATGCAGAACCATTGCCCCGTATAGACGACCTGTTGGATCGGGTGCAGGGCTGCAAGTACTTCTCGAAGATAGATTTGAAGTCCGACTATCATCACATCAAGGTTCATCCTGATGATCAGTAGAAGACAACATTCCGGACTATATATGGGCACTATGAGTTTATAGTTATGCCCCTTGGACTAACTAATGCGCCAACAACTTTTCAGCGTTGTACGAACGATTTGTTTAGGTCATGGTTAGATAGATTTGTTGTAGTGTATTTAGATGATATTCTAGTGTTTAGCAAGACCCTCCAGGAGCATGAGGGTCATCTGAGGCAGACCTTGGAGAAGCTTTTTAAGAAGCTAACTTCAAGATCAATGCGAAGAATTGCGAATGGGCCAAGACACAGGTTATGTACTTAGGCCACGTCTTAGACAGAGACGACGTTAGACCTGAAGACAACAAAATCGCAGCGATTAGAGATTGGCTAAAGCCTCACACACTGACAGAGTTGCGGTCGTTCTTAGGCCTAGCTAATTATTATAGGAAGTTCGTCAGGAACTTCTCCACCATCGCTGCATCCCTTCGCAGGTTGCTAAAGACAGAAGCAATCTGGAAGTGGGACAAGGACTGTACAAATGCCCTGAAAAGATTAAAGCGGGCTCTGATAGAATATCCAGTCCTTAAGGTAGCCGATCCGTCCCTGCCTTTCGTTGTTACCACTGGCGCAAGTCAGTATGGCATAGGTGTTGTTTTACAGCAAGACGATGGATGCCTTCAGAGAAGGTGGCGACATCCACCTATGAGAGGGAACTCTACGCTCTCAGGCAAGCACTAGAGCACTTGAAGCACTACTTGCCTGGGAGGCGACTCTACGGTGGTTGAAGACACAGACCAAGATGACACCTAAGCTTATTAGGTGGGCCGCAGAGTTAGATCAGTATGACTTTGGGAAGTACAATGTAGTAGCGGACGCTCTGAGTAGGAGAGCTGATTACTTTGGGGCAATAGTTCACTATCTGGATATAGGGAGAGACCTGCAGCAGAAAGTTGGAGAGGCATATGCACAAGACCCTATCTATAGTGACCTCCTCAAGAGAGTTAGGGAGGCCCCAGAGTCTGAACCAGACTACGGCACTACTGATGGCTTATTATTCAAGAAGACTAATGTAGTTGACCGCCTGTGCGTTCCCAACAGTGAAGAGATCCGTAGTTTGATCTTAGGGGAATGCCACGACACAGAGGGACATTTTGGTTGGCAAAAGACACTAGCTAACCTCATGCGTGCGTATATGTGGCCCGGTATGAAGGCCGACTGCATAGAGTATGTACGCAGTTGTAAAGTTTGTCAGAGAAACAAGACTACTACGCGAGCCCCTCTTGGTCTTCTTAGACCCTTGCCTATTCCTGATAGACCAGGAGATTCTGTGTCGATTGATTTTATGGATACTCAGGTCAAGAGTAGGCATGGCAAAAGTCAAGTCATGGTACACGAGCCCCTCTTGGTCTTCTCAGACCATTGCCTATTCCTGATAGACCCAGAGATTCCGTGTCGATTGATTTTATGGATACTCAGGTCAAGACTAGGCATGGCAAAAGTCAAGTCATGGTTACAGTAGACAGATTTAGCAAGTATGCAGTTTCCATCCCCTTGCCTTCTGAGGCACGCACCGATTTAGTAGTTCATAAGTTTTTTGACCACTGGGTCAGTGAGCATGGTATACCACTGTCGATAGTTAGTGACAGAGATCCAGGTTCACCAATCAGAACTGGCAGGAACTAATGAAAGTCTATGGTTCCAAGTTGTTGATGTCATCTGGCCGTCATCCAGAGACTAACGGTCAGACTGAACAGATGAACAAGCTCCTGCAGCAAGTTCTTAGGATGTACATTAGGCCCGATCAGATCAACTGGGATGAGATGCTCCCAAAGGTGGCCAGTGCATACAATAACAGAGTGCACTTATCTACATGTCGCACTCCCAACAAATTGCATAAGTCCTTTAGACCGCGCAGACCATTTGAAGGACTTGATCGGGATCAGGTTCAGAGACTACCGCCCGGTACATGAGAGTTTGAGATACAGCACGAGAAAGAGATAGCCACCATTGTAGATAACCTCAGGAAAGCCCAGCACAGAATGATAGAGCAAGCTAATAAGCATCGTCGCCCCTCCCAGTTCCAACTAGGCGACTTAGTGTGGGTCAAGTCAAAAGAGTTTGCTCCTGAGGAGCACATCTCACAAAAGTTGTTGCCTACGTATCGAGGACCGTGGCCAGTCTTAGAAGTCAAGGGCGGAGAGGATGGACCGTCCTATACTATTGAGATTCCAGCACACCTCCACATCTACACAGTATTCCATGCGTCAAAGCTGTTGCCTTGCGTCACAAGCCAACAGTTTCCATCACGCAGATCTATGATTCCTCCATGTATTGATGGAAGATATGACATTGATGGTATGGTAGTTGAGGACGTCTTCAGGACAGGAGGTAGAGGTCGTCCACAAAAGCAGTACGAAGTCAGATTTTCCTTTCAAGAGCCAGAAGACAACCGCTGGTTCACGCCGACAGAACTTCTAGAGACGGCTCCCAACATAGACCGAGCTTATGAAAGAGACAAGAAGGGTAAAGGTCCTGCCTTAGACTGAAGTATTCTCGGAGGACCTTGAATTTAGGCCGGCGGGAGTGAAACGGTTTTCACCTTTCTGCAATCACTGATGCGGGCCCTAGAGTTCGATCCCCAGACCTTGTCTTACCCATGTACAGTATCGAGTTGACCCCCAAGTATTTGAACCCACGACCTGTGTTGTGGTAGTTGGTTGTTGTCTGTTGTAGGTCTGTGTAGTTGTAGGGGTTCGATCTGTAGGTCAGTCGAGTAGGGGTCACAGCTCTGTAGAGCTCGTAGCTGTAGATTGTCCTGAAAGGTCAAGGTCGTAGCTGCTACAGTCCTGAAGGGTCAAGGTCGTAGCTGCTACAGTAATCGAAAGGCCAAGTCCGCAGACTTCCGGAAGGTCTGGAAGTGGCCTTTTGAAAGTGTCTCACGTTTAGTCTGAGGCAAGTGGGCAAGTGGTGAGCCCAATGGCACTGAGTCGGCAGTGCGGCTGCATTGAGTTGGCAGTGCAACCCCGTGCAGTCAGCGGTACCAGTCCCAGTCAGTCGCAGTCCAGTTAAGCAAGTACCGTGTGGGACTGTGTGCACCAAGGGCCTGGTGGAAAGGGGCAGACCAATGAGTTACAGAAGTATAAATCAAGAGGCAGCGTCCAGCATTCATTCATTNAGGGCCTGGTGGAAAGGGGCAGACCAATGAGTTACAGAAGTATAAATCAAGAGGCAGCGTCCAGCATTCATTCATTCGCTGCGTAAGCCATGCGGAAGCGCTGCTGCAGTGTCTTGTGCAAAGGTGGTCTGCAGGTTGCCCGAAGTCGAAGTGGGCTGTAGAGAGAGATCGCAAGCATAGTCAGTAGAGGTAGAGCGGCCATAGCCGCTGTAGGAGGAAGTTAGACTTAGTGTGTGTGTGTGGTGGTATTCAGGGGTGAGTGTGTGTGAACAGTGGGGTTGGACACAGTGACGAAGCTTGGGATGTTCAGGCGCCGGTGCGCCATAGCCTGTTGAAGTGAACTTGCATCTGAACTGTGTTCTTGATTTCCATATCTCTAAGCTTTGAGTGGGCGCCCTGCGCCAGTGTGAATCTCCATCTGTTTGCATGTATGCGAAGTGGAAGTGAAAGCGAGTCTGATTGCAGGAACGGCAATGCCTCTATAATTGCGGTCGACGTGCCTCCGTGTTCCTAGCATGTAGCCTGCATCTGTCTGCGCTGCATCATTCAATGCCACAACTCTGACTACGAAAATTGGATGTGGTGCTTCCACAGTCCACACCCGAACCAGTCCTCTCCGGTCTGAAGGGGTGGCCACTTACCATTGGCAATAGCAGTGAGGAGAAAGGAGGTAAAATACAACTTAAGACAGAAGACTCCTGCAGCAAGAACCCACCGACCCCCCCTGCTAAGGGTCCAAAAAAACTGGGAAAGCCTTCCACGCCAGCCCACAAAACATACATTCCCCTCAAAGAGAAATCGTGGCAACCCGTAATCATCCAAACAGCCTGTGCTCTAAAGCAGGTCAAAGAATTAGGCCGCGTATAATCAACAAACCAACAAGACACGCGCGCCGTGTGTGTGTGTGTGTGTGTGTGTGTGTGTGTGTGTGTGTGTGTGTGTGTGTTGTGTGTGTGTGTGTGTGTGTGTGTGTGTGTGTGTGTGTGTGTTGTGTGTAGTTTGAGACGAATGCTGTGTGTTGTGTGTAGTTTGAGACGAATGCCGAGAATGCCAATGCTGTTATATTTGTTTGTTTTTGGTAAACGAGTTCTTGGTTTTGTGGACCAACGCGGAAGGCTCTCGAAGTTTTTTCGAACCTTTGAGGGCGTTGGATCGGTGCCTTCTTGCTGGAGTAGTCTTCTGTCTTAGGTAAGTTGCCTTCTGCCCTCCATCCCCTTATGGTTTGAAATGTATATGTATACATATGTATCTTTGCAAGTGTGCCGCTTTGGCGGCAGACGGGTGTGTGCTTGTGATGATATGTGAAGGGAAGGAGAGAGAGAATCTGGGGTCTTTTAAAACAACACACACACACACACACACACACACACACACACACACACACACACACACACACACACACACACACACACACACACACACGCACATGCGTAGGTTTGATGCTGTGGTTTGTGGTTATAAATGCTGTTTTATGATGGACATCTGAGGTTCCTTGTCGCTTGTGGTTGATCCGCTCGTCACTGATCAATGATTTATGGCTGTTGTGTGTTTCCACAGTATGAAGATGACGAAGGTGATATGGTGCTGCTGAACAATGACAGCGACCTGATTGCGGCTGTCAACCTTGCCCGTGCATCAGGGTGGAAGGTCGGTGGTTTTCGACGTGCCAAAATTATTCTCTTGCATCTTTCCATGAAGCTGGTTGGGGGGCTATGTGTATGGTGACTATGGTCCAATGTCATCCACGTCCTGTAGGGCAGCCTTTTCCTTATGGTCCTGTCCATTTCATGGTGCAGATTCAACGTTGAGACAACACCATTCACTGCAGCTCAAGAACAATCTAAGGAAGTGGAATTACACCAGAAGAGAAGACGGATGAAGTAACCAAGAAGAACAGAAGCCTGAACCAATGTCTGTCCCCCACCTCCTCTTGCCACCATCATTCCCCTCGCATAATCATCTCCTCTATATTAACAATGTAATAGAATCCCAGAGCGTAGTCGACTGTTTAGAAACTCCGCTCATGAGCTTGTACCATTTTCCGGAAAAGTATGGCAATTTGCTAACTCTGCATCATTTCACACTACTGCTTTGAACGGAATTTCCAAATCATCACACGTTCTCTTATTTGGTTGGTATGTCCTTCGTTGAGGAAGTAATCAATTCCGTCCTTTGGGCCTCCACACCGTAAGGGGGAGGAGCGGGTGTGAGTACTTATTGTATTCTGTTTGACTTGCCGGGGGAATAGGAACCGGACTGATGCTCCCCAGAATGGAAAAGGAGCCAGAACAATAAGGTCCTGTTTTAAAAAAGAAATGTGAAAAAAAAAAAAAAAAAAAAAAAAGGAATTTAAAA
>BFEA01000530.1:730187-743280 GCA_003427395.1 Chara braunii | reverse complement strand
TGCAAGGGGGTACGCCAGCCTTTTGCAAGTGCGTCGTAGCGTATAAGTTTCTACGGAAACTGATAAGATTTCATATGGCTCAGCGTAGGGAGCAAACGAAGCAGGAGGCGGCGTGTGGAGCAGCATCTTCAAAACAAGAGCGGCGCGAGTGAGCAGCGTGGACCGCGCGATAGCGTAGTGTATACATCCTCATTGCCACATTGCCACAGGTCAGAGTTTAGTGAGTTGTGACTGGGATAGTCACTTGGCAGATCAGCGGAGGCTATTCCTGTGTTGACTACTGCCATGGACGACTATCCCATGCAGGGCCTGATGGCCCTGTCTGTTCTCATGGGGCCCCTGTTCCGCATCTTTTTCCTGTTGGGAATTGGGAGAGTCTGCACCTCTCGGATGATGCTGAGGTCAGGGAACATCAAGCTGGGCCCCACTCCTGAAGAACAGAAGGAGATTGATCGCCGGCAGGCAGAGAAAAAGAAAGAAAGGGAAGACAAGAAAAAACAGAAAGAAGAAGAATTGAGGAAGAAGTTGAAAGAAAAGATGGAAAAGGAATTGGAAAAAGAAATGAAAAGTATACAGGAAGAAGAAGAAGAAGAAGAAGAAGAAGAGAAGGACGAAGGGGATAAATTGCAACGACGCCGACCCACTGATAAGGCTGAGAGTAGTCGTGCCGCTGAGGCACGCACGCAGCCATTGGACTGGGCCAACCAGCACGGCTACTCCAGCGACCAGATCCAAGAATCGGAAGAGGAGAGAGATGTGTTCATAGCCAAGTTAGCAACGATTACGGACAAAACAGAAAGAGATTTGATGCTGGAGGAAAAGAGAGCAGAATTGCATGTCAAATTGTTAGCAGCAAAGGGACAAGAATTAGAAGAAAAAAAGAAGCTGCAGGCAGAGGGTGAAAAGTTGCAAAAAGAGTTAGAAGCGCAGAAAGAAAAACAAACAGCGACAGATGAGCAACTTACCCTTCTCAGAGAGTCCCTCCTCCAGACAAGAAAGGCGATGACAGCAATGAATCAGACGTTGCAGAAGGTGGAGACTCATCGAGTAGAGTTTGAAAGCGTCTGAAATACCTTTCTGCACAAGTCAGTGGAAGATGTGGACAAGCCAATCCTATATTGTAAAGCTAGATGAGCACATTACTAATACCTTCACACCGGAAGTAATCGAGAAGATAGTGAAAGGAGCCGGAGGTGGAGGAGGGGACGGCGGCGATGATGGAGACGATGGAGATAAGAAGAAGAAAGGGGTGCAGCGTGAAGAAGGAGATGTGGGGAAAGCAAACAAGATTAAGCTGAAATTGTCGTGGACCTATAATGGTAAAAAAAAAAAAAGTGTTTTGCACTGGATTGCGGCAATCGAATCCTATTGTTATGGACAGCGAGTTCCATTTTGGGACAGAGTGCTTATGGCCAGTTCATGCATGGCAGGAGACGCAATGAGCTTTGCGATCTCTTTGCAAAAAGAAGCGGGATGCGAGGCATTAGTAGAATATTATCAGAAAACTCGTCTTAAAGATTTCCTCAAAGCCGTCAGAGAATGGTTCGAGGACAAGAACTTGGCCCGTCGGACCGAAATGTTAGTGTTAAATCTACCTGAAGGAGAGTGGAAAAGCACTTCAGCACTCAAATCTACTATCGATGAATTGCTGCAGCAAAGCATTGAGCATGGTTTAACCCCCACACAAATTCTGAATAGCTTTGCATGTGCACTCCCTGATCCTATTCCCTCTCAATTGTATCCTCGAACAAAGGAAGAGGGAATGACCTACGAGAAGTTCAGCAAGATCGGATTAGATCATGCTGTCTTCTTGACTGAGGCTAACTACTGCCATTATTGGAAAGATCTGCAAGCAGGACGAAAGTGGCAAAATCGTACTATCTCAGGGTCAATACCTGGGAAGGACAGCCTCCTCCTGACCTTTGAGGGAGGAGGTATGGAAACCATCCCTTGGGACCAAGTGGATTACGGTCTCGAGGAACTCAACGAACCGGTAGCTCAGGAGGGGAGCTACGCGGCTGTTGCAGCCCGCGGGGGAGGGCGACAAGGTAGAGGGCGCAGCCGAGGAAGAGGAGGTCGTGGTTGTGGTGGAAGAGGCCCAGGCACCCAGAGGGGTGGTGGCGAAGGTAGCCACTATGTGGGAGGAAGGGGAAACAGTCCCTCGCAAGGTGGCCGTGGTACTTATTCCAGCTGGGGTAGAGGAAGAGGCGCATGGTTTGGGAAATGGGACAAACCTTACCCGCCTCATCCCGGTTTTCTTGAAGGTGAACCTTGGAAGAAACTGGAAATAACAGAAAAAGTTTGACAAGAAAGAAAAGTTGTCGATCAGTGTCTCAAATGTGGGGACCCGACCACATTGTCCCCTATTGCCCCGACTATAAGGGAGCAAAAGGGAACAGCCAGTAGAGGTTCCAGTTGCGTCTACCAGGGCTTCGAGTGTTGAAAAGCCAGAGTCCTCCCACTCGAAGACCCCAATGACAGAGACTGAAGAGGAAGACAGTTCCCATCTAGTGCACTGTCCAGAGACTGCAAGTGTATGCGTTGCGCTGGCGTGGGTGATGAGTTGGCCGCTCGTCGCCAAGCCTGGACTGAGATGAAGAAAAAGAAAGGACAGTTGATACTTGTAGATCTTGAAATAAATAAGATAAGAGTAGGTGGAATGATAGACAGTGGGTCTACACGCAGTTATATAAGTAAGAAAGGATTGCAAAAACTGCGTCTTCGGATTAAAGTTAAGAAATTGAATGAGCCCATAATAAGTAAGTTAGCTAATAGTAGCGAAATTGTGATGGATTGGTACGTCGAGGGGGTACGGGCATACTTTCGGCTCGAGGCAGAGGGGAATGTGGAACGTGTTTTCCACTCTTTGACCTTCTTGGTGGAAGATAGCTTGCCCTTTGATATATTGTTGGGCACAGATTCAGGTGAGGCTGCCGATGCAGATTTAAAGTTGAGGGACCATGAGTGTTGGTTCCCTAGCCCACAAGGAGGCAAAAAGAAGATTCGTTTGTATCATGAGTCAGGTAAGGAAAGCAACCTGGCTCATTGTTGTATGAGTGCCCCAGCGTTCGCTCGCCACCGAAAGAAGTACAACTTGCATGATCAAGTTTTTGTTGCATATGTGCGCCCAGTGGAAGAGGGTGAAAGTAAGGAAGAAGTCAAGTCCCAAGAAATTGAAAGAATCCTGAAAGAGTTCACAGATGTGGCAGAAGCCCCAAGCGGTGTAGTAGAAAGACCCATTAAGCATCGCATTGACATTATTCTAGGGAGTTCACCTCCCAAGGGGCCTATCTATCGTATGTCACCTCAAGAGTTGGACGTGGGATTTGTATTGCGCTGACGAGCGCTTGAACTCAAGGAACTGTGACACTCTTTTGTAATCATGTTATTGATAATATAAGTTGCGCAACTCGGTTTAGTTCTCATCTCTCCTTCGTCTAATGTGTGAAGGCTTCGACTCAATGTGGGTGTTGACAATGCACGTTGTGTGAGCACACTTGCGTGACTTGGTCCCCAGGACCCACGCATATATAGGTAAACCGTAGGCAGAGAGGGAGGGAGAAGAGGACAACAAGCGAGGGGCTGTGGCAAACTGTTTTGTCGGAGTTTCACCGACTTATCAGGAGGCTGAACCCTCAACAGTCTGCAGAATCCTCTAACCGATTACACTGTAAGTGATAATCCACCTTAACCCTGGCTGTGGTTAAGCATCAACGACTGCCCGACAACTGATACCTTGAGGTGGGCACCAACCACTGCCCTCAAGGTACCCGTGGCAAGAGTCGAAGCAGACTATCACTCAACCATACCAGATGAAATATATATATATATATAACACCGCGCTAAGGTCTTGCGATCTCTCTCTGCGTGCCCTCGCTCACAGTCTCTCACTTTTGCGCTATCCTGCAGCTATGGCACCTTGCGCCGTCGACTATCTTCCTTGTCAGGCACCGATCACGTATCCAGGATCTTGGCCACATGATAACGCAACAGCGCTTCACATAAGCCAGAATTGAAGACGAGGTGTCTGGTTGCATCCTCCCTTTTGTGCATCTGCCAATGTCTTTCACTGCTTGCACTGCCGGTTCCCGTTGGGCCTTGTAGTGGCTGACAAAGATTCGCACTGTCCATAGGCCTTTCATGGGACCAGGGTGCGACTTGACCGAGACTTGGCACATGGTGAACCTCTGTCTACTGATTACTACCGGTAGGGACTCCTACTGTTCCTACGGCCTTATCCTACTGGATCTGTATTTGGCCTGTACGATACCTACCGGAAGGTTGTACGTGTGGCCCTATAACACAAAAGAAAATGGGATGCAGTATAAGGGTCGTTTGTTGAGTTTCACTCCTGCGGGCCTAATTTTGAGCTCCTCTGTGAAGAACTACTTTTGATCGAAGCTGCCTTGTGAAACTAGCAATGTCTATGATCGCTTTGGAGGATTGGCCGAGGCACAAACAAAGGAAGTGTTGGCGAGCCTCTGCCGCATTGATTTTGACAAAATCGGTGATTTGGGTCAAGGCTACTGGAGTTTTTGGCAGCAGTGCTTTGCCATTAGGTACTGGGTTTAGTTCAAAAGCTTAAGATATTTATGAAGAATTTGCTTAAACCATGCTGGGCATGCAACATGCATGCTACTAAGCGCCGCATCATCTAGCGGCGAGGAATGCACAGGGGAGGGATGCATCCATCAGTGAGGCGAACCGAGGAAGGGTGACGAGTAGTTTGCAATACCGATGGGCCGAAGAAATGTTGCCGTTGATAAATCTCATCGGCGGCCGTCATTTCGTTTCGGCCTCTTAAAAGATAGGAGGCCCATCTAAGGCCGACATGGGAAAAGGTAGTGGTGCTTTAAGGTGTGATTCATCAGGTCGAAATGACGACGACAACATCAAGAGTAGTGTGCCCATGCCATTCGGCCTGTCGGATTTACGGATCGCCCTACGTGCTTGCTCATCATGCGAGTCGGTGCGAGGTGCGGTCTCACGAAGTTGCTCTTTGGGGAACCACGGATCCTCTTCTAGGTCTTGGTAATGCCATCCTATTTGAAGCTGTTGACTTGGTTGACCCCTCTTATTGGTTCTAATTTGACCTGGTCTACGATGCGGTTGACGTATATTATATATCATATACTTTTGGACTTCACGGGCGGGACCATTGATCTGCGCGAAGGGCAGGATTGTTCCGAGTTATAACGGGTAACAACTTCGAAGCATGGGAGACGGTTGAAGTGCGAAGGCGCAGAGGAATGTTTCTCATATAGGATGTACGGTCACCGGTCGGTGTCTCCCATGATATGTGGAGGACCTCCCACAGTCCTTTGTATACGGGTAACACTTTTTGAAAATTTCCTTCTTCAGGCGTGAATTTGTTATGACTTCACCCACCCTAGATCGCCAACTGCAAATTGTGAAGGTTTGGCGTGTGCTTCTGAGCGCATCCTATCCTTCCAAATTGTGCGCGTCTCATGTTCTCTGTGACTTTTGCAGGTTTTCTAATTCTTCAATGCAAACTTGCATGTGCCCTGCAGTGGCCTCTGATTTTGATCCAGATTTAGAGAATCAATCAATAGGTTGTCATGGCTTCCACCCCTTATGGAGTTCATCAGGCGTCCTGTTCGTTGACGCGTGCACTGAGTTGTTGTATGCACTGGCGAGACGTGTGTCACAATTTACATGATCTGGGATTATATACCTACCAAGTGTCCGCTCCGCTGCAATAACTCACACATCTGTTTTGTCTGACCATTACGAGTGTCTACCAGGCGACATGAACAACTGCGATTGAGATCACCACTGGAATTGTTTGGTACTGCCAACACCATTTTGACGTGTTTCAATTATTTCAAACAAGAAACTTTGAATGCTGAATCTATGGTGTTAATTCTACTCACACTTGAAAGCTAGGCCGAAGGAAAATTTGATTGACACTCTTTCATGATTTGCTGGCAGTGTTCCCCTGTATACCTAACATCTCTGTCACTAAGTATGGTCGAGGGATGGTCGTGAACCAAGATCTTCTTAACCCAAAAAAAATGTGCATTCCCTGTATACGAATACATTGTACGGGGTACTTCGTATTTAAATGCAACGTATGTACGTTATCCTAACGAGCTACAACGTTTCAGAAGCCTGTAGTACCACCATTGTTTTTTTTCCTCTCTCTCTCTCTCGAATTTGGTTGGGAATTTCGCCAAGACCCTCACGCAAACGTTGTTCGCATTGCAATTTTGTACAACATTTTTTTTCTCGGATTTTTGGTGCATTGTTTTGAAAACCGAATTCTGAAAAAGAAATCATTAAACACTGAACAGAACGTCCCTGCCGTAAAAAAAATATTTTTATCCTCGTTTTTTTTTTTTTTTTTTTAATTTGGTTGTGTATTTCGACAGGACCCACAGGCAAAAGTTGTTTTTATTGCATTGTTTACAATGTATTTAATTTTTTCGGGATTTTCTTATTATTTTTGAAAAATCAAAATTGCAAGCATTCAAATACAACATATGTATGTTGTACGTACATTCTATTAGGGAACAAAACAACATACGGACATTGTACGTACGTTATATTCAAATGTACGTTCTATTCGGGGAAAAAAAACAAGCGATTTCCGAAGGCCCAATTTCCAGAGGTCAATCAAAAGGAACGTACATACGGTATTTCTCGGGTTAAGAAGGTAGTGCACAAAGAGCTTACGGATTACCAAACCTGTCTTTGCTTCTTCTGGCAATTTTCACATACTTGTTGAACCAGTCTACTATGACCATAACTTGATTATTCCGACATATGGTGTCCATCTAGTCTATAGATATCTAATGTCCAAGCCCCGAGGGAGTAGTAGGTAGAGGTCTCAGCTAGCAGAGCTTCAACGCTACTTGTGTTCCTTTGGCATACTCCACACGCTTTGTGCGTAGCTGATATAGTCTGAGTTCCTTCCTGGCCATGTGTAGGGGGATGTAGTGAGGTAACGTAGGCCTCTCCTTTGGCATACTCCACACGCTTGTACGTAGCTGATATAGTATGAGTTCCTTCCTGGGCATGTGTAGGGGAATGTAGTGAGCTAACGTAGACCTCTCTCCAACCGTTGTGTCTCTCTAAATCATGGGTTTTACCCGGGATGATGCTCATAATTTCTTCACTAGAGAGAATAAGTAGGTGATTTTCACCACTAGCTGTGAGAAATATTAATCCGTTTACTCTCCTTCACCCTTGCGGATGGGGGAATGCATACGGTGGGAAGTGAACAGACATTTGAGACAGCTCAGCTCATGACTGATAGGAGAGAGACGAGCTCTGATGAAGATTAGAGGTTAGTTGCATGATTTAGCGGTGTGGCCTCAGTCCAAGGCTACTCGCGAAAGGGGGCTGATCTAGTTGATATTTGAGGACAAAGGGAAGTGAGAAGAGAAATTATTATGAAAAGATGAGTTTTTTTTTTTATTATTATTTTTTTTTAACAAATGCTCCATCTATTCATGGGGAGCAGCACGTGCTGGAGACCGGGTCCAGCCTCCCATAACGACATTTACAACAAGGATTTTTTTTTAGGAAAGTTGAGAAGACCTCCCTCTGCCAGCATTGATTACCTTGGGATCCAGGGGATTAACTGAGCAGGGAACGCCCTTTGATGGTAACAAAAATTAAAAGAACTATGCAGAAGCCAATAAATTAACTCCGGGCTAACCCGGATAAATCAAATTTGGAAGAACATGTAACCCCTGAAACAGACAACAAGAACAGTTTTGCCTCCGTCATCGAAAGGAAGAACCTCAAGCTAATCCAGGTGGAGTTGGTGGCCAGTGACCGGTACCGGCCGAGATACTCGGCGCCAATCGCATCCACCCCAACTCCCTCCATCCAAATCTCATCCGTCCGCCCAAACTCCGTCCTTGTGAAGAATTTCAGAGAACCTCATCTCAGCAGGGGGCGAGCACCATCATCACCCTTAAATTACTTGCCCCCACAAGAATTTCAGTCTCCGTCCTCAAGGAGGTGAACAAGTGCTACCCAACGCCAATCGCGCCAAAATTCGCCCTCATCAGCCAGTACCCATCAGATAGCCTAAACTACCCAACGCCAATCGCATCTGATAAGAGCTCCCCCTAGCCGATACCCATCAAGCAGCCCTATTCCATCCCCCTCTCTGTCCTTGCGAAGAATTATTTCATGGCCCTTACCCCCATCTTCGAAACAAATCCCCCAAAACTCTACAAGATGCTCCACTTGGCCATCCCATGGGGCCCTTGTTCAAAACTGTGACCGACTCCTTCGAAGAAAACAAAAAAAATCCTAAAGGAGTAGAGGAGGGAATCTTCGAAGGTACCCGCCCGCTCTCTCCACAACAGAGGGGAAAGGAGAGGATAACACCTCTCCGCTGTGAAGAGAAATAGCATTGCCCCCATTCTTACCAAAACCCCTCCCTCATGTCTTGAGCTGCCCCCATCGAGAGGAGCCCCCTTCTCCTCAATGACCCCAGCTCAGAACAAGCCTCCTAGCGGAGCACTGCTCCCTAAACAACAAGTAGTTCCCACCAAAAGCATGTCCCCGCAGAATGATGGTCCCCCAACCCCCCATCCCAACCCACTCCATGTTGGAACAGCCCCCCGAGGACAACCCTAAAACCACCTCTTTGCTCCACCTTTTCTTTCCTCGACGCAGAGGGGAAAAGAGAGGACTGCACCTCTCCATCGTGAAGAGAAACAAATTTGCCCTCACTCTGATCAGAAACCCCCCCCTCCTGTCCTTGAGCTGCCCCCGTCAAAAGGCGACCTTCCCCTTATTGACCCCAGCTTAGGATAAACCCCCTAGCGAACCACCACTCCCTCAAGGACAAGCAGTTCCCACCAAAAGCCAGCCCCCCAACCTCCACCCCAACCCTCTCCGTATGGAATAGCCCCCTGAGGACAAGTATCAAAAACCATTTTTCCGTCACCGAACAAAAAATAGAATCGATCTACTCCCCTGCATACTTTTTTTTTTAAATCGAAGTTTAGAAATGAATTTTAGCCAATTATTTTTTAATAATTGGGATCAAGGCACACGGAAACTAAAAATTTCAAAACCAAAAAACCTACCTCTTGATTCTTTCAAAAATAGAGAATCAATTACGAAACTAAAAAAATTAGACATGTGTAATTGAGAGAAAAAATACGAATTTAGGTTTAGATATTCAAAAAGGATTTTCGAAATAGATTCCCAAACCTCAGTTTGAGAAGCGTTTAGCGAAGGCAATTAAGACATGTTGGAGAAAAATTTGAGAAAAATTCAAAGAATCGATCAGACAATAAAACAGGAAATACCAGACAGAGGACTAACTCGACAATCAATTATGTCTGAGAGAACCATAAGAAAATCAAAATCAAAGTTATTTGTACTGTGTCATTAGGAGACCATCACACCAGTAGAGATTGAGTTACAAATTGAAAGTGGGCAATTAACCTATAGTAACTACATGTGGATAAGGATGGCACGAGGTTGATCACATCCCCCCATAACCCTTCAACCATTCTCCATTGTTGACCATCACACCAGTAGAGATTGAGTTACAGGTTGAAAGTGGGCAATTAACTTGTAGTAACTACATGTGGATAAGGATAGCACCAGGTTGATCACATCCTCCCATAACCCTTCACCCATTCTCCATTGTTCCACCCGCCTCCCATCAATCCCGTTTTCCTTTTTGTTCCCTCCACGAACCTAAACCGCCACGCCACGCGTTCTTGTAAGGAGGATCCTAATCCATCCCTCCCAAGGGCAGAAAGCAATCGGCCCAAGCCCCCACTTACCAAACCTTGCAGGGCTCCTTGTTGAAGGAAAATGAAAGAAACTTCCAACCAACACAAGCAAAACAACGAGGAAAAGGAGGAAAAAGACAGGCCAGAAAGACGAGATGAAGAGAGGGACAGTGAAGAGAATAATCTAACAACTAACCTCTTCCTCCTTCCTTCTCTTTGTGCTGTAATCGTTTTATATTTCGTTTAACTTTGACCCTTCCCCTCTCTTCATCCACTCACGACGTCGGCCAGCTGACTCTGTTGCTGATTACTAAGACGCCCTCAATCTGCTTGCCCCCTCTTGCTATCTTTTCCTCCACCCCACCAAAAAAACACCTCTCCGACTATAGCCGACGCCACCAACTCTCAGCACAATCGGATTGAAAGAGCCGAAAACACCTCAGCGAGGGCGATTCCTTGCTAAACCAAAAACATCTCGTGTGGGCGATGTTACGAACTCCTCCCGTCATCCTGTGTGGGCGATGTCACGAACTCCTCCCGTCATCCTGTCTGGGCGATGTCATGAACTCCTCGTGGGCATGTTAGAAACGCTCCTTATCATCGAGCTGGTCCTGTCTTCGCTTTCCTCCACGCCGCTTGAGAAGCCTTTTATGAACTCCCCCCTTCCTGTCCAATCCCCTCCTCCCCTTCCCAGTGTCACCGGAGCAACTATCTCCACCATCATGCCCTCCCTCAATACCAACCCTCCCTCACGCCACCATGTCCAGCACCTTTCCCGCCTATACACACCTCCCACGCCCCCCATCCCTCGCCATCCCCAACGAGGCGCACTCACCGATCCTTCCCTCTGACGCCCTAAGCGCCCGCTCCATTGCCTCGTAGCACACTCCTACCTCCGTCGAACCATTCGCGTCGTGCGTTAGAGTCAACCCAATGCGCTTGCCGATACCGGGGCGCAGCGCTCCCGGTAGTGTTGCAACACATCTCCTCAAAGATGAGCTCAATAAGCTTTGACCGCTTTTGATAGGTCCGCCCACTGTTGTGTTCACTAAATGATAGCTTACTGGTGACCGGAGCAAGGTGTGATTACTGTGATGTCATCATTCTGCCTAAGGATATGGTTTTTCTAGCTTCTGTTGCTTTTATCGTTTATTGTGCTCTGACTGATGATTGCTGGAGTATAACAGGGCGTAATTACCCTTTGGGAAAGGGAGTTATGTCAGGGGCCGGGCCAGGGGTATTGGACGAATGAGTAGCCAAATATCACTTTGTTATCGTGGTTGTTGAGGTTTTGAGTCCCGTCTGATCACCGTGGTTGTTGAGTTTCAGTTTTGCATTGAGCATTTAGCCCTTTCGATAATTGTTTGGTAATTTATTCGGCTCTCGGGGTGACCAAGCTCATTGCCGAGGGGTTGTTCTTTGAGGTCGCTCAGCTCTGGCCGTACCCTGACATGAGACGAAAGGGTGCTACCAATTGTCATGTTGGCGATAAGTCTGACTTCGCTTCATGCTTGAAGGTTTGACATTGTTTTCCATTTGGTGATGTTATGAGCTAATAAGAATATAATTAGGCCTCTGGTGATTATAAGTTTGAGTCCTATTAGAATTGCAAATGGTCGTCGTGAAAAATGAAGTTTTGCCTACCAAGCAATGCAAGCACAGGGTGACTTCCACTTTTTCATATGAGAGTTTCTTGGGTGAAGTAGACCCTTAATCTTGCTATTGACGTCCATAGCATGACATGAGAGCATGATAATAGGTGTGTTGACTAACGCATGTCACAAGCCCCTTTGATTAGCTTCTAGGAGGCTTGCTCCAGATATCCCTTCTCTGATTGATTGGATAGAGTTTTGCTACATTTCATCATCCAAACTTCAAAAATACCCCTAGGAATTGGGGTCATTACAAGCGAGTCCCACAAGCGTCGAACTTAGTGTCAGGATTCGCAGAGTGGATCTCATGTGTGATTTAATTAGATCAACTAGTTAGATTAGACATCTCTGATGATTTTATTTGTTGTCGATTCCCCAGTCCAAATTAATTGTTGCTCCATCTAGGAGTTTTATCCTTTTTTTTTCTTGTGCAATAATTGATTCTTCAGGGAACAATAGAATATCAATCTTGAGAGAGTGAGGACTGGGAAAAGGAGTGTTCGTCCAAAAGAAAGAAAGAGAGCATTTCCCTTGAGAGGTTTACTTAATACCATTCTGGTTCCCAACCCTCTACCATGGCAATGACCTCAGGACAACTGAAGGCTCTGAAAGACGCACCAAACGATGAGGATAAAGAGCTTTATGATAAGCTCTTGCAAAAGGCATTGAGGAAGGAGCAGGATCCGAAGGGAAGCAAAAGAAAAAAAACTCTTGTTGCCCATGAGGTTGTCTTGAGAATAGTTCCCACACTGACTTAGGAAGAGATCAAGGGGTGAACGATCTCATCTCTTGCATTAGAGCCTTGGTCGACATTCATCTCATCGACGGCATGTCTATCATGGTCTCCCAGTTATTTGTAGAAATGGAAGATTTGCGAGATTCCATGAAAATGATGGCGAAGGAGAATTACGGTCAGCTGCCGAAAATTGCAAACCTGCAACAGGCTCAAGTGATCAACCCCTTCCTAGATGGCTTCCTGCTTCTAATCTTTATTCCTCTACCTATATAAATGTAATGGTCAGTCAAGTTGGCGCTGCAATAAGTGTCGATTCCAGAGTTACCGCAACAAGTAACGGCGCCATAACATCCGCAATGCAATTGCTGCAAATTGCCGCAATTCAAGTGAGAGATCAACAATTGTTGGTCCTACAGACAACACCCCACAAGTAGACAAATGAGTCTGGGCACCAATATAGAGACCTCTATACTAATTTTTTAGAGATCAAGGTTGTGGAAGCAGGTCACACTGGACTTGGCAAATTGGTTGAAGGCTACCCATGTGACCGCCCTATTAGAATTACTAATCAAACAGTATGAAGATCCGCATGCTGCCTCGAAGACTAGACTGAAGATCTGAAGTATGCGAGGATAAGCAATGGATTGGCACAATGAAGGCCTTGGTATAAGAGTATGCTAGACTGTACACCACTTTTGGACTTCGGATGAACAACACCGTGTGTTTGGATGTTTTTCGTAATATAGTCCCTGTAGATTATATTTGGCGGTTATAACTTCATAAATTCTCAGACTGCCAATCCCTAATGAAAGCGGCTATGAATCCCCCATGGAGGCGGCCGTGGGCGGCCAAGGCTGCGGCTGCGCAACTTTGCGGCCACGTGGCGGCCAGGGGGGGCGGGGGGTTGGGAGGTAGATTGGGGTCGCACAACACAAGCCCCACCCCCTCAAAAAAAAAAAAAAAAAAAAAAA